>CM055850.1:12918510-13516010 GCA_029490765.1 Euthynnus affinis | reverse complement strand
AACAAGACTATTTGGGCGCTTGAGAAGCAGAGATAAGGGTTCAATGAGCCAATTAGTGACTGTACTCTGTGTGGATTTGTGTGCGTCTGTGTACACTGTAATGACAATTTCAAAATTTGTTTCAAAAATGTTAAAGGTTAACTCCAAAGTTATAATGAGATTCTATTTCTTACCTGATATAGAAAAAAGAAAGACACAGATGCACACAGTTTTTGCGTCTTCAAAAAACGAGAAGCACTTTAATTCCCATACACTGAGGCCAAGTTTGACTGGCACAAGAACTAATGCAGAGTAGTGATAACAAATGTTTCCAATCATAGAGTCTTCTCTTACTTTTTGAATTTGACCCTTGAGGCTCATTAAAGAAACACAGTAGCGAAGAACGTGATCACACTTAAAATAGGTATTGCTTTGCTATCACACAAGAACACAGAATTAGTCTTACTGTTTAGGGGATGCGCATACAGTAGCTACATGATGAGTAGCCTCGTTAACAATCTGTGAATGAAGTGGCTTCCTATGCGGGGTCTATTCCTACAACATAATGAATCTATCCTCATCGATACCACATACGCAAACACACTGCATGCTGTAAGTACATCATATAGAATTTTTAGCCTCTTTCCTACTGCTTGCGTCAGCAGATGCATTGATGTAACTGGTGGTTCGGTAGGCTGGCTGCAGCTCAAGGAAGAAGCCCTCGCTCTCTGTGGGAGTGGACACGTGTCAGATGATGTGACAGGCTGGTCTGTGAAGTCACTGTTCTCAACTGTGACATTTCACAGCAAGAGTATTCTGGAGGGAGCTGAGACTTAAAGGCTGTTTTGGGACGGAAAAGACAGTATTTTTCTTCCCCTTATTACTCTTCCGCCTTTCTGCCCATTGTGCCTCCATTTTATTTGTCTTCCTGTCTCTGCTTGAGTGAGTGGTAATTTATAATGATGTTACTTAATAGGGCTTGAATAATTAGCCTATTTTATCTTTTAAAAAGGCATTTCTGTAAACACTGATGTACGGCAACAGGCTTTCAGCCTCCAGTGTTTTTTCTCCTGGCTGCGGATTCAAACTTCAAATGGGAATGTCAGAGAATTGCTTTGTCCTGTGCCAATCCAATCCTGCATGGTTCCACTTCAGGAGGTTCTGTGGTAATTCTCCTGCAAAAAAAATGATTGCCAGGATTCCGCAGGGCTCGGCAGTAATTCTTGATGGGGAGATTGTCAGGCTTCCTACCAAGTCTCTGGTGGGTACCGAGGCAACGATGACGACTAATTTGCGATGCTAGCTCAAAATGCCGTTGCACAGTAGGGTGGTCTGGCAATGCCTTGTAGCCACGCATCTTTTGAATGTGCGCATACTGTATGTACAATGTAGATATGCAGGATTACAAACAGCGATCGCTTGAGCACGCTCACCAATCTGTGGATAAGGGTGAAGCTTTTTGGGCAGATGGCTGTGACCCTAGGCAGTTAATCAGTCAGTCAGACATAGCAAAGCTTAGCGTGAGCTAGCAGGGTACATGAAATGTGTAATGAGGGAGTTGTTTAAGAGCGCAGGAGAAGCACAGAGAAAAAATGGGAATTCAGAGTTTCATATGGGGTCAGATTAGTCAGTAAATCCATCAGAAAACAAGATTTTACAGGACAAATATGTGTATTTATGTCAAGTTATTAGAAAAACCTGAATATTTCAAATGTATATTCCTGCTAAGGGCTGGGTATTATTTGAAATTCTTAATGCAAATACAATACCTGAGTTTCAGTACCAATATAAAATACTGACATGTATTTTATGCACTTGTAAACACACAATTTTTCTAGCACTAGAGCACCCTGTGGCATTTTTTCAGTTGTACACTACTATGTTTAAATAAAATATTCATGTCCCAAAGTCTGCCTCTTCTTAAAATAATGTTGTGTAGCAGCCCCCTCTTGTTAAAATTGGTGAAGATGAATCCAGATTAAAGCATGGGCATTTATACCCATAACCGCCACCGGGTAAAATTTACCCATATATGAAATGCATTTATTTCCACACGCTTTATGTTTTAACATTGTGAGTTGCTAGGCAACGGCATTCGTTGGAGAGTGTGATCTGATAACTACATCAAGTCATAAGTAAAATATAAAAAGAGCAGAGGAGAATGCAAAAAAAAAAAACCTTTGCCAAGTGCCTGAAGTGTCGGAAAGCTATCTGGAAAATTCAGTCAAGGTGCTGAATTTTTGCTGAAAGTGTGTTTGAGGGACATGGTTAGATGTGTTCAAATGAAGATGATTCAGCCTCCTCACAAACATTCATTGTGTATAAAACTTATTTTTAGTTAATTGATTATTCATTCATTTTTGTTTGTTGTTCTTTTGGAACACCAAAAGAGAAATATATATTTGTGTTATGATATTATACATTTTAAAAAAAGCTTTAAAGTTTCTTGGTGATGTTCTCTTATTCACACATTGTTGGAATGCCTAAATTAATAATTGATAAGGTGAAATTGTGCAATCAACTTTGTCGTGTCGATTTTTTTCTTACAACATTAAATCACCCATAAGTACGCTGGATGTTTATTAATGTTGTTATCGCTCATTATTGTCCAATTGGTGTATTTAGGCTACTTTGGTAATTTAAATAACATGAGTTATCTCATTAGGCGATTAATGTGATTTTATAATAATATTTAAATATATTTACATTCTAAAACAAAATTCAGGTGATGATTAAACAAATTCGTTCCTTTGTGGAGACAAAATTCTAATTTTCAAATGGTTTGTTTCATACAATTATAAAAAAAAAAAAAAATACATATAAAATTTATATACACTGCATAGATTATAGAAAATCTATATTCGAAAGGCTTCCTACGCGTATTTACATTCAAAATATGTTTTTCATGTATCTACTGTTGTTTACTGTCAATAAATACATCCGATCACCCAATAAGTGTGCTGTCCGATATCAGTAATTTCATCCAGCAACAACAAACTCTTGGCTTGCTGTCTATGTGTCAGTCATTATTGTTCAGGATAGAGATGGTTAATGCTGGGGTTTGAGCTGTGGTCTGCATTTGGTCTGCCAGTGAAAGGTGCTAGAAAATGCATTTTAAGAATGCAAGTCTGTTGAATAGTTTGACATGTATTAAAGCTGGGTGGCAGTTGTTTGTGTGCAGGTAAATAGCATTTTGATTAGCATTTTAGGTGTCTAATAATAATCTCAATTCTTTCAACCTCTCCTGAAATAGCAGAGTTGTCCTAATTCATGTAATGTAGAAAGATACACAAATAAATCAGGAAATATTGCTCACTTCTGCTTGAGAGTTTACAGATGTGAATACATTTTTCGTTGTGTGTCTTTCTTTTTATACATCTTGTTTCTGTGTGTGTGTGTGTGTGTGTGTGTGTGTGTGTGTTGTCTACATGCTTTGTACTGAAATAATCCTCCCCCAAGCATGTGACAGCGGGGCTCTGGTCGCGGTCACACCTGATGTACCTGCAGCTAATCCTATCCCACTACCGATGTCACTGTAACCAATCCTGTCACAGCACTCTGGGTCGCCTCAGCTCCTTCTTGACATCTCAGTCACAACTCTCTATGGTCTCCTCCCTCTCGTATCTGCTCTCTACCCATCCTTGCTTGACTTTATGAATGCGTACCGTCTTCCTCCTCTTTCTGGCAGACTGACAGACCCCCTGCCCTGCTTTTGTCTGGTATCATACCTGATAATATCCGTACCCTCCGTTATAACCCCCCCCCCTCCACCTCTTCTTTCACTCTTGTCTCTTCTGCTGTTCTGCATTTTACCTTACATTTCTACCTTGATACCAACCGACCTGGCATCCCCTCAGCTTTGATTTGCCTGACATTTCCCCCTTCTTTCTCTTTCCCTTGTATTTCTTTCTTTCTCTTGTGTCACCTGCCGCACCGCTATCTTTTCCTGCCCTGCTGCCACCAGAAATAAACCTAGCTACAGGTCGTCTGTCACAAAAGAGAAATTGCATGGTGTACCTGTCACCAGCGCTCACATTTTCCTGCACCCATAAGAATGACTGTCTGTTCTTTCTCCCCACCCAATCCCCTGTCTCCTAATTCTTTGCAGAGAGTAACCTGCGAGTGCAAAAGACCAACCACTCTCAGGTGTACCTGGAGGACAGTCGTGTCAGGATCAATTGCTCCATCGCCTCCCAGACCAGCCAGGAATCCCAGCACGCCGTGTTGTGGTATGTGAGGCGCGCGTCCGGGTCAGAAGCTGATGAGCTCTTGCTGAGAATTGAACGCTCTGGAGCCTTCGAATACGGTGCCTACGCAGACGAAGAGAGACTGCGACGCCGTGTGCAAGCGGAGAGGCTATCACCTCGTCTCTATGTGCTGACGCTGAACAGGGCAGAGAGTAGTGATTCTGGGACATACTACTGCCTGGTGGAGGAGTGGTTGAGCGACCCAGATGGAGCCTGGTATCGACTCTCCAGGGAGTCCTCGGGGTTCACACAGGTTCTGGTTCGACAGCCAGGTGAGCAAGCGGTCAGGACTGCTATTCTCGTTAACAGTATGCTTATTTATTCTCACTGCAGGGAAGCAGCAGCTGCCACTTTAGCCTCACATGTTGTCCTGTTTTGGACCAGTTGAACGTTGTTACCCCAATGTTCAAATCCCTCCTCCAAATTGCTTTCCCATCACCTTGCCTACCTCTCACACATGCTCTGCTCAAGGCTTCAAGGCCGTCTCGCTCTGATGACCTTACACCTTCCTCAAGCAGTGCTCAGGTGGCAAAATGGGGCAAAATGGGATGAGGCCATGCCAGCTGTCATATGCCACACCGGAGGGCACAGTTTGGCTCAGATGAAGAACCTAAACCTCTTGTCCAGTACTCAAAATGCCCAAAGCCCTGAAGTTCCTACTGCCACCCAAACCCAGACATCCCACATCAAGATAGTTGTCTTAAATAAACTCAAGCTCATATCTTTTTCTCTACTTAACTAAATCTCCATGCCCAGCAAAGGCAGTTACATTTCTTGCATGAATGTATTCCACGTACCAGATGAAGGTCATTTTTTTTTCAGATGTCTCTGAGAACTGTGATCTTCTGCCAGGTATCCTGTTTATAATACAGTGTGAAATGATATGGCGTCTATCCAACTAGAAACTGAAGATCAAAATGCCTGGTCATAAGCCAGTAGGGCAAGGAAAACACTCTCATTTTATATAGACAGTGTAGTTGATGCTGCTCCCACAATTAATTGAGCTACAGCACATATACTGTATAAATACAGAGATATTTATATGCACCTTTTTTGTTATTGTAAGGAACGGATTACTTTCATGCTTTGGCTTAGAATCACCTTTGATTCAAAAAGTAAATACATAGTTGTTTGTCAAAGCTGGACTTGGTTGTCATTATTTAACACTTAGTCAGGAAAGTATATTATATTATTCATAAACATGTAGATTTATATATGAATAAATCACATAAAATACATCAAATATGCTGTATAAACATCATGGATATTCATTAAGGTGCTTAAAAATACATTCACCTCGGAAGTCATCCAGACATCTGCCTGTTGGGAGGAAAGATGAGTGGAGATGTGTGCCAGCACTAGTTCATTTTTTTTTCTCAGCTCTCCTGCTGTCCTTCCTGCCTCTCGTTTTGCTTTAACAAGACGATCGTTCCAAACTGTGTGTGAGAGGAGCCCAAGCAAGCCAGTTCCTCAGTGCTTCTTTTTTTAATTTTTTTTATTTTACTGCAGCAGAACTGGGTCATTGTAACACCTCTGAAGGGTTGTAGTATACCCATACACACAGAAACATTGGCCTTGGGGAAGAATCTAACCTTGCTGGAGACCAGTGATGGCTACGGGCACTGTGGGACGTTTTTTTTTTTTTCTTGTTTGTTTGCGGATTTTGAAACTTTGTTGTTCCTGCTTCATTTGCTGCTTTTGTTGCATTGCTTTGCATTATTTGTTTTTATCTATAAAATGTCATAAAATAGTGAACAATGTCCAGCATGGCTTCATAGAAGCCAAGTTGACGTCTCCAAATTGCTTGTTTTGTCTGACCAACAGTTATACAGTTTACTATCGTATAAGACAAAGACAAGAAGAACATTCTCACATTTGAGACACTGGAACCAGGAAATGTTTGGTATTTTTACATGAAAATTACTCAAATTATTACTAATTTAATCAACTAATTGATTAATAGACTAATTGTTTCAGCTCTTGTACAGATAAACTCTCAAAAAGCAGCTGTTAATGTTGCTTTGGATGAATATTGTGACTTTTGCTATATTGCTGGGCTCTAAGAAACATATTTAAACATGTCTCCGCTTTTTCTGTCCTTCCTCTATTTTTATTTATTATATTCTTGAACATCTGCAGAGGTTCGACTGCAGGTGGAGGAGTTGGAGTCAAACGTCACAGTGCCGGAGGCTGGCTCTATCCGACTGGGTTGTAGCATCCCCTCCCAGTCGTCCCGGGACTCCCGCTTCTCCGTGTCCTGGTACGTGGAGCGCCCCGAAGATGAGGATGAGGAGGAACAGCTGGGCGAAGAGGAGAGAGAGCGGGAGTGTGTGTTCTCTATTGGACACGATGCTGTTTTCGGAAATGGGAACTGCAGCCCCAGAGAGGAGGCGGGGCCAAATTCCCGCTTGCAGTTTGAGAGGATGACCTCCGACCAGTACAGCCTAACCATACAGGGTGCACGGCCAACAGACACAGGGCGGTACTACTGCCATGTAGAAGAGTGGCTACTTAACCCCCGCAATGCTTGGTACCGCCTGGCCACCAATAATTCTGGGTTCACTATCGTCAATGTACTGCAACAAGGTAAGTCCTTTTATACACTAAATTATAGTGAGCTTAGCATGTAATTAACTACTGCTCTTATTAATTGTTCGTCTCATGGTGTATAAAGATCATATTGCATAATCCTAATGGGTCATCTGTGTTACAGTACAAGCAAAAGGAGAATATTAATAAGCCAATCATGGAGCTCTTAGGTACTCTATATGTCACCCCAGCCTCGGATCATCTAGCTTCCCTAGTTGCAATATTAATTTTAAAGATAGAAACAAACCCAGTTGAAAATGGAAGCAGACCACCTACTGTTTATGGTTAAATCAAAGTGATTAATAGTGTCAAATGCAGTGGTGGGATCTAAAGAAGTCAAAAAGATGAACTCACAAATGTCAACAACTCGATGAATATCATTTACATATTTTTTACATATTTTATTATTGTTATGCTTTCCCTTTGTTTTATTTCATTCACATACCCTATTATTCTTAACATAGCTGTTCTTGCTATTTGCAGCCTCTTTTTGTTTATTTGTTCATTTGATTGCTTGGTTTTACCACACAGTATTTGCTCTTGATTCTTGATTCTTCAATTTATTGTAAAGCACTTTGAGCTTCACTCCATGTATGAAAGAGGCTATATAAATACATTTTTATCATTATTATTATTATTTGTAGCTCTATGAAGAGCAATCAATGCTATAAGAGTCACAAAAACCAGACTAGAAATCCATTTCATTTCATAAAAATAATACAAGAAAACCCTTGAAAAACCCGGATTTGTATATTCTCTGTCAACAGTGTCCAATCTCCAGTCGGTTGTGTGCTCCAACGACTCCCTCTTCTACTTCGTCTTCTTTTACCCCTTCCCCATCTTCGGCATCCTCCTCATCGCCTTGCTGCTAGTGCGCTACAAGAGCCGCAACAACAGCAAGAGCCAAGAGGGCAAGAACGGCGCCCCGCTCCTGTGGATTAAAGAACCTCACCTTAGTTACTCTCCCACCTGTCTGGATCCACCTGCGCTCAGCTTGCACCCTGGCTCCGTTGACTAAGTGAGGGTCCTGCACACTGCCACGCGCACATCGCGGATCCAGCCAACAGAATGTCAGGGAGCATATCTGGACTCCAACTTCAGACCTTACTGTCGTTCACTGCTGTGTTGAATTAGTCAATCAGTTGATCAGTTTAAAAATTCCAACCCTGGTGGCTGCCTGTTTTATGGTGTGTGTGTGTGTGTGTGCGTGCGTGTGTGTGGATTAGAATGGGTGTGCCATGTTAGCACGAGTAATTGTGCGAGTGAGAATCGAAGGGCAAGAGAGAATCATGAGCCTCTCAACTTTTTGTTTTCTGTGAAACTTAGTCTCATAGCTACATTTTGATTTTTATTATTCTGAATATTTGTCTATTTTTCAAAAGAAAAGAAACTGTGCACATGAGATCATTGGCCAATCCGGGAAGAACATTTAAGAGAAGGAACTCTATAATCAACTCCGGCACTGAGTGGATGCCAAAAAAGTCTCCGCAATGATCCAAGAGCAGCCTGGCCCACTATGTTGGTTGCCATAGTGATGCTCTGCTCCCACTGACTCCGTAGCTGATGACTTGGTTGCCAGCCTGCATAGAGACAAAGCAAAGGACACACAAGTCTGTGTCCTAAGTGAGGATGTGTGTATGTGTGCTGGCCCACCTGCCTCCACAATGAATTTGCCTTGGCAGACAGAAACAGGTCCTGGTGCGCCACTTAAACACTGCCAGACACTCTGGCCTTAGTGAGAGACTGCTCCGCTCTTCTCTTCTATCCTCCTCCTCTCCGAAAAGAGACAGCGAGAGAAAAAAAGAAGGAGGGAGGTCGGAAAGGATGGAGAATAAATGAACAGCTCTCTCCTGCTGAGGATATACGTACTTTGACATAAGGGATTTTTTTTTTTTCAGTGCCAAAACCTCCTTATTTCCACGCTGTCCTCTGCAGCTAATGTTTGAAGTTTTAAAGAGAGGAGGAAAGCGGATTGGTTCTGAGGCAGATTGAATATGTCTGCTTACCCCCTGCTGTGGGTTTAGGGGCCTTGTGGGCAAAAGGGCAATTTTTACACTCATGTTAAATCAGTTGAATTGTCCTGCTTAAATTACACAGTGGGGGTTATTGACTGAAATTAAATTCTTGCACATTTCTTTAAGTTGCCCAGTACGACCACTCTGTCCTTTCTTTGAAAGATATCAGAATTTGAAAAGATGCATATTAGTTTTTAAAAAAACTTCTCATTTATTAAGAGCCACACTGAAGATTACTAATATGTAGATGTGTAGTACAACACTCTAAAAATGCACATTATATGAAAACACATTGATGGGTGGGGGCAAATGTTTGACTTTTGTGTTTATTTTAAAGATTTTTCTATTTATTGTTTTATACTACTTTGCATAGCTTTGTAAGATTTTCTTTTTGCTTTGAAATTCCTTAAGAACTGTGCTGCTTGTGTTGCCAGGCAACTGCACCAAGTAGATTATGTCAATAGCCTGTGTGATGGCAATGTGGTAGATGTAGAAATGCTAGATTTGTCCTGCGCATTGCAGTCTGTAGCATTTCATACCAGGTTGTCAAGTTCGGTCAGTGTCAAAACACTGTATATCTATACCTATAATGAAAATTACTGTGGCTTTACATGTACAATAGTTGAACAGACAAGTCACGAAAATGGATTCACTTGATGCTTTTTGCTTGAGTCGCGTTTATTTAGTGAAATGTGATGTAACACCTTAGGTAGGATGTTTGATCAAAGACTGATGAAACTGAACTGTTAAAACATCTTCTAATCATGGATTCTAGCTGAGGGCGTCCTCCTCGGCTCCCCTGACGCAAGGCAGAAGGGTTGAAAATCTGTCACCTTCCCTGGAATGCAACAGCCAGGAGAGGTGTGAAATCCTCTACCCGATCTGGGCCTAACCCTCTCACTGCCAGACTGGACATGAAAACTCTCGAAACTTGACATTGTTGTCTCGATCGTGTCAACATGTATATTGCATGACAATATTGCAGGAGGAATTTTGATGTTTTGTAAACTTTGAACTCTTTGAGCATTGTGTTTGTGTGACAGAGCAGTGCCCAGACCCCCCAACTTCCTGAGCCAAGAGTCGACGCAAAGCTCGGTCCGTCATTTATTTACGATACCTGACTGCCAATTCCAGATGCCCTTCGAAACCTGTGAAGTGGTTTATTTCAAGAATGGCTGTTGTGGAGATTGTGTTTGATATTATTGCTTATAGTTGTCTTTTTAATGCTTTGCTTCATGCAGCACTTCATTAAACAGATTTGTGTCAAAACGCCAAAAGTACACAAGTGATACTGACACAAGCCAGCGGGGTCTGATATTTCACCTTCCTCCACTGTTTTCCAAGGTAACCAGTTCATTTTAAGTAGACCACACTATTTTATGTGAAGAATGACCGGTGCTTTTAAGTCAAGGAAGTTAGACATGCAATACATGTGCAGGGAATTCAGCTACAACTAAATTGATCTGTGTCTTCAAAGGAAGGGCCGTTTTTTAATTAGATGTCTCTACTCATCATTACTTTGGTGTTTACAAGTGCTTTTACACCAGAGATATTTGGATAGTGTGCACATCGAACCTCAGTTGGGTGCAGGATGAAAGCAACATGCAAAGGAAAAAGAGAAGTAGTCCACACACAGAATATTGCAAGAATCCAATTATTTAATAAGGCAACATCATGATCTTTGTCAGGCAAACGCTCATGTGAGAGAAAAACTGAAAACTCCATATGCAATTAGAAAAACACATGATGCAAAAAAACTCCCATAAACCAAGACAATGTCCACTATATATACAGTATATGTGATGTCCGATGGCAACTTTCCTACATCTGGCTAATAGACAATACAGGGTATAAACTGTATAATACACATTTTTGACAAATGTACAATGATAGAAATTAGTACAGTGTTGTGATTGTGCATGAGGAAGATAAATCTGTAAATAGTAAATAAATAGTTTCTTTTGGTATCATGTGATATAATTGTAGTTGGAGCTGTCACATTCTGTGTGCATATACAGTACATATTGCCAGTTTTTTGTTTTTTTTTTCTCGCATGGGTGTTTGCAGAACAGAGCTCGGTGGTTGAAATGTTGCCTCATTAAATTGCAATATCCAGTGTGCAGCCTACCTCTCTTTTCATATGATAAATAGTCTTTAACTTCCTGTTTTGTTGCCATAACACCAGGGATAATTGATGACTGAGCTCTTGGAAAGGGTCTTAGTGATTTGACAGTAATGGCTCCATATCTTATTTACTTCTATTTGCATTGGCAATAAATACTGATAGGGACCTGATTTCAGTTTTTCATAAGCAAAAACTACAGGAGCTTGTTTGTTGGTTTGAATGATTGCCTTTTATAAATCTTGAACATTCCCAGAGATGCAGGTTGGGTAATTGATTGCCACTGAACAGCAGCTTTAGCTTGAGTGTGTAAATCTCATAATCCTGGACTTCATTCATTCAAAACCGAACTCATTTTGTCTTTCTAGACTTGAGCCAGGAAGTGGAGGGTGTGGTTACAGTGTGTGTGTGTGTGTGTGTGTGCGTGCGTGCGTGCGTGTGTGTGTTTCACAATGCCACCGTCATCATTGGAGCTGTACAGTCCTGCTCTGAATGATGTTTTTGTAGTAATAATAATAATAATACCATCCATAGCTGCCTCCTAAGGTTCCTCCAGACGTTCTGACGGTGTTGTAGCTGCGTTTTGAGGGCTGCATGTATTGACTGTGTGCTGGCTCCAGATTTAGGTGTAAAATAGTTTGTGGTGATGTTTTCAGTTCAGCCAGTGATGCTTTATTTTTCAGTGATGTATTTTTATATGACCATGGTTTGTTTATTTTCTCTTCTGTTATTCTGTCAAATAGTTGCCATCGTGACCATTAAAAAGGCACTTTGCTATTGTCAGTTTATTGCAATAAAATACATTCAGAGCAAATCCCTGTTTTCCTTCCAAGCGTATGTATTTTTCAGTATTTGGAGATGATTTATCAAAACAGCATATCGATCCATTTTTCTCACAACAACTGTGATATATTAAAATTGTACCAGCTACCATCCCAATAATCTAGTTCTGCTTTAACCGTGAACTCAAGGTTAATGCCCTGCAGGCAGCTGGGTGTTTTTGCGTGGGATTTTGACCTCTGAGCTCCTGAACAACACGAGGGTTTATTTACTGTGTATGTTCAGTTTGTATTTGTGTGTTGGTGTGTGTGTGTGTGTGTGTGTAAAAGAGAGATGGAGAGAGAGAGAAGGAATGGGTCAGCATGTCAGAGGATAAATTATGCTTAGAGGGGCTCTCGCAAGTTAACCCGGCACTTTTTTGACAGCCTCAGCAAATCACATCTCTCCATTCATAACTCATCCAATGCAGATGGACTTGCTCACTCTTTCTCTCTCTCCCTCTCTCTCTCACAGGCATAACTCCCATGCAGTAAACTGCAGTGTTTCACTAGCCCATGCTATTCATAAACTTCTCTCTGACTCTGACTTCTCCCATGAATTCACATTAACTCATATTGATGCACACATACCCAATGAAGCCAAGAACAAATGCTGCCACCCATTTCATAAATCACGGTGACACGAGGGGAAAATAGCATTCACTGCAAGAAAAATCATAGTTTGGTGTTTGCTTGTGGAGTTAGTGGATCGTTTTCTGGGCTCTGTGATGCATGCTGGTTCCCCTGCAAAAGCTTTTGGTCGGCTCTTGACAAAACAATCTGTCATGACTGAAAGAGCCCCCACACTCAAAGATCTATCGATGCTGCTAGAGCTGATAGCAGGCGTACTGATATTGCTGATGTTATTGTCAGCCAGCTCTGTCACAACTTCACAGGATGCAAAAACACTGAATCCTCCCCCTTTAAGCGCTATCTCCTTGTCCCACTTTCTCCCAGATTTTTTTGTTCTCTGTCTCCATTTTCTCAAGCAGACACCCTATAAGGAAAGATCTGTTTTGCATAAAAGTAAGCAACACTCACAAATCCATATTCCTCACTGAGGATGCAGACACCAGAGGGCACACATGGGCAGACAGTACTTAACCATCCAACGCGCCAGGGCAGCAGACAGGCAAAAAGGATTATGATTTATTACCAGCGATAGAGGAAGCGCTGGAGAGAATGCAAAGAAAGGACACCTTCACTGTGGCGAGCTTGGATGCATCATAACAAGGACAGACAGCAAAATCCACAAAGATGAGTCCAGATCAATAGCACACGAGTGTGAATATGAAGAGGGAATATTTGCTCATGTACAAAAACAAGTCAACTTGCCAACACACAAAGCTCAGCATCCGCTGTAAACAGAACAGACAGGTTGTTATGTTCTAAGACGTGAAGACATAAGGGAGACGGAGCTACGAAGCTAACAGATTGTAGAGTGTGACTGGTCTGCTGAGGCCTGTGCACAGCTTGTTGCACTCACCTTTGTTTGATACCACATTGCTTCATGTGGTATGACTCACTTAGTGACGTAAGTGTGAGTCAATAAGAAAAAGAGAAATCCTGTTAATCCACTAACTCTAACATTCATGTCAAGCACACTGGGTTTCCTCCTACATGGTTTAAGTAGAATGAAATGTAAACTAGATAATGGAAGTAGAAGGAGAACAGATGCACCACCTGTACTGCTGGAAAGCATGATGCTGTAGTTTGCTTTTGATGTTTCAGCAGCAGTCAGTAATCTTTAACGCAGTGTGATCTGTGTTAAAGGGATATTCTGATATTCTGATATTCTGCTACCCACATATTTATCTGTTGTTGTAAATGTACATATGACTTTCACTGCAGTTGGAGTGTAAAGAAACTCAAAAGTTCACCATAATGCCACAGGAGGAGGCTAGTTCCTGTGTTTACTTTCGCTTCCAGACACTTAAAATAACAATCTGAGCCTGTCAGTGGCAAAAACAAGCACTTTTAGTGGACATACTTTGATGGGCACAATTGCCCCCAGGGATTACATTGCAGCCTGTTTCATGAACACCGGCTGAAGCACTCTCGCTCAATACTGGACCAGTTCCAAAAATGTTTGTCCCCATTAGTCACATAGGCCCCATATTATGGGAAACTAAGGTCCAGGTTGTGAAATGTCGGAATTTCTCTTCAAATCCTGACGGGAAAAAAAGAATCAATATCTGTATTAAGGGTCTGTTAATTAAGGCTGGTAGTTGGAAAAAAGACTTTGCTGATGATTGTCATGAAAACTTCAAGCAAATCATATGATTCATGCACACAACACAAAATACACAGACACTTACTGACATTCAAATAACAAAAACACTGATGGCCTCACATCATTCATTATGGATTAAAAACATGCAGAAATTTACAAACACAGACTGGAATATTCTCATCTCATTCATAATTGATAAACACTAAAATTCTTTGTTTACTTTGACTGGATGTCCCTAGATGGAGTAAACCGCTAAGGTTGCTACAAAGGCAATGTTCCCCTGTGAATCCTGGAGATTCAGATGGAGAGCTAATTAACTGTTCCAGGCATTCCTTGTTTTATTTTTGGTTTATTGAAAGATTAAATGAACATTTCATATCTGATAGGTGGAATGACCATAAAAAAACATTTAAAAAATTTAGCTAAAATGCAGTTAAAATGCCCAATGTGAAGTTAAAAATTTCTGACTTAAATGCACATCATGATGCTAGAATCTCCAGTTTAAATGCTTAACGTGACATTCAGGATGTGTGGTTGGTTTTCTCAAACAATGCTCTACTGCTTTTGCAACTTTTTGCAGGAGGAAGGAATGATTACAGCAAGCAAAACCTGTTTCGGTCATCATATGGGCACCTTCCTATTGTTTTAAGACAGACTTGAAAGATTGTGAATGTGTCCTTTAATTTGAAGGGCCGATTGAAGTAATGTCAGGTTAAAAGTTCGAGGGTATCAAACAACAATTTGCACGCTCAAATTTGCACCCTTTTTTTTTTTTTAAATAAAGGCTACACCAGATATTTCACCCACATTTTTTCAAACATTCATCTCACATGACACACACAAGTTTATGTGAAGATAATTGGAGGCTTCAGTTGTCTTGAGTTAGTCAAATAAATTGGATATCTTCCAAAGTTTTCTATGATCATTTTAACTTATGTAAAGTGTCTTTGAATACCCTGAAAAGGAGTCTATAAATAAAGTGTATTAAAGTCAATCTTTTTAATAAAAAAAAAAAATCCCTCTTTGTGTCTCAACGGACAATGTTTTCCTGTTCAGCCACAGTGGAAGTATAGTAACAAAAAGAGGGAATTTGGCACTAAAAAAGACTGTAACTTTGAAAGATATTGACTTGATTTGACTAAGTTGGGGAGCTGAAGCCTCATATTATCTTTAAATAAACTTTTAAATCCATTTTCGCACAGAAGGAGGGCTGTGTTTCCCATCACTTATATTGTAAGCATATTATGAAGGGATCTCTTAATGGTCAGTATGACCATGAGGAATGATTATGGCAAGAAAAACATTTAAATGTTCATTTGGACACTAGACTGTTGTTTTAGGACAGACAGACAAAATTGTGAACCTGTCCTTTAACAATGACCATGCTGATGTTTAGCAGGCATTATGATTACCAACTTCATTATCTTAGCTTAGCATGTTAGCATGATAACATTTACTATTTAGCACTAAACAAGTACAGCTAAAGGGATGAGGATGTCATTACTTTTACAGGTACGATGATGCGAAATCTAAAAGTCAGGGAATCACCAAAGTTATCACAGTTTATCCTTTGAGCAAAATGAATGCCTACACCAAATATCTAGGCCTATTCAACAGTCAAGATCACCATCCCTACAGTCATCACTGGCATAATTTTTTTCCAAAAACTGTCTGTATGTCTGTAACTGTCTGTAACTGTATTAATATGTTGTACATCTAAGATGGAGCACTGGTTTTCATTACCTTGAATCCATCCCAGTTTATCTGTTGCTATATATGTTGCTACAGTTGTTGCTGTATATAAAGAGTTCCATACAATCAAATGAATATCAAATGAATAATTTTAACCTGTAATGAAATAATCACCACAGTATTATTGCTTTAGGCATTCTACACAAGGAGCTGAGAAGCAACAAGGGCAATAGCTGCCCTGTTAAACTCTGCCCCCTTCTGTATATAACAAGCGTAGTTATCCATCATATATACTGTACAATACAGCCCAACTTGCTGCAGGGCAAAGCAAAGAAATCTTTTGTAATGTTATTCTAGGCAAGTTGTTTTTTAATTGTTAATACGATTATGCACACTCAATCAGATGAAGGCTTTATGCATAAGTAAAGGTGGTAACAACAGTGAGCTAATCAGTGATGTGCATCTTCTTCTCCTGTGGGATGCCAAGTAATTATGAATGAGAAGTAGCAGGCAAAGAGAGTTCACTAATGCGCCTTTAGTGCTGAAGATGAGGAGAGAAGCAGAAAGATATAATTCTACTATATAATTATCCCAGGAGGAAGGGGGACGGAGGCAAAGGAAATGCAGCAGTGAATAGATGGGGAACAAAATAAATGGCGGCAGAAAGAGAGAAGAGAAGAAAAAAAGGAGAGGAAATGTAAAACCATCTTCCCATGGGTTGAACAGCTACTTCAAACAGTGTCTTTCAAAAAGCCCACTGAATATTTGACAACTTATACAATGTTTCCTCATCTAGTGATTCATCTCTCATGATCACAAATATGGTTAAAGATACTGGTATCAGAATGTGTTGAACCCTGGAGTAAAATTTCCAGATGTGGATTTTACACCTACTCAAACCAGGCAGAGCTACTCCCTGTAGTGGTGTGTGTTCTTGTGGGTGAATAATCCTGCTGTTCGAAAACTGGCTTTGGAGGAACCTACGGTTTGGTGATCTGTCCATCCTTACAGTGTGATTGAACAGCCTGTGGTACTGTGTTGAAGTCTCCACACACCTCTACTTGGGACTGAGACATTGCCTCACGGCGGTGCTCTGAAGATCAAACTCTCTACATGACGGCTGTCTGACTCATTCTCAGTATAAAATCTTTTCTGGACTATCAATTTATGATCTCTCTCTTTTCTACCTTTCCCCTCTGTATGTGTGTGTGTGTGCTAAGTTTTCTTATACATGCTCAGTGACACATGACGTAAGCTATACACACGTGACTGGGAGGAAAGGTCAAGCACTGATGGATCTCGAACCATTATACTTTATATCCCTGCCATTCCCAATCTATTACTGCTCTTAACCACAAATGACAGTACCTGTGGATGTGGTTGTCATGGCACCAGAGAAGGAAGTCTCTCATGAGAGACCTTGATGTATAAGTTAGGCTACAGTGTGAGGTGCATATGTGTGTGTGTGTCTGTGTATGAGCAACCTCCATACACTAATTCTTTTATCATTACCATTGCCTTTGTTCACATTTCTCTCTCTGCATTTATGATGTCATAATTAATCCACAAATGGTGTGTAAACAATATAGAATAATCTGAAGAGAGGACTGTCAATTAACTGGTAATGAGAGCGCTACATGGTTTAAGGAGTGTGGAGCATGTGTCGGTGCTGACTACTCCCTCACACCGAATTGTGTCCCTGTCTTTTGCGAGGCAGAAGTGACACTGGCATACAAAACGCCTGTCACCATCTATTAGAGCAGAAATCGGTCACAGGAGATTCCCTCATGAAGTACACGTGTATCATACACAAACTCTCTTGTCACATGCACACCCACCATATAAACCTCTATGATCCAGTGGGCAAAAAACATGTTCTCCTGATGACATTATCTGCCATTATATTTGACGTTTAAAATAAAAATACAGATTTTTGGCATCAATATTTTAACAGTCTGTGAATTGCCTCCCAGACATGTGATGCATTATTGAGAGCGAGCTGCTTGCAGTTTGAAATATGTCATGGGTGATTCTCATTGACAGGAGGGATCCTTTCAGGAGACAAGGAGATGAGAGATACTGTAGACATGTCTTTAGTCTTTCTGGGTGTCCTCAGGAAGAGGGGTTCACTACAGTCTGGCTAAATGAATGTGATATTACATATTGATTCCTGAAAATGCTCACAAATTTCACAAAATTTCTCCCTACTCCATCTAAATGGTCAGTGGAACCACTGATGCATGTTTCACTTGCCTAACAACACAACTCTAAAATGTAATAACATGGAACTTAAAAGTGGGTGTTTTAACATGGAAAGCAGAAGTCTCAACATGCACAAAAACACAGCTTATTTTTTAAGTAACTGTGCTAAAACCATTTGCTCAGTAGAGAACCAGACTATTTCTCACCAATTCTCTGCTGCTGCTGTTACTGGCTCTCAAAACACCATGAGTTGTGAATGCATTATTGATTACAGCACTGCGTTTCTAATCTAGAGCTGCGTGAGATATTTGTTCATGCTTACAAATTAATAATACATGCCTACAATTTAATTAGAAGATTTCTTATGCTTACTGGGAACCCCCCTCCACCCCCACCCACCAAACTATTAGGGGTTTGGGTCCAAATACGCCATCTAGTGCATGAAGAAAGAAACAAAAGTAAAAGAAAGCAACAGCTTGGTTCATAAACATTAGTATATACTGTATCTTAAATGACATTATTCATATTTACTATTTCTTAAGATCTTTCATGGGTTTAGTTTTTTTTAATTGACTTATTTAAGAACCTCTGATTCATGCAGGTTTTCTTTTTCCAGAATTGATGCATGTTGAATGCTTCCTTTTCAAAGACATATTGCACAGGATTCATACAATCAAGATTGTTTAACCACATTCAGTCAGAATTAGCCCCTTAAGCTATGACATGACAGGCCAAGCAAGAAAGAAGAGATCTCTGGGTTTCATTCAGTGATTTCCTGTGTTGTTAATACGCAACACATCTGCCAACACTTTGTTACTGTTTGGAAATATGAACTGCAGTCCAGAGCAAAGAATCCACATGTCAGAAATTCTTGTGGAGGCTTTTTAAAATCTGCAAAACCAAATCTCAAGGACTTCAGTAGTGCACAGTGAGAGAGGCAGAACTGTTTTTTTGATGTATGAAACATGATTTAATGACTTGCAACACAGAGGATAACTAAACACAGTGCTCCTGAGGCCATTTTATTTCCATACTTAATTCATACTTTAAAACTTACAGTGTAAGTCACAGTAGTATTTGGGAATGTTTACAGATGTGAGATCAGTGTAACCTCCACTCTGGTCTTCACATGGTTGTTTCAAAGCTGGTATTCACTTTGAGTTAACTGTTCAGAGAGGAGATTGTTGCATGACAGGATTAAGTTCAAACTGGTTTTTTAGAGGCACAGTGCAGCTTCACTCACATCAAAGTGACCTGGATTTGGCCATCAGCTCACCCCTCTACAGAAGCCCCCTGCTCTGACCACAACCCTCGACTTCTACGATAGAAATGTCCGTGTTAAGTCCGTTCCACTCGTTGCTGTGGTGTATTGCTGGGACAGGCAGGTAGAGCGTCACTGTGGGGACTTCCACACACACACACAAAAAAAAAAATACATCTCAGCGGTCTAGCGAGCGCTTCTGGATTGCTTCAGCCACCACGGTGCGCAGAAGAGAGATGACAGAACGAGGGTCGTCGCTGCCTATCACAGCGCTGCCTGACACAATCATGTTGGCTCCTGCCTAGAGAGAATATGAACAGACACACATTGAAAGAGAAACTCCCATTTCAATTTTAGTTTTTTTTTTTTTTAAATTAGGCTGATATATGTTTGTATACCTTACCTCAGCACACTTGTGAATGGTGTCAGGGCCGACGCCTCCATCTACTTCGATGTCTAACGAGGGGAACTGACTCCTCAGCCAGCTCACCTGGTCACATGCACAGAAACACAAAACACATGAAACAAAGGCTCAAAACCTCCCCAACACCATGTTACAACATATTTGGTAGATATTATCAGAACTGAAAAAAGTCAACACAGTAATGTGGTTTAAATCTGCATTCTCTATCAGATCTGAAAGCTAGTATGGGAAAAAAAAAAGCTTTGATCAACAGGTGCTTCTATTCAGGCTGTAATCAGTTATAAGTCAAACCGGATTTCCCACTTGTGCTAAAAAAAAAAAAAAAACACTGTGAGAAAGACATCAGAAGATGAGAAACAAGACAGCACTGAAACTGAAACGTATCTTTATTTACTTATGTAATATAATCTTGTGTAGTCCTGTGGTTTACTAGAACTTGTATTGAACTACAGCTGCAGACTAGAATCTTGCACCATTGTGAAAGTGAAACTGCACCTGGCACTTTTGTAGTGTTAATATGTAATCTTACGATTAAGCATAAATATATTAGAACCTACATAGTTATTTGCACATCTCCCACCTGAAACAGCGATATAATAATCATCCTGCTGAGATTATTGTTGTTTATAGGCTACAACTTGTTTCAGCTATCAAGCATTTATTTTGGCTGAAGGAAGCTCTGCTTAACGTTTCATATCATAGTTCCAGATCACCTATCAGAACTGGGTCACACTAGCTGACTGTAAATTCATCACCAAGTCTTTCTTATGTTCTACTAGAGATTTACTTCATCAGGTTGCACCATTAAAACTTAAGAAATGTCTTAGCTAGTAAGCACTTAACATGTAATGGTTGGTTGCTAGGAAACTGAATCACTGTCCAATAAGAAGCAAACAACAATAGGAAGTAGCATCACAAGCTGTACCATAATTCCCCCCAAAAAATAACACTTTTAGGGGCCAAAAGAAAGAACAGATTTAACTTCCAGCCCCTTGTGAATATAGGTCTGACTTTTCTTTATTTGTATTTACATACCTGGAAGAATATGCATTTTAGAATTTGTAGTATTCATGCAGTTTACAGTAAGAGGGAAATATTTGATTATTCTAAGCTAACTAACATTATTTGATCATTTAGCCTAACATTATTTGCATAAAGTTTTTTTTAATTTGAGATTTAGTGTTCTTTGTCTGTGGAATCTAAAGTGTCAGCCAGATATGTTGACCATTTTCCACATTAGCTCTTTTACTCTTCAATCGAAACAGGTCAAATATTAGCAAGCTAACATGAGCTTTGTCAGTTGGTTTATTCAGTTATCTTATGCAACAGTTCCACCTGGCAGTTGGTAAGTGTAAATATTTAGGAACAATGTGCCTCTACATAAGAACTAGTTTGTGTTGTGTAACTGGTTTTCATTCAGTGATGTGTAAATCTCCATTTAGTAAACACTTATGTTTAAACTAGGCTATGTTTTAACTTACTAACAGCTGGTGCATTCGCCTCCAGGTGTCTAAACTTGCTCCTCACCTGCTGAAAACTGTTGAAGATCAGTAGCTATAAATAGAGCATGAAAAACTGGCTAGTAGTAGTGATAAATGAAGTTGTGGCTTGTCACTAAGCTGGTTCATAGTTTCTCCAGAACTTTTGATAACTTTGCTACTACTTTACATACGTTTAGATACCATGTGTGTTTGTTGTATTTTTAGTGTCAAGGAATTATAACTATGCTGCATCTACTCCGTCTCACTCTACTATCTCACAGTGCCTCAAAATAACAGAGGAACCATAAAAGTGGTATAGATCAACAACATGCCACTGTAGGTGGCTTGCAATATTCAATGTATACTGATACTGTATCAGTATACTGAAGCTGTAGTTTGTGTTGTTTCCTCTTACTTTTTCCAACTACCTGTGGTTCGTCCTTACCTTGGGCATCATGTCCTCCATAAACTTCTGTCCTCCAAAGCCAGGTTCCACAGTCATGACCAGAGCCATGTCGATCTGGTTTGCCCAGGGTGCTAGCTCCTCAACAGTAGTACCAGGTTTTATGGCCAAACCCACCTACAACATGCAAAGTGTTACTATGGAAGACAATCTGAAAAATAAATATAATCTGGTACAAATACTAATATACATTTCTTCTAATATATATTTCATTTCATATGTGGTTCCTTAAATACATCGTAAGATTCATTACACCATTATTCCCCTGATTAGTGATATTCTGCTCTATACAAGTCTAATGTTGTTCAGTCTGCTTATTTTGCAGCAGCATTTTCTCACCTTCATGCCGCTTTCTTTTATCTCCTTGATGAGGTTTCCAGGGTTGGTGGTGGCCTCTAAGTGGAATGTGTACTGGTTGGCTCCTGCTGCAGCCATGGGCTTCACCCACTGCTCCGGCCGAGACACCATCATGTGCATGTCTGCAACATTAACACAATCACAATACATTCCATGGCACAGCAGAGGCCTCTTATGATCCAGTTGAAAAGGATAATTAAGTTAAGTTATTTTTAGATAAAGTGCATTTAACGTCGGTTTATTTAAACTGCACCCAAAGTCTCTGTACACCTTACAAGTTAATAAAAACACCATCAAAAGACACAAAACTTTACATGTAAAAGTAAGTGAACACACACACAATATAACAATAAGGTTGTAATTTAAAATTGAATTTAAAAATAAAGATTGCATAATTGGAACAGGGTTGGGATAACTATTTGTCAGAGAGGAAAGCATTTAGTGATTTGAGTTCCCAGCAAGTGAAATCAGGAGAGGCCATAATAAGAAAAGATGTGTTTTCAGCCTAGATTTGAGAGTCTCAATAGAACTTGCCTCCCACACATGCAATGGTAGTTTTTTTCCCAAACAAGTGGAGCTCAGTGGGTAAAGGCTCTACCACTAAAAGATTTGTTGTTAAAACTAGGAACAGTTAAGTAACAAGCACCAAGGGAGCGTGAAGGACGTGATGGAGTATACAGAATAATAAGGTTGATGATATATGAAGGAGCCAGTCCATTTAAAACAATCAGCTCTTACTTGAACTGGTAGCCAGTGCAAACCCTATGCATAACCCAATTTCTTAGACCTTGTGAGGACTCTGGCAGCTGCGTTTTGGACAAATTGGAGACCTTTGGTTGCTGTCTTAGGTAGGCCAGAGAACGTGCATTGTAGTAATCAATTCTGGATGCTATGAAGGCCTATACAAGGATTTCAGCATCAGAATTTTGATAGAATGGGCTGTATTTTGGACATGTTACTAAGGTGAAAGACGGTAATGTGGAATATACTTGTTGTGTTGCTCAAATGTGAGAGAGGGATCAAATGCTATTGCCAGATTCTTAACTGTACAGCCCTGAGAAATTTTGCAGCGATCAAGATTAATGGAAAAACCTGTGAAAAGTTATCTGAATATAGCTGTACCAACAAGCAACATTTCGGTCTTGTGTGCATTCAAATGCAGAAAATTATTGCACATCAGGTGATGGACTTCTGAAAAGCATGTCTCTAATTTAACCATGTGGGAGGAATCATTGACTGTTTGTGTGTCATCTGCATAGCAGTGGTACAGATAGCAGATGTTGTGTGGGGATAGGGCTGGGCAATATATTGATATTATATTGATACTCTTCTATGAGACTAGATATCATGACATGATATAGGTGTTGTCCTTCCTGCTTCTAAAGGCTGCGTTACAGTAAAGTTTCTGAACTTACCAGACTATTCTAGCTGTTCTATGTTTGCCTTTATCCATTTAGTCATTATATCCACACTATATACACTGATGATTATTTTATGTGTAAATATTCCATGGAAGCACAAATATAAATCCCTACAATATTGTTGCAATATCAATATCAAGGTATTTGGTCATAAATATTGAGATATTTGATTTGGTCCATATCCCCCAGCCCTATATATTTATGTTTTTTATCCTTACCAAAGAAAGGGTCTTGGCCTATTGACTTCCTTAGGCACTCTACCATGGGATGACCAAATGTGATGTTGGGGACAAAATGCCTGCAAAAGGAAACAACATAAAAACAAACATTAACTTGCAGCTGTGATGAAATTCTCCCCATCTTGCACAAACAGTTGCAAAGTAATGTCTTGCATAAGTGTAACAAGGAAGATAAATGTCTAAACTAGCAGGCAAGAACAAGATTAAGTCACAGCATAACATTTAACACATATAGAGAATCCTCTCACAGATAAACCACATCATATCCAGTTACATAAAAATTGGCTTCCCCAGCTTAACTTCTGACAGAGTAGCTTAGCTTGTTGGTGTTAGCTAACTTTAGCTCTCAAGCACTGAACTTCCAGTCGGGCAATCCAGCTGACTAACAACTGATAAACTGACCCATCCATGACGTCGAGGTGCAGGTAATCTGCCCCGCACTCCATCATCCGCACACACTCGCTGCCCAGACAGGACAGGTCGCTGCTCAGGATGGACGGACCGATCTTCGCACTGTAAGCCATGCTGATACTGCTGTTACTGGCTGGATGCAACCAGGTAGCTCCTTCTTCTTTTTCCTGCTTCTTCTTCTTCTTTGTAGATTTAACAGCAGTTTTCATACTCGGTGTTGCATTACTGCCATCTTCTGGAGTTAGTTGACACCTACAGTATCCGGTTTATCAGATTATTCCTACCGGTTCTGTTCTCTTAAGAAAGCTCACCAGACATAAATGGTGGAAAATAACTAACAAAGTCCAAGTGGTCATTACTGCGTCCTCATTTCTATGTCCTCCCATATTTCTCTCAATACCCTCTCTATTTTGTATTACATGTAGTTGTCTTACTCTTATCTCCTCATCCCAGTGCTGCTGTCACTCTTTATTGATTTTCTTCCCATCAGTATCCTTTCCCTCTGATTTTGAAAGTTTAATTGTGTTGTCTATGTTTTACAGCTAATTTGTGCACTCTCTCATTGCCCATAATCAGGCATTACTACAAAATGTTTTTGATTAATGTTCAATGTCCAAATTTGTAGCTAATATGATAATTCGGATAAAATACCTAGCTTGCCATAGATTCTGTCCTATGGTACAAAGGGACTGCTAAACAGAAAGAAGGGGGCATAAGAGAGAAGATATATTAGTGCTATACAAATGTGTTTGTGTGTAGGTCTGTGTGTGTTTTGGACAGGACCTCTACATTTTGCCTTCGTCTAGTGAGATGTTGGAATGTTTTGCCCTTTCTGGCGTCTGACAATAATTCAACTGAAACAGTCTGAGAAGTTCTGATGGGAATACCGCAAGTTAAGGGTTACAAGTAGACACTCCTTCTTTTCATTGTAAGAGGTCACAAGCCAAACAGTTTGGGAATCACTGGTGTAGTCTATATCGCAAGCTTTTACAATGAGGGAAACAGACCAAAATTAGGTTTTGTAATTTCAGGAATGTCTAAAATTAAGAGATAAATCACCAAAACTTGAGACAAGATACAAAAATTCTGCATTGTTCTTACATTTTGTCTACCTTTGTTGGTCTAATAAGTAGCCTAATTTCATTAAATATTTGTAATTTTTTCCATTTATCAGTTCAATTATTGTGTTATATCTTACCGTGTCTACGCATAGACCAAACTGTTTTATTCTAAAGGCAAAATGCTCTCACTTATTGTCATACTCTAAGTGTCATTAGGAGGCTTGACCAGAGGAAACTCACTCCGGCCTCAGATTTCTGCCTTCAATAGCTGTTCCTTGACACTAGATGGCGCATAGTTTATATGGGTAATGATCTCTCATCTCATTCCTCCCACATAGATGTATTCATTTGAATGGCAGAGTAAGAGTAAATTACAGTAATAAAAGTTACGCTCAATTTGCTTCTCCATGGTGCAAAAATAGTCCATAAGGGAAACCCCTTAGCTTATAGTAATAAGTTGCAACTGAATGCAGCATAATGGCATAATGTTCCTCTACTATGCAAAAGAACAATGGTGGTGAAATTTTTGCCAAGCCATAACAGCCAACTCTGTGGACAAAAACCCAAACACAAAGATTTGCTTGGGGTTGTTTTTAGTAATAGGACACCTTATTAGGAAATACAGCTCAGTTTTGTAACTGGTGCATTGTATTTAGTAGGACACTTTATTAAGCAATGTGGGGCACAGTTTGGTAACTGATGTAAAAGGCATAAAACTGCCAAACCTTTTGTATTCTTTCTTAATCCCCATTAGCATGCTTGCTGATTTTGTTTGCTCTCTGTATTTGGCCATTGATTTCATGTTTCAGTGCCTCTATGAGACTGCACCCATCAGTCTGTGATTCTGTTGTACAATCACCTAAAATATAAGTAAAGGCTCAGTATGATAGATAGAGAGAGAGTGTTCCCTGTGGAAGAAAATCTTTTTCTCAGCTGGTGATAAAAAGATTGATTGATTTTATGGTTTAAGATATGGTGGACACCAGTATTCAATGATATAAAGTTGTCTGGGTTTTAGAAAAAGAGGTTTTATTGATTCCTGGAGTCTCGATGGAGAACAGGTTGGTTTGCAGAGTTACTATTGTCTGCCAAAGGCTGTGATGTGATGAATTTATTCCTCAAAAGAAAGAAAGCCCCTCACAGAAATGAAAAAAAGATTATAAGGACTCTTAAAAGAATTAAATAAGTCTTCCATGTTACCTTCTTTAATATCAGTTTATATGAGATCTTTATTTTGAATAATACAGTTTCATAAGTTTAAATAAATACAACCCAATCAATGATATTATGATGAATTTGATCATGTGATGTTAGTTGACATACATTTGTGTTGGCAGATGTATCATAATGCCTGAATAAGTCATACTTGAAATGTTATCTCATATACAATGCGGTGTTGTTACAGTTCTTCAGAAATATACTGTTGTATCTTTCCATATATATTGAGTTCTTCTTTGAATTCTTCTTTTTTCTGATTTGTTTGTTGCCTTCATCCTGTTGGACTCGCTGTCTTCTGAAGTAGTTTGAATGTTTTTAGAAGGGTGTTTAAGCTGTTTTGATTTATAAGAAGCAGAAGGCAGCACTCTGCTGAGGCTCAGTCCACAAGGAGCCTTGCTCATATACCCAGACTGGCTAAACAAAATCTGACATTTACAAGTTTTGCCACGGCGTTGCATTACTGCAAAAATGAGGGAAACACATGGTGGCATGGTGTATGAAGATGATATATGCAATTTTGGAGTAGGGTTGAGGTAGAATAAGTTGGTGACACAAAGAAGTGTGGCCTTGAGAGCCTGTGAGGAAGGTAATAAAATCCCTCGGGCTGTATCTGCAAGGGGTTGAGTTTTATAAGTCTGGCTATACAGTGGTCCTCCCTGCCTCTCTGTGGAAAGTGTCTCTCTGAACAAAGTAGTTGGTGCAGCTCATTAAGTGATAGTAAAACAATATTTTGGAAAAAAGGGAAAGTTTAGGAGTGTTTTAATATGTGTCTATTGTTACTGGGGTCACACTCAAGGTTGATACATTTGTATTTTGTCTTGAAGAGGGGTTTTTCTTTTTACTGCAGCTGACACTTAACCACATTCTTCAGCTTTACTGTAAACAGCTATAACACCATGCACATAATTTTAGTCAACCATAGGGGTCTGTTTACTGGAGGTCCACATTAAAGACACCTTATTTTGGTTTAGTTGAGGAGGAACAGCAGAAGAATGTGACTTGTACTCATTTTCAGGATGCTATCAAGCTGTTCACTATTGCTCATTGCTGACATCAGTTCTTTCCTGAGGAGATTGATCTGAATAGTGCACATAAAAAACACAAGTATGAATACATTTTTATATATGGTATATTATACAGCATATAAAACTGTGAAACTGATTTAGTCTTTTACCTCTCTGTAACACAATCATATCTTACTTTAAGGTAGAGTGGGCACTTCCAAATGTTTAATGATTTCTGAATTTATTTGGATGATTAAGATCCAAAAGTGTGTGTAGGCCTGTATTGCACATATTTTACTCCTTCATTGCTTGTGAAATATATGCTGTGTGATCCTAATGAGCTTGTAGATGAAAGATTTCTCGTTACATGCATTCCTGCATCTCAGTCATCTGTGAAGACAATTAAAAAATGTCTCTTCAGCAGCGAGCTTATGCTGATAAAAGTTGAAAGACTAATCAATCCCATTCCAAGTCTAGTACATTAGTATGTGTTCATTTTCATGTGTCGAAGTCATTGCCATTTTGAGGAGTTTCAATTGATTTTGACCTGCTAATTAAAGGTCCAGTGTGTAGACTTTAGTGGCATCTAGTGGAACAGACTTGTGAAAAATATGGAATACAATATTAATAAGTATGGTTTAATTAGCATTTAATTCCATGAAAATAAGAATTGTTGTGTCTTTGTTACCTGAGCCCTTTATATCTACATAGGGAGCGGGTCCTTTTCCACGGAGGCAGCCATGTTGCACTGCCATGTTTCTAGTTTTTCGCTAGTTTCACGGCCACTGTAGGATCTACCACATACTTGGAAGGGGACAGTGAAGGCAGGGGTATTCATTTGGTTGCAATTTGAAAATTCACCACTAGATGCCTCTAAATCCCATACCCTGGACCTTTATCATATTTGTTTATTCTACAAATGAATACTTTTTCAACAAGTTTTTTCACCTCAGAGTGTTCCCTCAAGGTTTCAGCACTTTCACCCACTAAGCTGGCATATGGCTTCATAAGCACTTTCAGTTCTGTCCCTGGAGGTTTAGATTTTCGCTGTTTCAGGTGGTTAATTAACAGCCACACAACAAACAGCAAACGTGTTTGAACAGGCTTTTTAAGTACATCATTTACCAACTATGAATTAATTATCTGGTAAATCAATGGCAAGCTCAATTCCAGAACCTACTAGGGCTGTTGGAATGAATTTCAAGAGTTAAATATAAATTGAATAGTAAAAAATTAATACTAATACAATGCTGAAATTACTATTTGAATGTGTGTGTTTTTTTTTTTATAAATGTGTTGGTAACATTGGCGAATCTTGCCCTTCTCTCCTAAGCCTACCTGCACGTATGAAAATGAAATGCTTTTGTCACATCTGATGAACAATAAAGTTCAGTAAAGAGTCTGACTGAATCACATTCTCATGTTCAGTGTGCCAATATCAAAAATGGCAGAAAGCAATGCACCCACAGAGATCATCACTCCTGACCATTTAAGAAGGGATGTGTGGAAAGTTTTTTGATTTCCATCATGAAACAGAAAAGTTTTTAAAATAACAGGCCCATGGTAAAAGACTTGGGCCTGAGTGATCATGCTATCATTTGGGCTTGTAGTGCATCCTGACCCAAATAACATGTTATGTATTGATGTAAACAAGCACATACTGACGTGGGTTTATTTATATTTCAGTTAAGTGGTAATTTAATTACTATGATCCAGTACGATCCAGTGGCTAAATTAATTATTACATAGCAAGAAAAATATCACCTGTTTATTGGTAATGTTGGAATGTCCTGTAGTGGACATAGTGGCATTGGCAATGCATAAGCCTGTGTATGTAGTGTATCGGTATAGTAAATATCAATAATAGGCTAAATTTGTGCATTGAAATATATAATTTGAATATTAAAAATAATTAGGAATGAAATTTGAATTGAATTATAGAGGACGGTTAACAGTACTAGAACCTGCTGTACACCACGTACTGAAGACAACCTCCTGATTTACAATTGCTGATCGGCAGGGGAAATGGTGAGTTGATTGCATGTGGGAAAGAATTCCTGTGTGTGTGTGTGTGTGTGTGTGTGTGTGTTTTAAGTGTTCTTCGCGATGTGGACATTCACATTCAGCAGTATGTTACCTGTAACCTTAGATAAGTGTGGTTTATCTAACCCTTCACCTCTGCAATAAAAGGCAGGAACAGGAACAGACACAGTGCTACTGTGTTTTTTTTCTTTTTCCTGCAGCAGCTATTATCAAGAACTTGGTCTCAAACAAATCTTCAGGTTCCTTATGACATCTAGATAAAGAGAGACATTGTTTTTTTTTTTTTAGAACTGAGAAATGCAAGGCGGTTCTCCTTCTCTGGCATCATTGCCAAAAACAATAATATTGCACGCCCCTTGTTTGCTATTGTCAACAAACCCTTTGTGTCAGTAGCCTCTGAACTTCCATCCACCAGGGCCTGCAATGAATTTGCCTCATTCTTATTTAAATATTCAGAGAATTGGACAAAAAGTCAGTGCTTCCATATCAGGTACAGGGTATGTGTTGTCCACTTAAAATCAATTCAAGCATGACACCATTTTATCCCATCAGCCATAAAAACTTGGAGGAAATCATATAATATCTGAAATTCTTCTCCTGCTGTCTTAATATTCTGCCAAAAAGGCTGTTTTAAATTGCATGACCTCAGGTTTCTTCCCAGAGGGCCCGAAAAGTGCTGTCATCAAGCCACTCTTGAAAAAGTACAGCTCACGCCTCACAACTCACTAATGAAAAATTATAGGCCCATATCAAACCTCTCATTATTAAGTAAAATAATGGAAAAATCTATTTTTCAACAGCTGAACAACTTCTTGGCACTAAACAACTGTTCTGATGTCTTCCAGTCAGGATTTTGACCACACCACAGCACTGAGATTGCTCTTGTTAAGGTCTTCAGTGACATCCACTTAAACACAGACAGTGACAGAATTTCAGTTCTCAGTGCTGCATTCGACATGGTCGACCATAACATATTACTAGACATATTACTAGACTGACTGAAAAATTGGGTGGGACTGTCTGGCACAGTACTGGTTTGAATCTTACTTAAACAACAGAACTACTTTGTGTCTATAGGTAATTACTCATCTCAGTGGACAAAAATGATCTGCGGAGTTCCCCAACGCTCCAATCTGGGGCCTCTTCTTCAACATCTACATGCTCAGATAATGATAAACAGCAAAATATGCTTATGCAGATGACACACAAACTTACATTACCAGGGTCTAATACGAGCACTGAGTAAGTGCACTCAACAAATCAACGCTTGGATCTCCCAGAATTTTCTTCCATTAAACAGAAACAAAACTGAATTCATTGTTTTTCAAGCCAAAGAAAAATTATTAAAAGTCAGCACTCCGCTTCAATCAGTAATACTTAAAACCACAAACCAAGCCACAAATCTTGATATAGTCATGGACTCAGACCTGAATTTCAAAAGCCTCATTAAGATAATTACAAAGTCAACTCACTATCACCTTAAGAATATATCAAGAATTAAAGGACTTGTGTCCCTGCAGGATTTGGAAAAACTTGTCCATGCATTCATCCTCAGTAAACTTGAGTACTGTAACAGTGTCTTTTTGTGTCTCCCTAAAAAATCAATCAAACAACTGCAGTTGATTCAGAACCCTGCTGCTCAAGTCCTCACTAAGACCAAGAAAGTGAATCATATCTTTCCAGTTCTCAGATCTTTACAGTGGCATCCTGTCTGTCAAAGAATTGATTTCAATATGATATGCACCACATATCTGGAATAATCTCCTAGAAAACTGCAAGTCTACTGCAACTCTCAGTTCTTTTAAATCAAAGTTGAAGACTCTGTTTGCCGCTGCTTATTATTAAATCAAATCTGAGGCATTACATTTATTTCTTGCACTGTACTGTAACTTTTATTTTCATATATTATCTAGCTCATGTTCTAACTCTTTAAAATCTTTTGCATTTTGCAACTTTTGCATTTTTTTGCATTTTTCTTCATGCTTAATGCTTCATGTAAATCACTTTGAATTGCCTTGTTGTAATGTGCTTTACAAATAAACTTGCCTTGCATCTCCAATCTTTTCATGTATTATCTTCTTTGAAACTTTCCTCCTGCTTCCTGCCCACAGTCGACTCCAGGCTCCTGAGCAAACAGATAGCAATAAACCAGTTTCTTGTGATGGCCAGAAGGAGAGTGCAGAACATGTGTCCTTGCAGCCTCTCCCTTCCTGGGCTTTAAGTTATTGTGGTTAGGGTCCTCAAAAATGGAAATGGAAGGGTGTGGGGGCTGCTTCCTCCCTCCGCTAGGTTAACGCTCCCAATCAAGTTTGTTTTCCTGCCAGAGGGGTTCATGGGGAGCATGTTTGTGTGTATACCTTCAGCATGGATGCTCAACAGAGAAACTTTCATTGGGGGAGTATTTGATGGCAGGATATCCGTGAAGATGTAGGAATAAGATTATGTATGAGTGCAGCAGGATTGTCTCTACGTCCTCTAAACTGCTACTTCATAGGTTGATAAAGTAGTGATCAAATTTGTAAACCATGCAAAGGAGATAAAAGATAAAAACAAGGAAAATGCTTTCAGTGGGTGCCATATATGAAATCTTCTGTTTTGTAGTCTTTAGACTCCATAGCCTCCCAAGCGGCCAGAAGTTGGCCGTGACTCAGATCGTGGAAACTAACCAATCAGAACAGAGTTGTCTGAGGGGGGGTTAAAGAAACAGGAGCTAAAACAACCTATTTCAGACAGAGATTGAACTGAAGGGCTCCACAAAGGGCCAGTATGAGATGAATAAGGTGTTTATGATATTAGACATTCCAGTAGAGCCCCAGATTAAAAATATAGACCTGGAATTGTGCATAATATGTCCCCTTTAAGGTGTGTAGGGCTGGGTGATATGGCCAAAAATTTTTTCAAACTTGAAGTGGATTCACAGTTTGAATTAATTTTTGTTTGCCAGCAAAATACACACTTGAAACATATTCTTTTAAGACAGTTGAACAAGAATTTTAAAATATCTGCACCACCTACAATCATCATTGGTGCACATGTAGTGTAACTTATCATGTCACAGTTTACTTTTCTTGATTCAAAATAGTTACTGTATCTAGCTACCATCGATTATACTTTTTGACTAAAAATAATCTTTTTGTCCATATGTAATAAGTTTGAATGTTTTAACATCGTGCAAAAACAAAATTTCTAAATAATTAAATCAATCGAGATATCACCCAACCCTAATGGGGTGCCAGATGTCAGCAGCACTTATGTTTGCTTTTTGCTAGATACCTTTTTTTTTTAATGAATGTGATTTAGAACTATAACTCCCTGAATTTTACAAGCTACCTTTATCAATTTATTAAACTGGTTTACATTGTTGACCTTCAGGTTCCCATGCTGTGCTGTGAGAATGAAGGTTAAAACAAACTCACTGAAACATCTGTAAAATAAAGTCCAAAATAAGTGGAGTTGTCTTGCTACAAACCCAAAGTATCTGCAAGTGTCATCAGGATAATTCACTTTATGCCAGTTATTTAAACAACATTAAAGCAAATTATGTCATGGTGTATATTCTTTGACATGACCTTTACTTATATAACCTGACCACAGCACACTTCAGAGCACTATGGTGGCCAACATATAACAGTAATTGCCTGTGAAAACCCCCTCTAGGGAGAAATGGACCCTTACACCAGTCATAATTTAGCACTTTACGAAGGACAACAAGTCACTTCAAAAGGCCAGAAACGGGACCACAGGGGCCCTGGTGACATTTCATAATGACAGTATGGGGTTATGAAAGAATAAAAATACAGATTTATTCTGAATAATATTTGGTGATTTAATACCTGGAGCCCACAGAGTCGAACAAAGCTCACCTCCTGACTTCATAAAAACTCAAATCCACCTGATTTAATCTTTAATATTTGAAGATTGTGGATGCAAGGAGACTGCTGAAAAACACAGAAGGGTTTAATAGTCTCTCACAACATTTGCTTGCAGAGTGCAGGGGTTTGGTTTATTAAAACAAGAAATCCAGTTCTAATAAAATTGCTTTCAGAGATCAGGCAGAGAGATTTTTAACACATATATTTGCTATTTTATTTTGTATATTTATTTGTATGTCTTCAAACTGATGTCCCTTGTATTTGGTATCTTTAGTACACTTTGAACTATGTTTTCCATAGCTATCAGTTGACCTAAACCTCTATGAATTAATAATTTCCACGATAGTGAATTGCTTTTTTGCCATGATACATCCAGATACATGATGCAAACACAATTTAAGTCTTAGAAAGCTAAACCAAATCTGGAAAAATCTTCAGAAAGCACTCTGTGAATCATTTAACATGCTGGTAGTGCTTCAAATACAACATGAACATCAGCTGCCGACCATTACTCAATTGTCGAAAAAAGTATAAGAGACTCTTTGGCGCTGCCTTTGGAGAAAATAAATTTGTTACAAAAAAAAGAAAAGAAAAGAAAAATATCACTGACCCATTACATGATCCAAGTGGGAGTATGCCTCCTGAACCCTTCTGGGGGTTTCCAACAGCTGTCGGACCCACTGTGGAGATTGCTAAAGCGTGGAGCAATATCAACAAATTCCCTAAAATCCATGCTCTCAGTGAAGAACCATTTAGAGATTTCGACTGCAGTGCAGTGCAAGCCAAGTAACTGGGATGCACACAGATGGGGTTATGAACATACAAGTTGAAACGTGCACTTGTTCACAAGGTTTAACAGACACACACACACTAACTGTCCGTGACGTTTTCTCTTCCTGTCTTTGAGGTCAAACCTGACAGTATTTGACCAGTATGACCAGCATGACTCTCCAGGGAGGACAGATGTCAGTGAGCCAAACTGACTATTAACTATGTAAAACCAACACTTAAACTGTTATAATTCATTAACTCAAATTTCAGTTGAATTCACATGTCCACTATTAAAACAAAATCATTTATGAACTGTACCAATATCTGTGTGTAAGATGTAAATACACAGTGTTCTTCGACTTAATGTTTTATGTCTTATAAATGAACTGCAGGTTCATGGTACACAATTCACACAAAGCAATGAAACCTTCTCAGCATTGTTAGAAGAGACACCATATCCATCTGCAGGGGTTACAACACAATGAAGTCACCGCTTAAAGTACATTATGTACTACATACAAAGTGTAAAAAAAAATGCACTAAAATGCACTAAAACAGCAAATTTATGATGACTGTCATTGTATACTCCTTTTGCGCTTGAGTGGGAGTCTCGGCAGTAAAACATGAATGCTGTCATAGAGGAAAATTGCTTGTTCCATTAATAAAAGACAAATGATTTCAAAGACACACATCCTGACCATTCCACTGTCCAATTAACCTTACGCACAAAATGGACGGAAGGGAGAGCGGGAGTATGATGGGTTACAGGGCCCTAGAGACGCGCAAGCCTACAGTATGAGGCCACTGTTTTTATTGTGGTAGCACTCCTACTACCTAAGTGTTTTCATTCAGCCTTTAGATATCCTTTGAGGGATTTTCGCTTCCTTTATGCCGCTTTTTCTGCTGCTGGTTGGCAGTATAAAAGACTAATATTGACTTTGCTGATGTGTTTTTGTTTGGCATGGGAACGCTTCAGGCTTTGTCTGGTGCTGGCCTCTTTGAGTGCCTTAGCAGAAGGACCTGGCATATAGCCAGCATAGCTGCTATTACTGTAATGGACTCAGCTTTACTACTCTGCTCATCAGATGAGAGAAGTGGGAGTGTGAGGCTACATTGGTACAAGCTGCTGTAATTTGGGTTAGTGTATATGAACAGCACTACACCGAAAAAGATACTGGAGTTATGGTGTTATCTATCATGGTATCTGTGAAAGGCAAATAAAAAAGTGTAATAGATTTGAGAAATTAATAGAGCACTTAACATGGCCCTTGCTGATTTCCTGAAGCACATTGAGAACATCTCCAAAGAGGAAGGTACTTGTTTTATATTTTCTTTGTCAGGAAACATCCTATCGCCTTGAGAGAAAAGTACAGAGTACAAAAAATATGGATCACAATTGAGGGGCAAGGATCAACGGGCCCTCTGCCAGAAAATTTCATGAGCTACTCCATCAGAGGCACGATAGGGAGTTTTGCACCACAAAGTAAACCACAAATCCACACAAGCCTTTGCTAATCTCTCTCTCACTTTTGCCAAAACTATTTGGGAGACAAATAGAAACATTGCCAATTTTGGAGAAGATCCACCCAGATATGAAGTTCAGCAATGTAACAAATCAATGTTGTTTTTCAGGCTGTGGAAGGGTGTTACCTCTCACTGGGTTACATAACGTCTAACGCTAGAGAACAAAACTGTTTTCGGTTCATTAATGGGTGGATTTTCCCTAAAATAAAATAACCAGTCCTGTGGGTATTTCAAACAATGTGATTCTCAGAGTAGGTTTTTGCCACAAAAGTCACTTTTCAATATTTTAAAATGTGAGCAGGTAAACAAAACTGTAACAGCGTTATCATAAAAAAAACTATATGCAGGGTATTAGACATTTGTCAAAACTGCAAATGCAAATGCAAACCGTCTTTGAACTGAATCTTCCGTATGGAATGAATATTGTTATGTAAGAAATTGTTTGACGTTTTGGGAAATATGCTCATTCAAATTTCTTGCCAAGAGCTAGATGAGAAGATTCAAATCTCTTATGTGCCTGTTTGATATGAAGCTGGAGCCACATTAGCTACATTAGGTAGCAAACTTTGACAGGGAGCACAACTAAAGCTCATTAATACACACTTTATAGCATGTTTGTTTAATCCATACAAAAACTGAAGTGTAACAACTCACCAGGGAGTTATGTATCAAACTGTTTCTTGGCTGGGGCCAGTAATTTACTGTAGTCTCTGCTGATTGTCTAGAATCAGACAAAAATTCTGCACACTGTACTAATAGCTCCAAGCAATTTTAATTGAGCAATATTTTTGATCTAACAGAGATCTTTGTCAGACATCGTCAAATTACCATCACAAAGCAGAACAAGCAATATATGTATTTAAATATATATAAACATTCACCACTCAGGTGATAAATGTGTTTTTGTGATCTGAATGAGAGTCAATCTTCTTTCTGCTAGTTGTCTGGCAACTGTTCCAAGCCAAGAAATAGTCTGGTTCGTAACCCCCCATAAAACATGAATTGCTGTTTCTGCTCTTGGGTTTTTGTACAGATTAAATGAACAAGATGTGCAGATTTTTCTGCCGTTCCCATTGTTTTCTGCCTTTTTATTAAGCTAAACTAACAACCTACTGACTGTAGTTTCACATTTCATATTTCATATAGTGGTATTGATTTTCTCATCTAACTATCTGCAAAAGAGCAAAGACATCCCATTTTTTAAAATAAAAGTAGACTGTACAATACAACACAACACAACTTTCAGTATAATATTTTATCCTTGTTTGAAATTAAATTACTGGAATATTTTTCATGGAATGAATATTGTAATGTTCCATTATGCTCCTTTGCTATCATACCAGGAATTAGATGACACGACTGATATCCATTTCACTTTGTTTTTTGTTCCTACATATGTAAGCATAATGCAAGTCTTGTTCAGAGACCACAAAGACTTGATTCCTGCAATCTAAGACTTTATATAACAGTGTGATCCAACTGAAAACAAACAAAATGCACTGATATGTCTGTGACTGTTCCTTAACAAACAGACAATGGTATAAACAACAGCAGAAACAATCACAGTACATCTTGGGACAACACGAGTTTATCTCGGTTGGTATCTAGTTATCATGACAGTCATGTAAATTTCACTTGTGCATTCCTGTGGTATTAAGGCACTCATGGATCCCTGGCAGGAATTTCCCCTGGCCTGCTGTCTGTTTTTCCTGCTATGTCCCTGCCCTGCATGTGGAGGTGAGGAAAAGTTCAACCCCACCAAATCTGGAATGTAAAAGAGTATTTTTATTTTTCACATAGTGTTCCTCTGAACTGTTCCTGGCATTTGAGATAGGCATAATGAAAGTAAACATTGTCTGTGTGTGTGTGTGTTTGTGCGTGCAGGTGGGGTTGTCTCACAATGGACTCTGACCCATAGATACATAATAGAAAGGATAACCGTTGCAATTATTGACCGTAGGGAGTATCATTTTACTTGCAGACAAAGGATAAGAAATACCTGTGAGTAAAATCTGCAGATAATACTCTCAAAACAAGGTGTGATTCATGTCATCACCTTGGCAACCTCTCTATGCTCTGTGCTATGTTTTTGTCATGAGGGGCCAATTTCATCGTCCTGTCCAGAACTACATTCCCAGAGTGATTTATGGGTAAACGTAGACTATAATCGACATCACCTTTACTCCGTAAGGTTCTGTAAAATCCTCCACAAGGATCTGACATATTCAGTGATGGAGAAATATCAGGAGAATGGAGACAGGGGTTGCAAGGGTGGGGACTTTCGCTTTTCCCTCTTAGTCATTCCTAAGATGCTGCAGTAGATATCATGTCCAGATGTTAGACTAAACACTGTGATACCTCCCACCTCTTCCCCACAGCTTCCCAGTTATCTCTGCTGCAAAGGATTACACTATGTGGAAATGGATACACTGAATCACTTGAAGACTGAATGAAACCATGACCATGCTGTTTTATACATATAAAAAAAAACATTTCCCATATAAAATCCTCTGTGAGTCCTGCATGTGTGTGAGCAGGGTTATGACTCTCTGTTGCAGTGGTGTCTTTCCACATCTAAAGTTTTAACTTTACACCAGAGCCTGATCTGAGTTAATTGCACACTTCTGCTTCTATTTTATAAGTTAGCTTTCTGTTCCAACAGAGCAACACACTACCACCACTCTATGACACAACTTTCATCACCACAGCATTCAAGTTAAGACATTTATTGTCACTCCCTGGCTCAGCTGTGACCCTTATGCTTGAAGAATGACTGAATCGCAAAATATGATTTAACCAGGCAAAAGTTTACACATCTCAAACTGTGACATTTATGTGATTACTTACTGAATAATGATACTCAGTACTGCTGCATTTTCTTAAGGCAGCACATGGCAGCTATGTCAGGACCCCACTCACTCTCTGGCAGTATAAAAAATGAGGTAATGCTGAAGTCCACTGTTAACACAGCAGTGCCTTATGTCTGAACCCTAACTGTCAACCTCTTTATCTCACCTTCATCAGGCTGACACCACAACAGGAAAAAATCCCCATCAATCATTTTGCACCAAATGTTAGAGCCTTCCACAAGAGAAGTTGAGACAGGATGCAAAAGTATTGTGAAAGGCTTGGTGGAAAGGTGAGAACTGTGAAGGTGAATGTGGCTACACTTGGCAGAGAGAATTCCCCCTGGCTTTGGGCCACTAAAACTACCTAGAATACTCTGTAACTGCATCCCAGGTTGAACTGAATCTAAAACTTTTTGTATGAATTTTTGTTACAGCTCTGCTATTGTTCACATGGTTAGTACCATTGCATGCGTCAGCTTTCCATGAAATAAAGCAAGTATAACGGAACCCTGAAGACTGCATAAGTAATATTGTAAAGAGTATTCAAGCTGATGAAAGGTATATTTTTTGGAGATGAAAAAACATGCCCAGTAGCCACTTAGACTTAGTCTCGCAAAGCAAAACCTTTCTCTACAGAACTGTGTCAGGGTAACTTACACTAGATGACTGATGACAAGTGAGATTTTGATATGGACTTCCTCCAGAAAAAAGCAACAAGGAGATACCAAATTTTGACCTTCGGAGCGAACCTAACACTAAAACCTAGCAAGATAAGACCATGCTCTCTGCCATTTGAGAAGAACTAGGTCATGGGAATAAAATCGAGGGGCAGGACCAAATGTACACTAAAGTACACATGACTGACACTAATGGAAGAGCAGAGTTGATAATGTTACTCAAGACTGCATGTCATGAACACCTTTACCTCTGCACTGGACTATATACTAATTTCTTCCAGCCATCACAAATCAGTTTATGAATGAAACAGGGCAAGACTGTTGCATGGAAGTACAAATCCGTTGGCTGATCCGTCTTAACATACTTGAACCTACCTGAAGCTTTTACTGAGCCTGCCTTTATGAGAAAGTGCAAACTGTGCTGCCATATGTCCTCACCCGCTGGCATGACATGCACGCACACATTTCCAGACAGGCACGCCTGGGTGCACCCTGCATATTTACAGCCACACAAACGTATGCACAAACTGACACACACATGTGCTCAGACACATCTGTGGAACACAAGTCTTGAAGAATATATGTAGAGTTTGAAAGAAAGGGACCGTGCGCCTTTGATATCTCTATATCCGTGTTTCCCTTACAAGGCCACCTACTCAGCACTATTTATACACAGTATTGCAAACATAACCCACATAGCTTGAGAGGCAGGAGGAGGGGAAGAGTCTGGTGAGAATGGGAGGAACGTGGTGGAAAAAACATATGAGGGTTTAATTAAGAATGTGGATTAAAGACTGGAAATAATTACACTGAAAGGGAGGTGAAATATTTTAAAAGCTTACAGCCATGCAAAAGGGCACCTGTGTGTGTGTCTGTGGGTGACCTGTGTTTTATGTGTGTTGTTGTGTGTATTTTTTTAACCCTAGAGGTAGGTCTGTGTGTGTGTCCAGTCTGAGGCCTGGTATGAATCAGGTTCACTGCCTGTGTGTGTCCCAACCATAGACCCCCTCTGGTGGGCTGATGTGATGGATGATGCCTGGAAGCTCTGGAGCTGCAGTCTGTTCATAAGAGTGCTACCAAACGGTTACAGATGATGAATGCTTTTGAGTGTGTGTGCAAGTGCAGATGAGTTTGGGTGTGAATGAGTGACAGGTTACTGATGGCTGTTGTGTTTCAGGTGTTATTTGAGTATTATTGATTACAAGGTGACAAGCATGTGAAGGAAAGCTATTTAATACTGTAGCAGAAAGCGGTGAAACACACACCTACACACACCTACACTCATGTTTGTTCAAACCTCCCATTTCTCCTATAGAATTACAGCAGCGAGGCTCGAACCATATACCAAATGTAAAGTCGGGATTGAAAGCCCAGTTTGGGTTGCAGCCTTTAGTTGTGGCATTTCGACCTCAATGAAAATGTTCATTCATCAATCTATGACATACGCAGGTATGAGTTTACAGACCAGACCAAAAAACCTCAGAGAGTCGCTCCGCTTTCCTGCTGGTGAAATCTTGTTAGCCAAAAATGTGAAGTTCAAGTAAAATTAGATTTGTAACAAAACCAGTGAAACAATGAGTCTTTGTACAGGTGAGGGCAGTAATATATGTCTTGACTTTTTTAAAAATCAGTTTCACTGACATTTTGTCATTAGGAATTTGCCCAGTAAAGAATATCTGGTAACTTTTCTGAACTTTTTAGCTGTAAGTTCAGAAGATGAACCAGGTATCTAATGGGTCCTCTTTGCATCTATATGTTTCAGTGCGAAGTTTAATTTTCAATGTTTATTTAAGCATTTTACACAAAGTTCAGTGTAAGATTTTCTTGCCTCTTTAGTGTCTGAGAGAAGCAAATCAAAAGAACTCAGAATGAAAGTGCAGCGAAATTAATTATATTCCTCAGTCATTTTTCTTTCTTTCATGTTTTTCCTTTCATGTTTTTTTTTTTTCAAAAGGATCTTCATTTTCATTAAGGGAGTTTCCACTCAAATTATAGAATAAGACACAAATGCCTTCCATTCCATCTTTTTTTGTAAATTTTCTGGCATTTTTTGGCTCCAAGCCCCAAATTATGGCCGTTTGATGTTCCATGTTACTATGGTAACTTAATTGGACAATCCTGAAAATGATCAGGATCACGCAGTTTGTTTCAGCAGGGCAAGATGGTATCAAAGAACCTCAGCAGGGCTGTTTTTTCATGTTCAATAAATGTTAAATAAATCTTGTTCTTGGATGCTGATGCCAATGATGTTTTAGATAAAATACAACTTCAATTTGTTAATCTTCTGAAGAAAATTATATTGTAAAATATACATACATGGTAAAAGATAGTTGTTGCTGAGTTCTGTATACTGCAGAGTTAATCATCCTGATTTACTACATTTGTTCCCCATCTTATGGACTTCTATAGCAATGCTAGGAGATGCTAATGACTACATTAGTAGTTTCAAAAGGAGTTCATCCTTTCTGCTTCAAAATCTTTCTTTTTGATCAATGAAATAGCTGCAGCTGTGACAACAGGAATGCCAGAAGGTAAATAAAACTGGTAAGCGATACATGAGGGTGACTCAAAACCACTGTAGGGGTGAAAAGGGGACAGCTGAGGACAAACCTCATGTTCAGCTTCTGAAAATCTTCTATTCATAACCAAAGGCCAGAGGGGGAATACAATCCTTGGCATGTTTTCATTTGGTCAATTGTGTGGTTGAATGCTGAGATTTGGTGTCACACACACACACAATGGGCGTGTCAGCTCCCAGTCTCACCGCCTGAAACACCCTCACCCCCACCCGGAAACTACAACTTCCTCCCCCATTCATCTCACTGCGATTTTGTTTTATTTCTCAGGAGCTGTTTTACAAACTCATTTGTCAAGCCACACAAAAGTTTATTGAGCCCTGTGAAACCAAGCTTAGAAAAACAGTGGCAAGGAAACTCTTTCTTATACAGAGTAGGATCACAGACACAGCAATCAGTTAGCAGGGTTTTGACGTGACTGAGTTGACGCCAAGTGCAGCAAACCTCAGCCACAATGAGCTGCTTTTTGTTTCAGAATCAAAGTTGGACTACATTGAAAACAGTCAAATGTAGTTCATCTTCCTTGTGTGGGTGTGTACTGTATATGCGTGCTGAATTTGAATTCCCTTTGAATTATCACAGCAGGGTGCATGACGTGCAACCCTGCAGGCATTAACCAGCAACCAATATAACAGCATAGAGGAAGAGCTGAGGGAGTTCCAAGGAAGCAGTAGAAGTTTCACTCCTGTGGGTGAGAAGAAAAGGGTTGTTGTGAAGGATGACGAGTACCTCTTGTCTCAGCCAAGACACTGAGGTGTGTTTGCTGAATGTCATAAAGACATTCATTTTCACCTCAGGGTGTGGCTGTGTGTGTGTGTGTGTGTGTGTGTGTGTGTGTGTGTGTGTCATTGTGAGGGAGAAACCCCCTGTAAACTGATAACATGCAGAGATGATCTTTCTTGCCGTCCAGAAAAAAAGGAAAAAGAGAGGGAGAGAGACAGAGATGTTTTTCTTTTCCATTTGGTGACAGACAGACATAAATACCGACAGATCATCAGTGACAATAATTGTTGAACTAACATTCTGTATATACAATGGGGTGTCTGTGATGAACAATGTGAAATGCAGATGGGTAAGGATGGAGAAATGTAATGTAACCATGACCGCAGCAGTCTAAACACAAAAAGGTGAAGGTGCAGTGGTGAATTAGTGAAGGGGTTAGATTCCAGGTCTTGGTCTTTCTTTATATGAGCTGAAATGAAAAATGAAAAACTCCACACAGAGTATGCAGGAATAGAGTTTGTTTACCCCCATCACGACCCTGTAATGGAAGCAGCAGGTGAGGAGAACAAATATATATAGTCAAATTATAATAATTAATTCATGCCATCAGTTTTTTTGCCCATGATTTGCTTGGGAGAATACTGACTTGAGGATATTGCTTTACATGAAATGTGTTTAAGAATTCGTGTTTTTCTAATGACATTTAATGATTTCCAGGCAAAACTCAAATAAGATGTATTACATCTTTGGCAACATCTACTCTGTAGTTTTGTATTCTGTGGTGATGAATAAGTGGTTATTGGCATATATTCAAGCAGTACATTTCATCTTGGTTTAGAAACATGCAGAGATTGTTTTGCGCACGTGTGTGTGGTTGTGTGTGTGTGTGTGTGTGTGTGTGTGTGTGTGTGTGTGTGTAGCTGGTAATTCGGTTTTGGGGATTTCCATTTTTTTCTTCACTTTAGTTGCAAAATTCCAGGCTCCACAAAAATGCCACAGTTTTTATCTTCGTGTACTTTTCAAGGCCAGTATAAACTATTGGTAACACCCTTTCTGTTTCATCCCTGAAAAAAATAACATTTTGGAGTTGGAATATAAATCATGTATAACCCAAAATTATTTCTCTACGTGATTGTTGCATTATTTTCCAAGTCTCACAAGGCCTATTTTTCAGGAAAAATGAATGTGTGGCATGTCTTGCAAAGAAGAAAGACAGACAACTGCAAAAATACTTACTAAGCTTCATAAACTTCAGGCAACTACAAGTTTATGAAGCCTATTAAACTGGGTTCTGGCACAGGGATGTCATATTGACCCGACCGAGACGCCTTGCTTTTGTCTGAATAAACAGTTGTGTTTTTTGTCTGTGGAAGGCCGGAGTCTGACCCCAGACAGGAACCAAGGAGGACATTGGTCTGCTCAAACATTACCACAGACAAAACATCACACACAGCCAAAAGAATTGTGTTTTTTTGTCACTTCAGAAAAACATATAAATTGTACTTTGGATTTGAGCTGTTACTACACCCTGGCAGTTGAGATATAGGTACGTCATCGCTTTCATTGTATCATTCTAAAATCAGCCAAAATAAACTATCATGACTTTCAGTCAGTCAGGGGTGTTGGCTGGACTGTTAACCATCAGGGGCTGAGCCCAGATTCTTCTCCATCAAAACTTGTAAAAATGTATTTCTAAATAGACTATTTCCACAGTTTCTTTCTTGCATGTGTGGGTTACACATTGTTTAAAAAATTTTAAATTGGAGAAGGAAAGATGGGTTTGGATTTGATTTACTATATAATCTGCACATGAATATTGCAGCCACTTGAATGTTTCAAACCAAAGTGACCATTATTGCTAGACCTACATGATGGAAATCCTCAAAACCCACAATACAAAGGCAATTTCATGAATGAGAGGTGAAAACGGCTGACTCAGAAAGCGGCAACCTCCAGAGCTGAAAAATTAAGCCAACAGAAGTGCCAAAAACTGCGGTTCCTTGAATAGCCACTTGAGGCTGGCTCCAAAAGTGAGTCAATCCCCATATACTCCCATGTTAAAATTTCCAACTTTATAGTAAAAATAAATGTTTAAAGCCTGGTACAAAAAACGGTTTTGGTCTCTAAAGCTAATTTCCTCATTGATGACAACTGTAAATTTACCCATTTTAAATTTTATTAAGGCTGAAATGTATGCATAATTAAGGGCGTGGCCACTTTGAATGACAGGTGGGTACTGTTACAGTCGCTATCACGTCAACGTTGGCTAGGTAATGTAACCATGGCGTAACTCCAGATTCACATAATATAGGCGTAGCTGTAGCCACCGCTATTTCAGTGTGTTTTCAGTTCATAAAAGTTAATTGTAACATTTTGGTTGCTTAAAAAGTCTTTTTCAGCATTCAGTTGTACCAAAAGACCCTCTAAGGAGTCAGATGTTTTTCCAGTGAGTGCATTTTGTTTTAATGCTTTTAAGTCTGTTGTTAGCTAGCAAAAATTAGCATTATCACTATCACAGTTAAGCAAGGTGCTTAACATAAGCACCTCGCTAACCAAGCTAGCAGCAACCGTTAGGGTCAGCTCCACCCTCTCATCCAAATATGGTCACTTCTGGCTCCAAAAATCCAAGATGGCGACAGTCAAAATGCAAACTCAAGATTTGTCATGGTGGCTACATCCATTATTTTTTACAGTCTATAACTCAAAGTGACTAACATTGCAAAATTTGGTTGCGAAATCATTGCTGAAGGACCTACTTGATATGAACTGCAATATATCATTACACAATATACTGTATATTACATCACTGACCTAAAGTGACGTGTGTTACACATCTAAATCATTTAGATTCAGTGTTTGCTTTGCTTTTCTTTGCTTTGAAGCTGTGTCAATATATGACATGATCAGAAAAAAGTTGGATTGGTCATAAAATTTTCCTTGGGAGTTATCACTGTTTGTAGGACTGCCAGACCAATAAAATATAAAATTTTGTGGCTATGTAACAACTAAGCTCTCAGTATTAACAGCTTCCCTGGCTACATTGAAGGCAAAGTACACACATAACTTTGAACTCATAGAGATTTACACACCTTGTTTCCCTGGCTCAGCATGAGAGGATATTTTTGCCATTGCTTCAACTTCAACTCCTTTACAGTAAAAAGTCTTTGTATATCTTTTTTTCCTCATGCTGACTGACTGTGTGAGTTAGCGTTTGGCATAGTAACCCCATCAACTGTAGACATCTGTCCGCCAATAAAACACAAGCATTTCCATGTATTTTCCGGTAAACCCTCTCTGGTTGGTCTTGCTTCCGCTCCATTCACTAAAGATATTAAGTTATGATAATAACTAAGTTCAGGAACAAGACCACGCCTCGCTCCTCCTCACTAATTCAGAACACCTGTGCCTTGTTAACCATAACCAATCGTACCTCCGGCACACATACCTGCGCGCATATATAAGCACACCTAACCTCCATCTCTCCTGTTCGTCTCAGTTCTCTCAAACCCCACCACCCCAAATCCCATTCTCCTTTCTCTTTTCTCCTCTCAGTGGGTGACACGGTGGCTCAGTGGTTAGCACTGTAGCCTCACAGCAAGAAGGTCCTGGGCTACGAACTCAAGCAGGCCCGGGCCTTTCTGTGGTGAGTTTGCATGTTCTCCCCGTGTTCGCGTGAGTTTCCACCGGGCACTCCGGTTTCCTCCCACCATAAGGACATGCACAGAAGGGCCTATCTTTTCTTCTCAGTAATTCTACTCTCTTCCTCAATCATAGGAACCACCAGGGGATGATGAAGCAAACGTAATTGCTCATCGAGACATGTCCCCACCCTGAGTCTCCATCCCCGGGTTCCTAGACGCTCCAGCCTCAACTCAACCTCCAACTGGTCACTATCATCCAACTCGATTCCTCCACGATGACAACCACAATCGGCGAACAACACTTCCCTTCGGCATAACTTCACCCCGAATCAATCTTGCTAATCTAAATAAACTACTTAAACTATACACAAATGGCGTGGTCTAAGTAAGTGAAATAATATTACAACACTGCTGTCTTGACAAACTGCTCAAAGCGAAGAATAAAAAAGAAAAAATATTTGAGGCTACAGCCTCAAATGCCCAGGCAAGGGCACGCCCATGCAGTCAGTCTCAGCGTTCGGTAGGTAAGTCATTCATTAGCCAACAAGAGGAAATGGGTGATTTGAGAGTGAAACACTGTGATAAGGATGCCCAAATTGGGTACTACAACATCAAGGCAGCTATTTGGGTGTTGCGTAAGATCTTTGTGTAGTGATGTTATGTCTTATCATCCATTTTCATTATCTCCATACCAGAGGTATTAAATATGTAATATGAAAAGATAAGAAGACAGATTAGTTAAATAAACAAATATAAATATCTTGATCCTTTAACATGAATGTGAAATCATACTCCTCCTGACTTCAAACATACTACTGGGTGCTTAGAGTACATATGATTGATATGCGTATAATAACACAACCAAATGGTTTGTATGGATTTGTGTGCCTCCATAGGCCATAAAGCAGCTGCTTTCTCTTCTCTGACACGTCTCTGAAGTTTCATCATCGGCTCTGACACGAGCATGCCGCTGAGCTGATCGAGTGGAGGGTGAACTTAAACTTGCACATCAGGCTGAGTTCTTAAAGTCGACGGGATGTTGGATGAATTAGGTGATGTCTAAACACCAGAGCCGCAACTTGGGCACGAAGTATGGTATAAATCAGCCCCTAAATATCAAGCCTTCACATCCATGTGTGTCCTGCCTATACAGTTACATTTTGGGATCTGGAAAAGATTAAAGTGTTCACATTCACAACAAGCCATGGGATGGTTTATGAGGGGTTGAACTTTATTAGGCATGGGGTGGTAGGCATCAGCGGGAACATCACAACCCATTATTCAAGCTACATCTGAAACTTAATTTTGGAGCAGTGTGTCTAATATGTGTTTGTACCTTAAATGACAATGACATGCAGTCTGCAGGAGGACCAACTCTGATGCATATCTCAGCTATGAGTCTGACTTGGTCTTAAGCAACCACAGAGCTAGTCTTTTATATTTTCAGCCCTACATAGTTATACCTCAGACTGTGGTACTTGTTCAGATCTTTAACAATGGAAACATGACTATGTATAATGTCAACGTGGTAGCACTTAGAGATGAACCCACAGAGAATTATCATCAAACTGACAAATTTATATGCTTTCTGCTCAGCACCAAGAGCAGACAGACCGAGTTAGTCACTAGCTGGTGAACATAGTGTTAAAGAATAGTTAAAGAACCAAATATTTCCCACAGGAGTCAGCATAGTTGAGAGTTAAAATAAGAGTGAATATTGGACGTACATTTATTAGGTGGCCAGATACACAACTCCTTATGAATGTTGCTCCATGTCTGCTGGATGAGTAGTAGGCAACTGCTTGCTGATAGGGCTGTAGTCAACCAGAGAAAATCTTGGTCGACTGAAATTGGGGGGGGGGGGGGGAATTCTGCAATCTGTATTTCTCTGTTTAGCGTCTTCAGGCTAGGCTAATCCATCGTTGCTACCTTTGGAGCTAACTCCCTTCACTTTTCCAGCACTTGGAGAAACAACTGATGTGATACTACGCAATAACGTATAACACTGTTGTTCGTTTCCCAGGCAACAACACAGCGGTTGACTCACGTGCTGCACAGACTCCCACACGCTAAATATTTCTGAATGGGTGGATATTTGGCATTTATTCTAGCATTAAAAAATATTTTTTGGCCCGGCGGGGGTTCTTGTTGATATAATCGTAGGAGAAACACTGATTCAGTAAAAGCTCAGTACATTTAGTAAACGCTCAGTAACGTGTACAGTTAGACCATGAGTAAGACCCTATCTTCTTACAGTCTGTTTGGGCGAGTCCAAAGTTGTGAAAACAGCGGGGGTGTTTTGAATACACCCCCGTTTTCAAAAGGTAGTTTGTTGGTCTGTCCCCCCCGCTGCAGGAAAATAATGGATTAATCCCAGAAAGCTGCTGATGTAGCACTTTTCTCCTTATGAAAGTAAAGACAGAGATACACAGAGATTAGTCGACCAATGAGAATTTAGTCGGATGAGAGAGTATTGACCAATTAATCGACTAGTCGACCAACAGACTACAGCCCTAATGTTTACCATATTAACATTGTTAGGTGATAGCAATGTTTTGTTTACATCTTGTCATGATGCCCCAAGTAGTCAAAAAATCAAACTGGGGACACTGAAGTAACATAGGCAATCAGACAGCCCATGTTTGAAGATATCCTTTTCTGTGATTAGTCAGTGTGACAATGCATTACCTCTGTACAACTGCTAAAAATGCCCCAAAATAATAATGTTCTAAAAAAAAATTTAAATTCTCCAATATTATTCTCCTGTTATTTATCTCCAGTATTGAAGGGTCATTTATTCAAATTAAACAAAAAGAAAGAAAGACATGTCTTCTCATTTAGTTGTAGATGGCTGCACAGATTTTTGAGATGTCTGTCTCTCAGATTTCTGCCTCCACACAGAATATAACAGATGTGAAAGGAATTTTGTTTGTAGTGCTCAAGGCAATGAAAAATACATTACAAAAATTCAGTCACTTTCCAGAAGCCGTGTTCCTTTTAACTCTTGATAATACACAGAAGAGCAAGAACCCAAAACTTAATACAAATAAAATCAAATACCACGTGTTTTTGTAATTTAGCCGAACAGACCCTTTTAAAACTCTCTGTATACGAATCCCCAAGGGGATTTTACTCTGTTTTCTCTTGTCCAAAACAGAAAACATTGTGTGCATGGACCATCAGCTCTCAGAGACCCTTATAATATCATCATTAGCACAGCAACATAGATCTCAGCTGTTGTAAGACCCCAGTTTCTGTTGATATATTCCAGTGCACACAAATAATCTGGCCTCAAAGTAACGCTATCAGGACTTCGCTTGTGAGGTTAAATAGGCCATTACTCTGTAAATTGACGTGTGTAACTGGTGTTGTTTGATCCAAATTCAGGTCTGAAGGTCTTTCAACTCTTAATTTGTCCTCTCCCCTTTAACTGAACATCTGCCCAACATCTGGGCATAACAGTTATCCTCCTCTCTTGACACGAGTGGAGTCATGGAGTGATAAACTAACCTTATCTTCTATCTTTCTTTATATTTACGCCAAAAATGTCCAATGAGCACATGCAGCTGCTGCTTTCCCATCTATTTCATTAATAATTCAAGACCCTTTATTTTCTTCAGTGTGAGCCCTCATGTGGAATTCCAGCCAGACTGAGCAAAGCAAGTACAGACTTGATTGGGAATTGTACTTATTCCTGAAGCTTGGAAATGGGCCAAAAATAATGTAAGTTTTACAGATACACATGCCTGTACTGTGTGTGTGTGTGTGTGTGTGTGTGTGTGTGTGTGTGTGTGTGTGTGTGTGTGTGTGCGTGTGTGTGTACGCACACTAGCATAGCATGTGTGCTCCCCCTGTAAAAGACATTTAAAAAATCCAGTTGTTCTAAATTACTCTCCACCTCTGCACCGCCTCCCTGTTTCATCACTCATGTTATCTCTCTTCAGCACAAGTCATAGACGAACATGGTGCTATAAAGCAACACTCCTGTAATCCATTTCATCACTAGCCCATTATTTATGCTTATTAAATCAAACTAAAACAGATGGCCCCATTAAGAAAGTACTGTAACTTATTTATGTATTACGCCAGGCCTGAGCTGGACATCAGTGTCCAACCTTTGACCACTGAATTCCTTGACTCTCAGGGGCTTTCCAATAAATCCTTCCCCGATCACACAGATTTACAATGCTGCACTTGTTGCTATTAGTGACAACAAAAAACTACAGAGAGACTGAAGGTGATTTGAGTGGAACCTGTCAGTGTATGCTTCTAGGAAGCTCATTTTTCCACCTTACTCATGTGGAGTACTTGAGTTTGCATTTGGCTTCTTTGTTTATTTGTCACACCCTGTGTTAGGAACGTAATATGGAAACAGAGGAGACTCAAAAGTGAATCATAACTGGGAAACTGTAAAATGAGGCAAAACCCTTCACAGAATAGCTGCATGCCAAAGAAACAAACAGGCCATTCAGTCATGGAGCAGCAGAAACACGTGTTACACTCACCCTGTGTATGCATGACTGCAGGCCTAAAAAATTACTGTACTGTAAGGGGTAGTATGTGTGGGATAGTTTGGAACAATTCTATGGAAATTAGTTTACAGCACACTTTATGTAAAGTTCACTTCCATATCCACTGTGCGCTGCCATAGTCAGATGTGTAGATTGACATCCCTTCATCTCTGTGCAACTAACACAAAGACTGACTGATGTGTTTAGGCCAGAGTTATTTAGGGGATGTCACAGCCTGTGACTCACAGGCAGAAATGGACCAAGCATATTGTCAAATCAGGCAGATATTGGCAGCATCCAGGCAAGCCTTGTATGGTGAAAAAAACATCACATTTCGGGGGGAAAAGACAAGGCAAAGGCCATCGCACAGCATGAGCACTATGACATCAATGTGATGTCACAGGGAGGAAGGACGCTGAACAGCGTAGGGCGGTAAGATCAACAGATGACTCACTTTGACTTTTGGAAATCCCAGCATAGTGACCTCCGCTGGAGCTGCAGCTGGTCACGTCATCAGATATTGAACAAGCTGGCCAAGACATAGGAAATTTGTCAGCATTGATGTGCACGACTAGAAAAACAGGAGTGATTTATAGAAGTCCTAAATTATTGTCAGATGCTAGAGTAAGGAGGCATACAAGGGAGCTACTATTAAAACATTTTGAGTATGAATCTTCATGTTCAGTTGAGCAAGAAGCTGTTCATGTATTTCATATAATTATGCTGTTATGTGGGCATGCTTAGTGTGCTCTCTGTACTTTACTCTCCAGGAAAAAGTCTTTTTCCTGAGGACAAGAGGGACCACTGGAAGGACCGACATCAACACTCCTCTCCTCTGGCAAATATGAGTGTTGACCTTGGCAGGGAGGTCTTTGTGGTCCTTGTACACTGAGGCATCCCATGGGAGGAGGGAGGAGGTTAGAGGCTGCTGATGAGCGGAAAAGGCTGAAGTACTCGGAACTGGCAGATGATTGCATGGAGGCAGGCTAGGAAGGTTGTCATGTATCCTGAGGATAACAGTGGCAGGGTGTTGTCCCTCTCTCAAGAGAGTACAAGGACAAACACTGATGACCAGTACAGCTGACCAAAGCACACTGAAAGAGGAAACACCACACCATGCAGTCCTCTTGAGTTGTTAAGAACAAACTGACAGAGTTGAACTGTTTCTCTTTCACTTTTGTATCACCAAACCATGAAATACACCACTGTCAAACTTAGTTTTCTCATCTGACCCTGATGGTAAAAAGAAAATATGGGACAGATGTCTTTAAAGTGGCAGGAGTAACATCACTTTCTTCTGCTGTCTGAAAGAAGGTTAGTGTTACAACCAGTGAAAAAGGTGCATTTGCAGTCAAACTAAAGCATAGCCTGTGTTGCGTAACTGACTTGCCTAAAGTAGCAAGTTACGTGACAGCTGGGATGATGCCGTGTTTCAGCAGAATCTGGATCTTTTTGTCTGTGTGTGCGTGCGTGTGTGCATGTGTGTGTGTATGAATTCATTGCCTCACAATAAACACTAAAAGCTTTTCTGAAACACATTCCACTGAAGCTTATCTGCTGAAAAACAACATTTATAGGATCTCAAGGCATGGAGGATATTAAGTTGTTGGATTATTTTGACAAGAAATCATTGAGGCGAAACATTTTCTGTGTATTTAATACATAACAAAACATATGTAAAACATTACAATACCAAAGGAATGCCTCTGTTCAGTCTTTTCTAATCGCAACATTAAGTCAGTGTAAAAGCATACATGTGCAACCAATCACATGACACAATGCGCTATATGTCAGCACATCAAAAGAGTATGCTGTTCCCTACAACAGACAGTGAGTAAACTGTATAAGTCAATATTTATGACACATAAAACATTGTCTCTTAGTGTCAAGCTGTGACACACACACACACACACACACACACACACACACACACACACACACACACACACACACATACACACAAACTTTAAAGTAATGCAGTGATGTTTTTGTTATTTGGTCCTAATAAAACATTTGGTTGTTGCACATCACAGCTGCTGCTTGCAGAACATGAGAGCAGTAAAGCTTTTCTGTTTTTATTTGGTCATAAACATCTTAGCTGTCTGTGGTCTATGTGCTGACACAGCAGGATTAATACCACATTAACATATCAATCATTTGCACTACTAGAATTGATGCAAAGCAAAGAGACAGTACAGTATAACAATTCATACCGTACATTTCAGAGAATATGGGAGTTGTATCTATCTGCTCTTTAATCTTAGTAGCCCCAGTTGAAGCATTCAGACAACATTTTGGAAATATTAGCATGAAAATAAAACTAGTTGATTTGCATGTATGATCTTTAAAGACGGATGAAACATGTTAATCACTGAGCTTTAGATGCACTAGTAGGCAGACTTTATTACTTCTTGACACAACTAGGCTAACAGTTTCCCTCTGCTCTCAGTCTTTATGCTAAGCTATGCTAACCGCCTGCTGGCTGTAGCTTCATGTCTAACTCTCAGTAAGGAAGAAAATTAGCATATTTCCCAAATTGTAAAGATATGACACACAGAGCACATTCACAACAACTCCTAATTGATTTATATAGTCTAAAGGATTGAACTGATATGACATAAGGATATGATTACTATTAAGACAGCAGGACTTGAACACTGAGCCGGTCAGTGCAGTGACTAAGATGATGAGGCAGCATTGTATGAAGTGGAGCGCTCAGCAGACTCAGTGTGTGAATTACAACATGAAAGAGGCGAAAAACAGCTAAAATATACATAAATACAACTTGAAAGATTAAAAATATTACTCTGCTAATACTATCAATGCCCATCAGATTATGCACAAAGTTGAGGGGGGGATTTTTTTAGCCTCCCCCAACACCAATGGCGGATTTACACACACAAACACAATACAATCCTCCATATCATGTAAAGGCAATGATTTTACACATTTACAGTCACTCTTTTGGCTTTACATATGAATAACAATATTTATATGATTTCAGTATCAGCTCCATATAATAAAACTGCTCTCTAAGTGCTTTTTCAATCAGTCCGTCAAAGTTGTTATTGGCAGTCTTCACGATTTTCTACGTGATTCGTCTGTAAAAACAATAACTTTTTCTTTATTTCTTCTCATCTAATGTCAGACATAATGCTAACGGTGGACAGATTCTTGTAAGAATAAATCAGTTGTAACATAAGTTTACACTGCATTATAGTTATCTAGATTTAGCAACAGTGTTCAAAAAATGCTCATAGAGTACTTTCAGATCAGTGGTGGGTTCTCTACAGCTACGGCAGAGTACTCAGCCTCAGATATGTTAGAAGGATCAATGAGGCGTGCCAAGCCCGTCGTTGTGGAGTATTTAAAGATGAAGGCCTTCATGAGGTCATAACGGTAGTTTCTGTTGATGAAGTTGTAGAGGATGGGATTGAAACAGCAGTGGAGCAAGGACAGGCACTGAGTGAGGTGTAAGGCCACATAGATCAAATTCTCCAGGCCACAGGTTAGAGGCACCAGACCCATCTGAGAGAGCGCATCAACCAGGAGGACCCCATGATACGGCCCCCAGCAGCCCAGGAAAACCACAATATAAGCCAGGATCACCCTGCGGCTCACGCGTCGCTCCTGCTCTAATGTGGAAGACAAAGAAGTAGATGAGCGAGTCAGAGCGTTGGCTAGCATTGCGTAGAACACTGCAATGATTGGGAAGGGGAGAACAAAGCCCAGCAGGATGAAGCTCAGCTGCACTCCCACCATCCACTCCCTGGGGTTGTCCTCTGGGTACACAGGCCTGCACAGCATGGTGTCCCCATGCGATGCCTTCACAGTATGCAGGAAGTAAGTGTCTGGCAAGGAGGCCACCAGAGCAAGAAGCCACACCCCCACGCATGCTGTGGGGCGGATTAGCTTCCTGCACACGCTTCCTTCGTTTTCTCCGTGCCGCGTCACACTTAGGTAGCGGTCCACACTCATGCACGCCAGGAAGAAGATGCTGCTGAAGAGGTTGACGGAGAACATCAGGTGTGTGAGCTTACACGCCACTTCACCAAAGGGCCAGTGGCCGTGCTGGGCCAGTGAGCTCACCCACACAGGTAGAGTGACGCACACACACAGGTCTGCAACTGCCAGGTGGGTGATGTACATGTGTGTCTCATGGCGAGGGGTGGAGTCTCTCGGAGCACGGATATTGACCCAAAGGACCAGAGCATTGGCAGCCAGACCGACGATGAAGATAAAAGTATAGAGGACACACATGGCGTAGAGCAGGGCACTCCGGTTGAACACTGTGGCACACACTGTTGTGTCCACGCTTGATATGTTGCCAAAGGTGTCAGAGAGGTTGAGATACTCAAACGACTCCCACAGGTCCTCCAACTCACTGGTACTCAGACTCATTTTTCAGCACTGGGAGAGGACCACAGACCACTGGGAGTTAACACACACCACCTTTGACCTTGGATAGACCCTGTGAAAACAAGACATCAATTCATCATTTCTTGCAACATAACTTAATTTATACACATTTGGTGGATAACTTGTACCAGGTTTTTCATATCACCTGTGGTATTACATTTAAGAAGCAATTTTTTGACGCTTAAAGCACGGCTTATTTTACCCATGTGGATTTGAACTGCACAAGCTAATAAAACATAAATCCGCTTGTGGTATGCCACCAGATCCTGAAGAATCTTAATGTGGTTAACTTGTTAAAACACTGCTTTCATGAGTTAATAGAGGCTCTCTCTTGCCATGTCACAAATGTAGACGTTCTCCAGGACTGATGTGCAGTCAGGGGGCAGTATAGTAAATGTTTACATTAGCTCCTCTAGCATAGAGTGCAGATTAGACATAAGGAAGTGGGATCAAGAACTCCAAACAGAGTGTATTTCCGGAGCGTTCCTGGCATTCCAAGATAAAGGACTGGTCAGGGTGGGAAACCTGATGCCACTTAAAAGTATGTTTTCCTTTAACATGCTTGTTATAGTAAAAAAAAGAAATTCTGTGTTTCTCTTCTTCTCTTGAAGCAAGCAAATAGAAGGAGCTGTCACCACCCAGATGATCAAAGAAAAGGCCGCTCATAACCTTGAATACGTCATTTTACAACATCTGAAGCTAATAACACATGCCCATAATTTCAAATAGCTACATATACACACACAGTGAGTTGACAGGAAGCAATATGCAAGATCACAGAAGCAGCTTGGCATGCCAATAACCTGGCGTGATTCTTTTGAGCCAAAGGAGCCACAGTAAAATGTTCATCCCTGCATGGCTGCCTTGTCTTCATGTCTGCCTTGTCTTCACAGTTTGTGTTGTGATGTCTCTCTCAGCTCCTCTAACTGGCTGCCTGCCAGAGGTGAAAGGTGACAGATCAAAACCAGAACACGAGCGGCTTAACCCTCCTGTTGCCCCTGAGTGACTCGTACGCCTACAGAGTGAATTGTGTGCAGAGATCAGCGGGAGGCTTGACGCCTGCAAAATGGTCCAACCATGATATAAACGAGGGTCACCGACCACTGAGCGACACAGCATGCCAGGAGGCTGTGAAATGTGAACGCTTCAGACATCTGTCTGTGTTGCAGACTTGTGCTATATGTACACAGGATCACTGCCACAAAGAGCTTGATCTTTGTGAAAGGAAATGTTTCTTTTACTAAAAATAAGTATATACAAAGCCTCCTGCACCTTATTAGGAGACACAGCATTTGTTATGTCTACCTATAATCAGTTTACTTGACTATTTCCCTTTGATGCTATTTAATACGTCTACTCCTCTTCAGCTTAGGGGTAAATATTAATTGCATATAACTTTTTATCTGACATGTAAAGTTACCATTTACATTGCTAATTGGGATTTTACATACAAAACAACAAAAGACAATATATTGTATTTTTCAGCCATCACAGGTTTTGCCATACTGTAGCTATCCCATTATTATATGTGGGTGTACTGTCATTTCAGGCAATGTTGCAAATCGTTACTCATGGAACATTTTTATATGATTATTGCATCAATCTTATGAAATTCATTGATTTTTTTGGAGCATTTACTTCACTAGATTAGCAAAAAACAAAAATCCCGTCTGGTTATTTCATCTGTCTAAAGAGTTCATTGCAACATAACATACTGTGACAGAGGAGGTTGTCCTCATCACACTCCTAGCAGGAGCCAATGAGTAATCTTAATTTTGACACATTAAGCTGATAACGCCTCTGTCCTCTTCGTTTACTTTGAATGCAGAGATTTTACTTGTAATGAGGTATTTCTACATTTTCATAGTGCTAATTTGACTTAGTAATGGATCTAAAAAGGTTCTCCACCGCTGCCTGTGATAAAAATGTCAATGTCAGAAACCTGACCTTTAATTTTACTCTCAGTTACTTTGAGACACTGCAGAGAGCTTTTCATTGTAATAAGGGGATTGTCTATGCTGAGATAATCCCTCACAATGGTCTCTGTCTAATTCCCTTATATTATATGGAAAATACCTGGAGGTGCCAGGTAGCCCCACAGGCTTCAAGCTAATTAACCTTTTAACACCCACACCATCAGATAACAGCTGCCCATCTCCCTCTGCGTGTCTCTCTCCCTCTCTCTACCACTCTCTCTCTCCCTCTCTCTACCACTCTCTCTCTGTCTCTCTCTCTCTCTCTCTCTCTCTCTCTGCCCCCTCGCTTTCAGCCCGCCAGCATCCAGTTACAAATTAGCTGAAAACGGCTTTTGTCTCTCAATACACAGCAAATAAAAGCGATTGAAAGGCAGTTTCATGTGCTAATGCTGTCGACAAGAATAGCGCAGGTGCACCATGTTTGTTAGAAGTTTCTTCTTCTTGTCTTAATATAAAAGCTTGCTATGGTTAGGATAAAAATATCCGCCTGTTAAAAAAAAGGGACACGGACGTTACACACACATGAACAGTAAACGTGTTTCCTTGGCGTCATTACACACAAACAGATTCCAAGCTTCTGCTGCTGACGACAAACACATAGCTACAGTGTCATTGTTGCCATTGTTGATTTGGCTGGAAACAAACTTCTCTTATCAGATGTCATGTCAGCTTATGGTAGCCTGGCTCGGTGTTTGAATTGGGTGGCAAATAAACAGCGCAGAAAGACACGCTGGGAAAGATGGAGAGATAAATCAAATAACTCACTCAAATGTTATTGAAATACTCCTTTAAGAACTTTATGTTGCTGTGATATCAGAAACAACGAGATTTGTGGTTTACTCTGTGACAATCAGTGTTCATAAAGTTGTTCAAATCTATTCCTTAAACTAATAAAGTATAGCTTCATATAAGAGAACTGAAAACCGCAGGTATCGAGCATCTCTCAGGTTTTCAAAGTGTTGTTAAAAAGCTGAAAAACCTCCTAAACGTTCACTTTTCCTGCACCACACAAGCCCATCTTTGCATCTTACCGGTTTGTTTTTTCTTCGTCCCTGCAAAGACTCCTTTTCTCAGATAAGTTTTCGCTTCAGTGTTTGCTGTTGAAGGATAAGTTCGGCTCTTCTGCAGGAGAGTTTGTGCGCGCTTTCCTTCACCTCCCAAAATCATTCTAAGGCTGTCCCTTGTTCTGCACTTGCCTTTACTCACAAAAGCTACGCCTCCAAGGCTGGTCCTAGAGGCATGCGTATTGGCATGGCATCACCTCAGGCGTGTAATGAACAGCAGGCAGCTCAACGAGTTTCGGTCAAGAAGGGGAGGGAAAACACTGAATTTCCTGTTTTCCTCGCACCATGCCGTATATATATAACACATCATACAACGTTTAATACAGCATTGCTGAATATTCAAATGTTACCTCAATGTAGGACCAAACATGTTTATAACGTGTACTGTATTGTACTTGCTGAGTCTCATACATGAACTTTCTAGGGAAGTGGCTCCAATGTAAGAATGAAAATGCAATAATAGGTTTGCAAACATAAGAAATCGTAGATTTTACATAACATGTCAAATGACACCTGTAAAGATGCTGCACACATGTTCTGTAACAGTGTAACACTGTTATATATAAAAATGACACATAATAAACAAGTTTCGTGCAACATTCAACATGAAACTTGCCATTTTTTTTACATGGAATGCAGGACTGTAATTCCTTGTAATGTATGTACAGCATAATATTATGTTATGATAGTATGTCATATTATATATATTATGACTGCATATTATCCAATCACATAGTGCAATGTTTGAAATTAGTATAGGGGCTATAATCATATAAAAAATGTAAATATATTCTGCAAACTTGTACTTGTACACAATTTGTATAGCATTCTGCCCATTTAGAGGCTGCACACGTGTATCATAACAGTCATTCAGTCAGATTTTGATATGATTTAGAAAATGCTTTAAAGAAATGCTTTTAAACTACAACATACATTCAAAAATACAAAGGCAGCAGCAGTGTTCTTTGATCATTTCACCCCAAAGTTGACTAAATATGAAACCAGACATGCAGACAGTCAGTCAACCACGTATATTACACTCAACTTCCACCCAAAACCAACAAAGGGTTAAGCCCAACACCCACACCCACAGACCTAACTGAAAACACATAACACCAAAACTTGTAAATGATTTGGTTTAAGTTTTAATCTGATGCCAGTTTTTATTATTTAGAATCATTCTTAATAATCTGTCCACAAAATTGAGGTGGCAAAAGGGTTTTTTTTTGTTTTTTTTTTTACTTTTTATGTTTTTGATACTGCAATACTTGTCCTTAAACAAACTCAGCTGCAGAAACCTTGTTGTTTCATTGTTTCATTGTTTCATTGTCATTTGAGCCTTTATTCGGTCTCAGTTTGGTCACATTCTCTTAGAAGCGGAACAAAGCCTTGCGGGTGGCTCATCTGTTTTCTGAAAGCCACTGAAAGCTCACCTGCAACTCTGGTGGCCTCACAGCTGCTTCCACCACGGCAATTAACCCCAAGTTCAATACAAAACAGCATTACAAAAAGAGGGAGAAATGGTGGAAAATGCAGATTAATGATGTCATTGCCAAATGATGATAATATAGTTTGATAGGGTTAAAGGGGAAGTATTTTTTTGGATTTCATGTGCAGCGAGTGAAGTATTGTCTTAACCAGGTGTGTCCAGTTTATTTGCTTTGGAAAAAGATATCAGTGACCATTACAGGTCCCCCCACAGAGGTTTATTATGACTGTATTCAGTGATGAAATACAACCAGCAGGCTGCTCTGGCCTCATTAAAGAGCAGAGTAGTGAAGTCAGTTTCAATGAGGCTTTAAAGAGAGTTCCCGCTACGCACGCATACCCATTGTCCTCCGTATCAGGAGCATCAGCGGGGATTTGTAAGCCTTTCTGATAAGCATCCGTAGCCTCGCAGACTGCTGCCAACCTCTGTTCTTCAGTACTCATTCACAGGGAAGCTAGACTGGGAAAAGCAGGGGTGGTGTGTGTGTGTGTGTGTGTGTATCAGGTATTACTGATGTTGTGGGAACTCCTCTCCCTTATGGGGACAAAAACAAGTCCCCTTAACATAAATAATTCATTTTAAGGTGAAGACTTTGTTTGAAGTTAAGGTAAGTTTGGGGTTATATTAAGTTGAGGGTAAGATTTAGTGTTAGGCAAGTAGTTGTTATGGTTGAGATTAGGATAAGTGTCCAGGAAATGAATGTAAGTCAATGTAATGTCCTTTGAAGTCATGGAAACACGATTGTGTGTGTGTGTGTGTGTGTGTGCATGCATGTGTGTGAATGGAAGTCTGTCCATTCGGTGGATGGAAATGCTCCAACACTCTCAATTGTAAACACTTTGTTTCTTAAGTGTAGTCTCACCTATTCATTTCCAATGGCGCCGCAGAAGGATATTATTTTTAATTTTTAAATTAATGAAAATGGCCAAAATGTATTTTTTGTGTTCATATGATCTTCTGTGGAGGAGCTTTATAATAATCAGATGACATAAACTACATTTTTCAGACAGAATATTTGTAAAGCATTCAGATTTGACCAGAACACAACAGGACATCACTCAAACTTCCACTGAAGAGACGAAAACATTCCTCAAATCAATACAGGAAAAAAGGAAAAATGTCATTGTTTTGCACATAGTTTTCCATTGTTCAGCTTAATTAGCATTTTAAAAAATCTGCCTATATTTTGGAAATTTAGTTCAAATTTACACTATATTTAGACGGTGTAAATGACCCCAACATGTCCTGTGGTTTATAAGGAACTGTGAAGAAAAGTGTAAAGTTTGCATTTCCTGTAAATGCGGAAATACTTTTACTCTTAATAGTTTGAAAAGAACATCTGTAACAAATTGAAAGGTAAACAGAAAGTTCACACACACACACACAGATACACAGATTAATAATTAATAAGATTGAACCGGAGTGTGTAATTGAGTTCAGCTACAAGGTAACTGTATTTTTGTATGTGTAAGGATTTTGAGTTTATTTTATATGTTCATTTAGATACATGTGTGGTGCTCCTAGCAGAATTATGGTCCAACAGAGTTTTAATTCATTGCCTTACTTTCTGTTTGGTTACTCTTCTGTTCAGCTCTTACGGTGGTTTAAGAAAGTGCTCGGAAAACAGTAAACTGCCTCAGACCATCAGTGGACTTATAAGACTGGCAGACTACAGATAAAAACCTGCAGTAGTTAATGTAATTAGAACAGAAGCTGTCAAAACATGTGCTAATACAATATTACTTAATCCAAAACACAGCCTACAAAGTGGAGACTCAATAGGTTAGTTACACTATTACATTGCACAGTCCAGTTTCATATGATGTGAACTGTTATATAACAAGCTAATTATGTTTATTATTATTATCAGTATTGGGTGGAGCTCTCAGCTGGTTACAAAAGCTGACCAGCCCTTTTCAGTAAAATCCCATGCTTTTGAAGACTCTGTCCACTGAGATCAGTCAGATCTGTAACATAGTTAAGACAAGTGCTATACAAAATGAATTCTTATTTATTATTTTATATATAAGTCTGGTGACAAGATGTGTTTGAATTTGTGTTGTTCATCATTAGACTGATCATTTCAACATCAATGTAACTTTGTGCCAAAGATGGTCTATTTAAAATGTGACATCTGTGCCAGATGTGCTACTGTCAGGTCACAAGATCTCAAATATCTGGACAGGTGTTCAAAACTTTGAGAAATGCATGGTGTCATTAGAAATCTGAGCAAAAAGAAACCAAACAAAAAAAACACTGGTCTGGGCCTGATTTTAGTGGGACGTGGCCTGTTTGTATCTTCAAAGGCAAGAACAGACTGTTATGAAATCTTTTAAGATGCAGGAAAACATTTTGCTGTCAGTATATCTGAGAACAGAGCAACAGTAACTCACATCAACTGCACACAACTATCATTTACCAGAGTAAAGAACAGTTAACCAAAGACCACTATAATTCTCTACCCACAACTGAAGTCTACTACAGACAACTGCAGCACCAATAAACATCATGATTTCATCTTTGTTTCACAAGCGATGAACAGAAGAAACAACCCAACCTGCCAGGAAAGATTTGCAGATGCAACATCCAAATCTTTATGGACCAGAAGCTGAAACGCCTGATTGCCATGACTGCAGTAATCCGAGAAATTCCCTCAAAAATGCCCACATAATGATCCCTGACCGCAAGCAGTGGAACGGTGAGGCCCATTCTTGACAGCGGAGACAATATAGTGACAATAATCAGGCTGGAGGCGAATCTGTTGAGCAAGGAGATGGAGTTCACAGAAGACTCAAAAAGAGCAGCAACACAATCTCTGAGAGACATTCAGAGATCTCCCTGAAGCAAATGAAGAGCAAGGAGGCTTCCGGAATGACCACAAAATTGGAGACAGAGAAAGAGAAACTCTGCGATGCCACAGAGCAGCTGAATCTGCAGCTCCACACAAACCTGTAGATTCAGGATAAGTGCATGAAAAAGGTGAGGCAGCTGGAAGAGCAGCTCAGCCAGAAGGACACTGACATCCTGGCGCTCAGGAAGGAGAAGGAGGATCTCTCCAAGAGGCTCACAGAGACCTGGAACCAGCTGAGCAGCAACCAGATTGACGTTCTCCAAAGTGAGAAAACTTGGCAGATGAATTGAGATGCTCTGGGGGAGCTGGCCAAGAGAGAAGAGAGCTGGCAAGCTAGATACAAACAAATGCAGGAGGAAAAGAAGCAACTGGAGGAGCTCTGTCTGAAAAAGAAAAAGTTGAGGCGGTCACAGAAACAAAGCAAAGGCTGAAATCGGACTACCAGAAGTGCAGAAAGAAAACATTAAGAAGGAAAAGAATGATGAGAAAAAGATAAGATAGAAAAGAAACAGAAAAAGAAGTTCCATTAAAACTAGATTCACAAGAAAAAGAACTGTAACAGTGACAGCAATTTGGAGGAAGCTTTTCACTCTCTCTTCCTCCCCTCTCTCCCTCCACAACCACCCTCCCTGCTTTCTTCCATCCTGTATTAATTACAAATACTTGATTGAAATTCTAATTAAAAGTGTGTCTGCCTCTCTAAGTAAAGATGTATTAGTACAACTGTATGACTTTATACTGTGACTGTTTATCAGTTATGATTTAAACAAGATTAAAGCTCCATTCAAACAGGATGTACATTACAGGGGGAAGTGGTGAATGAATAATGGAACTGTTCCTCTTTAATTGATCTCATAGTTCCAGGCAACATGGGGGGAAATTACAGGATGCATTCTGTAACACGGACATTCAGTGGGGAAAATCCAAAAGAGAAAGCAAAAAGCTCTGGAGAGTGAATTTGAGTCAAAAATATACTATCTTTATCTCTGATTCCATCGCCAATAAACCTCCATAAATCCACTTAGAAATGATAGAAAAAAGTGTCATCACATTTGTAAGTTTTCTGCAGTATCAAAGTAATCCAGTTTTAGTGTTCTGTGCATTGCAAACAGGAACAGCTAATATCTAATTTGGCATACTTTAAATGGCACCAAGTTCACAAAATGTGAATTGTTTCAAAATGCTTTGAAAGAATTTACTTGTTTGCTTAATAATTTTTTTATTTACTTAATGGTGTAGTGTGTAGAATTTAGTGGTATCTAGTAGAACGGACTTGGCAGAAATGGAAAATAATATTCATGAGTAAGTTTCAATTGTATAATTCTGCAAAAATAAGAAGTGTCTTTTCTGTTAACTTTGAATGAGCCCTTTATATCTACATAGGGAGTGGGTCCCCCTCCATGGAGCCCACCATGTTACACTTCCATGTTTCTACAGTCGCACAGAACAGACAAACCAAATACTGGGTCTAGAGAGGGACCTTCACGTTTTTTGCGAGTTTCACAGCACGCTTGGATGGGGAGGTTGAGGAGAGGGTCACTAAATCCTACGCACTGGTCCTTTAAACTTAAAAAAAACTATAATGTAATATTATGCATTGGTCAAAGGAAATGTGCAAAGGGTTTGCTCATGGTGACAAACCTGCTGATAATAACAGCTGAAACACATCTTCATACTGAAACAACAGGTCTATTTCCAATGACATATATGAGTGATTTCAGTGCCCTTCACAGACAGATGGCGTTTTCAGAGTGACCCATAGGTGCATATAGGAACATAACATTAATATTTTGCTTTCCAAAGCCATTACAAATCAATGTTAAAATAATTATTTTTTATGGTGTGACAATGCTGTGGTTAAGGCCTGAATAGGTTTAGGCACAAATACCACTTAGGGTTAGAGCTAGGGTTAGGGAAAGATGGGTTCAAATGATCACTTGAAATGCAGTTAGTACTTCTTTGAAGTTAGGTGACAACCCTCATTGTCATGGCAACGGTAAACATTACATTAGCTTTAGGTTTAACTGACTCACAGTTGGAAACAGGAAGTGGACAGTGTAAGTCCACATTTTGGCTTTCTCTCATCTGACTAAACTATCTAGTCATATTATCTAGCTATACCCCCTACCCCCCTCCACCTAAAAAGAAAGTCATGTTATATTGACATCATCTGAACTGCGTTACTTCTCTGAGTTATAATTAATACAACTGCTAGATGGCATAAAGTAAAAATGGCTTTTTTGCCAGCTGCATTTTAGACCTATACTGTACATACTTCTTGTGAGGACAGGCTGAATAATTAGCATCTGACTATTAGCTCCCATCAGCTCTACAGAGCGTTTCAGTGTCTTTCAGCTAATTGTTTTGGTTTCACAGCAATGTCACCACTCTTATCAATTCCGTTTTCACACACAGCAGGAAGCTAATTTCAGCGTGAAAGCTCTGATAAACCCACTGTATGCAACTGCCCAGCACAAAACAGAAAACAGAAAGATAAAATAGGGACTAGCTGGTGAGCACAGTGGTGACATTTAGCCTAAAGAGACAGATATAAGAGGGTGGAGCGCAAAACAGACCTAAAAGAGGAGTTAATATTGGACTTACTTTCATCAAGGGTCAAAAACAAAACACAGAAAAAATACTGATGTTGTTTGGTATCTGTTGATTGCGATAATAATGCAAGTGATTGCTAAAAGGTTGGTCATATCAGCTTAAAAGGTAATAATATGTCAGTGTAGCGACAAGTCCTCCAAATTAAATAACCATATAGGTCATTTGTACCATGCACTCCGGAACGACCCATATAATATACCGCCCCTATTTGGTGCTTTCCAAAACCGTTACAAATAACTGGGTTTAGGCACAAAAACCACTTAGGTTTAGGGAAAGATCATGGCTTGAGATAAAATGATCATTTGAAACATGGTGTGAGTTTAAGCTACTACTTCCTTTAAGTTAAGCAACCTTTGTCATCATGGCAACTGTTAATACCACAACAATCATAGTTACAGTTTTTACTGTACTGTCCTGACTCAACAGTCGGGAAAATGAAACTTGCGATTGGAAACAGGAAGTGAACAGCTGTCTCCTGCAGCAAAGTCCACAGAACAACTGGTCCACCTTAAGTAAGCTTGGTCAAGTTGTCACTAACACAGCAATTTCTTTATTTTAACTTTACCAGTATGCAGTGTAGGATGCACAATAGCTAGCAGTAAATTTATGGAAGGCTTAGCTGTCTCCAGCCTACATTACACACAGCACCTGCGTCTGTCACTCTAATGTACGGCCACTGAATTTATGCCCTATAGTCATTTTTCTTGGGACGACAGGCTCCAGTGTACCGTTACTAGCTTTTTTCTGCTGCCCCCTCAAGTAGCCAAAATAATCAGTCAATGTAGTTTTAATAACTGAATTGTTGATACTGTAATTCTTCTATTCTGCCAGATCTGGAAGATCTGGAAGATCCCCCCCCCCCCAACATTATAGTTTATTTTTCTCTCTTATCTGGATTGAAGGTTCAAAGGATAGAAGGCCTCTGAGAAAGATAGTTATTTAGGGTAAGATAAATAAAATACGCTTTACTTGATGCAAGTTTTGACAGAGACAAAGAAAGTTTTGCTATTTTTGTGTGTCCATGTTCAAAATGACACATGCAGACTTTCATTTGTCCACTATTCAAACACACTGCATTTTCTGCTGTGGTTATTTTTTTTTGCTCTCAACTATTCTTAAAATGTTTTTGACATGGCCAAGTTCATCAAACAGATTTTTCAAACATAAACAAAATGATCAAAAGATAAGGAGATGGAAAAGGGTGGGAGACTGCAAGAGGGAATGACGTAAAAGAAGGAGGGGGTGGGTGGCGGTGTGGGAGAATGAGTTGAGGAAAACAGAGGAAGAAAGTTTGAGAGAGTTATTGCTAATGACTTCTGTTTCTATTGTTGTCTAGCTCTGTGTTGCAGCGGGGGGTCTGACAGACGCAGTCTATTTTTGTGCAAATCTCCATTCACAGGGTCTCTCTCAGGCTCATTCTGAACCACATCTTTTCCATCAATATACCTCTCTCCTGCTCTGAGGGTCCCTCATGCATTTTCTATACTCCCTCTCATTCTTCCTTTTCTGCTCTTCTATCCTCACTCATCTTTCACTTAATTACTTATTCATTTCCAATTATCTCTTAGGAGTAGACAGAAATGTGTGAGTGGAGCTGAAGCAGTGTGCACAACAAGTGGATGGAGTTTGTAAAGGAGTGTGTGAACATGAGGGAGCGCAATGAACATGTAAAAAAAAAGAAAAGGAAAAAAGACTGGCAGCCATTTGTTCAACTGGACTTTGTCTCAGGTTTTCAAGCCAGTGTTTTGTCACTGATGATTTTCTGCAAGCTCATGATGAGGTGATCTTTTGTGTCTTTAAGGGATGTGTTCGTGCAGGTGCGTTTTTGGCAGAAAGACTGCTTCCCTGTCGGGAAATGTAGCAATCAAGGCATTCCTCATGTTGACAGAGCATCCCTTGCACCACCCCATGAATGCGAGTGAAATGTGAGAGCTTCTCAAATGTCAAACATGCAAAAAAGTGAGAGGAGGCTTTATGTTAAACAGATGTGTGAAACTGATTTATTTCTTAAAGCTGCATTAGCTGATTTCTGTCCTCTTGGGGACAGAGGAAGCAAGCTGCATTTGCACATTATTTATTACTTTTTAAGTTTATATGGCGTACTTGCTAGCAAATAGTTACTTGTTTATACACTTACCAAACAAAGAGCAACATTGTAATTCATTTGAAGTGGAGTTTACACTTCTTTTAAATCTGCATGCACGGTTTGCTCTATACCAACTCCTGAGGGTAACATCTGGCATGTAAGCTGCTAAATGCTTCATTCTGTTCACATACTAGTCTCTAACTTTGTCATTCTGCTGTTTGGTGCTGCGCAGGTAGGATACTGTGGACTTTTTGCTGAAAACATCTGCCGGTGGAAATTATGCGGGTAAGAGCAGTAAGAGCAAACCAAAACAGTAAAGATTCTGGCTGCAAAATCAAAACAATGAGCAGAAATAAGCTATAACGCACAATAATACTATGTGATGAGGGGAACTGCAGAGTTGGGGATAATTCTCTGTGGGCTTGTTACTTGCAGTGACACCTCTCACAGACACATAGCAATTTGATCTAATACATTGATTTTAGCAACTTTAAAATCTTGCTTTTTACATTGTTTTTTTTTTCTCTTGCAGTCTTGCTGAGCTTTTTGTTCTCTTCCTCCATCTCTTCCCCTGACCTCACTGAATCTGTCAATGCCTTCATACTTAGCTGTTGACCATGACTGGCTATGGCTCATACAGTCCATTGACTTTGTCTATCATCTCTGCACGCAGCAGTAACTCCGAGGAAAAGCAAGTTCTGCTTTCTCCAAGCCTTACAAATTGTTCACGCTCACCCTTTTTTTTCACTTGCATGCTGCCACACACACACACACACACACACACACACACATACTATGTTTATTAATATGAGCTAGGTCATTGGGATCATGCAGAGAATGGGTAATGGCTGAGGAAATGTCTTGCTCAAGGGGACAGTGAGTGTCCAATACGGATTAGTGAATGACAGAATCTGTCCACAGGCTGCATGAGAAGGTGTCCATCTCACCACATTCCCAGGGGGCTGCAGCTCTAATCTAGTAATTCTATCCTGACAATCCCACTGTGTGCTTTAGAGAGCATTGCTTTTCCATGCTTCTGACACAGAGTTCACAGATAGGGTGGCTAACTTTCACCCCTATTGTCCTGTCATGCTAAATGAAAAATGGTCCATCAGCAATGCTGGAATGCACTTGTGTTTTGGAGAAGCCTGCAGATAGTTTCACCGGTTACATTACCTGTAAGTGTTGCCTTGTTAGACTATGGCTGAGCATGAAAGGCTCCATGTTATTGGACCATCACTGGGATCAAGTTTTTGTTTAACTCAAGTTTTAAACTTTTAAGTTGCATCAATGGTAAACAGGACAATTTAACATAGACAACTTGATGTTCAAGTTGCAAACAAGAAATACTAAGTTTTCAAGAGCATGTGGATTGAGGGAGAACCAAACACTGCAGGCTTTATTGGATGGATTGTAAACACAACTCCACAGGGCTCAAACAAGCCGATGGAATAAATAACATAGATAAACATGCCAGAAGAATAAAACCAGTCACTTTGGTGGAAAAAGATCTAAATGGCGATACACAGTAAATATCATGGCCTTTACAAATGATCTTGAGGCAGAAAATGATTGATCAAAATCACCAGAGCAACACTGGATGGAAAATGACCTCAAGTCATTTTTCTCTCTCCCAGGTGGTTCCCATTCATGGTCTCCCCACCGATCACACACACACACAAACGAATGCGGCACTGCAGGGGGATTACGGTCAGGATGTGGCAACCCAGGCAGCATCTGGAGTTGAATCCTGTGTGCCTGGAGCTCCTAGTGAGGGGCACTAGCACTAGCTCTCCCATTCATCTAGTCTTTCTTCACAGTCTCATCTATAAGCCTGAGCCTTACTTACATCTATTACTCCAAGACAAAAACATATGAGGCCATTTGTAGTCTTTCATTGTTTATACCAACATGTGACATTGGGAGAAATATCCATGGGAGATGCAAGAAAGAAAAGCCATAAAGAAGATTGAAACAGATATAGAAACGAAGAGGAGCAAGGAATCAAAGTGTGTGGGACAGGATGTGCTGTGTTCACCATGTGTCTTTTTCTCTTGTCACTATCCAAGCTGTGGTGGAGATAGTAGAGATCTGCTTCTCATTATAGAATTATAGAAAGGATTTTAGGAAGGAGTGTAATGGCTGAATGCAGTCTTAACCCTGTCACCGTGACTCCCCAAACCACCAAAAGTCTTCCCTGATACTCCCAGTCACACTCAACCCCTGCTTGCAAATGAAACAGCTTTGCTGCCTCACGCCAGCCTCTCAGTACCAGGCACTCTATACATCAGAGCCTGAATGGAGGCTACGCCTGATGTCCATCCATTCATCAAAACCACAATGGCAGGCCTTCCGTGTATGAGTTTCAGAGTTGCAAAGTGCAGGCTTGCCTGGGCCCTATCACTGCCAGCCGACCCGAGTGAAGTGCCTGTCAGGAGCCTGATTTGTGAAACTGTTTGCTTATATGTGGTAAACTATAGCCCTGATTCCCAGAGGTACACAAATGTCTCCAGTGAACATTCAAATCACTAATGAGCAAAAGATGTGTGAAAAGTCCCGTTGTAGAAAAAAGTTTCCTGTCAATGTTCATTCACAGTGGTGAGAGCAGAAGACGGATACAAAAGAAGGATGGAGGTGAGGATGAAAAGACCAACGCATGAAAGACACATCCTGTAGAAGTCCATAAAAAGCGGAAGGAGGCAGCGATTGTTATTATTTTTTCACCCATGTTTTTCTCTCCTATTTTGGACCGTGTAAAGAGCTATTTGGCTCTCTTTGTGGTCCTGTTCCTCCACAGCTGCTGTAGTCTTTTTATCGTTTTTCTAACCAGCTGTTAAAGCCGCGATCACAGGTTCCTGAGAATTTTATGTTTGGCGAACACACACACACATATATTCAGGTACTCATGCAGGAGTTTATCCCCTGAATTTATGAGAAAATAATTCTGCTTGACCTCTTGTCACACCAAAGGTACATCCAACTGAAATATTTTGTTTAGGAGCTCATGTATGCAGTACAGTTGTAAAATTAATTTACCAAGTTGCATGCATGAGCCAGTGGTCAGTGAAGAATTGTATTGTTGTACAATCAATCTCATATTTTTTCTCTTGTGGGAACATTTCTACATGCTAAAAGATTAACTGGATGTGAGAGGCTACAGTCATCGGTGTAGTTCAGGGATGATTGTGCTCAGATGTAGGAGTGAATTCCTCAGCTCCATAACACGGGGAACGCACAATGGACACAGTGTGATACAAAGTTAAAGGGGGGCAGTTGGAACCTCATTTAAACCTCACTTAAAACATGAAGCAGTTGGGGAGCAAGCAAACCCTGGTAGTTCTTCATTACAAACCTTTCCTGCTGCCAATCTTAATATAACGGCCCCGAACTGTGCCTCACTTTCCCTCACTTTCCTCATGTATATGGACACACTCACAAAATGTGACAAGCTGTGGTTTTTTGTTGCAGTATAATTGATTGGATTTTAATGTATCCCCTGAAAGAGTGAAAGGATGGATGATGTACATAATTCAACTCATTTCTCAGCTGACCTCATTTTCTTTTACACTTTCTCATCTCTCTTTCTCTGTCTCTGTCGTTGTTGTGGGTCATGGTGTTTAATGGCTGGCCTGTTGTTAACCCTATGACATCTGGTGCAAACACAGGGACCCATTTATGGCCCAATCAAAACACCCAAAAGTCAACAAAAAACAGTCAGTCACACCTGGTTCAAATCTCACCTCAGTTTTAAGGTATCAAGTCTTTTTGTTTTTAAATGTTATATTTCTTAAATTAGTGGAAATAAATATGTTTTCATATGATTGTTGTTGTGTAATACAATTCATGAAAACTTTAAAGCAATAGCTTGACATTTTGGGAAATATGCTTATTATCTGTCTTGCTGAGAATTGATGAGAAGATCAATACCACTCACTAATTAACATGTCATATCTCAGTTGTTTATTTCAGTACAAAAGCCAAAGTGAAAAAAAAATTTAAAAATTATAATGTTTTTTTGCCGGGCGTTGTCTTGGCAAGAAACAATAACTTCCTGGTGACTCTGCTGGTTGCCTGGCAACCTCATGATGTCAGCAAGATTTCAGGAAGTCACTGCACCTGGTCAAGAAATAATTTGGCACAAAACACAATTTGTCATTTTCCCACCATTTTGTATGAATTAAACCAAACAAGATTTAATATCTTAATTAGTCAGTTACAGGTGCTTCTGGGTGGATTTTATTATCTTTGGACAGAGCCAGACTAGCTGTTTCCTCCTGCTTCCAGTTTTTGTGCTAAGCTAAGTTATAGGCTGCTGCCTATAACTTCACATTTACCCTACAAACCTAAGAGTGGTATCAATCTTCTCGTCTAACTTTCAGCAATAATAAAAAAAATCTCTTTTGCATAGCATGTTTGGTTAAAAGGTGAAGAATTTGTAAGTTCCACTCACACTTCAGGATTTCTCTCAACATTATATCGCTTCCTTTTTTTTTATCTGAATCTGTGTTTATTTGACTTTTCACTAAATCAGGACTGCTTTTCCGGAGACTCTGTTCCTTGCCTGCATGGTAAGATGGTGCCCACTTCCTCCCATTGAGCCAGCTGAAAATGGCCTTCCCTGCAGCAAGGGTGGGAGAACTGGGATGGACAATGGGAAAGAACGATGGACACCAGATCAGAGAGCATGGTCTAACCCTTACATACATAAACACAGTATAACCCCAGACCCGGCAATTCTAAATTAAACACTGGCTTTCTGTCTTGGACAATAATGCACATAGAAAAAGCACTCTTCAAAATCTGCACAATGACAATACTAGGGTTTGTCTACATTACTGTGTAGATCATTTGATGCAGAGTTAGTTGAGACTCAAGTCTTAGCACCATATTAAACAGAAATTTTATCTTCTTAAATCTTAAACAATCACCAGATAATCTGAATTTCATATGCATTTTAACAGCAAAAGGAGGAAATAATCAGAACATGTGCCAGCTGCAGACAGGTGATTATGAAATTGGAACTGACTCAACACAAACAAACAACACAGTGACCTTGTGAAACCTCAGCTGTGAAATTTGCACACCGTTGAGTTCCTACATGTCAAAGGCTGTGCTCTGGACGTGCAAGGCCATTTCCTTAAGTATGCCCCCTCCCCCTGCCCCCATCTCATTTCCTCTATACCCAAACAAAAGCTGCTTCTCTGGGAAAAGTGCTCAGTTTCTCTGTGGAGACTAAAACCTGCATGCAAACAGTCTTTGCTTACCATCCTGCCTGTAAACAAGGTACACTTTGGCTTCAACCAGATGGCAGATGATTGATTTGTTTGCAGTTGAAAACAAAACATCTACAAAAATCAGCAAGAGATTAAATACAAGCTATATTGAACATGCTGGACCAAAAAAAAAAAAAAAGCAGTTTTCGTCATACCCTCCAGCTTTGATCTGGCTTTTCAGTAGGAGTGGTTTCCCTAGGTGGGTTCCTTCTGTCAGAACAAAATCTTCATTTGGGAATATCCCTTATGGACTTCAGGCCTCAACTGGAGACCTTTCTCTCCATCAAAGCAGCCAGGGGGAGTAAAGGAGAGGGGTGTTTCTCTCCCAGGAGGTCCAGAACCATAGTGCTGTATATTCTGGAGATGGGATATTGATATGCCTTTAGAGAACTACAGTACTGAGAGAGAAATAAATAAAAATCCAGGAAAGTCTTGCACAAGATTGGGGTATGGAGCCAGCAAGACTAGTGGCATTATAAGTCTGCAAGTCACAAGTAATATTAAAGTTCTATTGGCTTTACATTAAGTCTAAACTCTAGCACAAAAACACTTAATGGCCAGAAACCTGTTTAAAATATCCCAGCAGGAGCTTGGAAGGGGAAAAAAAAAAAAAAAAAAAAAGTCCTGTAATTGCACCTTTGACAGAGAACAGCTTATACTTCTGGTGGCTTAAGTTCATGTACGTCTCCCTTAATGCTGAACATTAAGTTAAAAACAACCCAGAGGTGAATGATGGCGGGACTTCTTAGTGTTAAATGCAAGTATTTCAGTGTGATCAGTTCCTGGTTGTACCTTTTATACATGCAAGACCCAGTGCAAGCATCCAGTCAGTTCAGCTGGAGGGCTAGACTATCAGCAAGAAGTCACCAAATGTGTTCTGATTAATCCAGAATACAAAGTCATATTTTAGTCAGATTTTATTATTTCACACAGATTAAAGACAGATACAAAACTGAATGAAGCTCTGCAGTTTTCAGACTCCGGCCTTCATCTGGTTGTTGGGTGGCAGCCGTTTGCCCAGGTGGATCCCCACTGTCAGTCCAAACTCTTTGTTGGCATGTTTCTCATGGACCTCAGGCTTCAGCTGGAAACCCTTCTCCCCATCAAAGCAATCCATGGGAGTAAAGGAAAGTGGTTCTTCTCCCAGAAGGCCTTGCAGTCGTGTACGCCAGACCTCCAGCATGGTGCTGCGGGCCTCAGCAGGAATGTGAGATGGAGCCCAGAAGATCTGAGGGGCCAGAACCTGGAAGCCACAGTAGTGCAGGATGCCGTTCTGCAGAGAGATGAAAATGTATAGATGTTGAACAGCTGTTACTGTTAAGTGACAAGTGGCGTTATTATGAAACAGTACCTGAAGTGGCCATAGTGTCACATTCATGTCTCCATTAATGCCATTTGCACTGAACATGGACTCATGAGACCCAGTGGTGAAGGACAGCATGGCTCTCTTGTCCTGTGGAGAAAGTAAACATTTTAGGGGAGGGGTGGGGGAGGGGTGGGAGTAACACAAAACCCTTGATTTGAGCCTTACCTTGAAGATGCCCTTGGTGTATCGATTCTCTTGAGAGTAGGCAAAGCCCAGTGTCAACACCCGGTCGATCCAGCCCTTCATGATTGCTGGAACACTGAACCAGTACAGGGGGAACTGAGAAGTAGGGTTTAAAGTTAGCTTCATGTAGGCAGGTTGAAAGTCATTTTAATGACGACACTTAACATTACTGTCACTCAGGCTCTACCTGAAAGATGATTAAGTCTGCCTCCTTAAGTTTACATTGCTCTTCAGTGATGTCAGTAGACAGTTTTCCTGCCTCCCATGCCAAGTTTGTCTCCTCTGCGTAACGGAAGCATTCAGCATTCTTAATTTCTCCTAGAGAGAAAAATGAAAGTTCACTGCAGGGCTAAAGGGCCATCTAAGCAAGGTGTTATGCCAGCAGGATATTTATATACCAGTGATGTCCTCTGCAGTGGCAGTGGCTTTAAACTTCATGGCGTAAAGGTCAGAAACTTCCACCGTGCAGCCCTGAGCAGTTAAGACCTCTACAGCAGCATCTTTGGCTGCAGCATTGAATGAACCAGCACTCTGGTGTGCATACACGATCAACACTTTCTTTGCTGCCAAGTCAAGAGTTAGAGATTAGACATAGCAAGTGCACACTGGATGAAAACACAGGTGCGTGTGTGGCCAAGAGTCAACTCGAGATGAACAAAAGCTTGAAGTAAACACTGTCAAAACATTGAGCAACTATGAGAACACAGAGTAAAAAAAAACAAAAAAACTCACCCATTCCTGAAGCAGGTTGTCAGCTGTGTGCAATGAGCTTTACAATTACAAACGCTTATGTGCTAATGTGAGAATGCAGCTCATACCAGAGCAAAAGTCATGTTGTTTTTATACACCAAGCCTCCTGGCTCATTTGAATTCCCACAGGTGTTGTCAATTAGCAATCAAGGTCATCAATCAGTCAGCTGGCTACCTCACAGAACTCTCATCCACACAACTCATCCTGGAAAACATTTTTAAACAGGGAGAGGAAGTCACGCCACTAAAAGAGATATTTAGGTTTAATCAGTAAAACCACCCACAGATTAAGCCTGTTTTAAACACAGGCATAAACTCGCAAATGTTTCTTTAATCTAAAGGCAATGTGTGTCTTCTCCTATTTTAGTCTACCCAAAATAAGACAGAGCTCATATTTGTCTGTGTCTCTGTTTTCATGTCTTTCAGTTTCCATGTGGCTATTTGAGTGCGTGTCTGTCCCCTGTCTATCTGTGCACAAGATGTTTAATAATTATGTGCCGTTCCTGATGTCTTCAAAGCACATGAAGCAGATGTGGCTGAGTGATCCTCTCACTCTACTATTACTGGCTTCCAGCTCTGTTTTCCTTTACATTACTTTCCTTTAAAGAAACAGTTGCCTGCGGTCGAGGCCCGCTCACAAATGTTGCCCTATGAGAAAAAAAAACTCCTCAGCAGCGGTGGGCATCAAAGGCAAACATGAGCTGGCACACATCTGGCACAAAAATCACCCCTGAGTCCCATCTTACCAGCCACTGTGGAGAGAGGGGGGGTGAACAACTGCTACATATTAGCACATAAGCACACATGCATGCAAGCACATGAGTCAGACATATGGATACTCTTTGTCAGCTTCTTCCTTCACGTTGTCTCTCTTTTTTCTCACTTATTGAGAATGACTGGAGTTTTAAGGGTTGGATTTGTCAAACCACTGCAGGGATCGTTCAAATCTACAATTATGAGGCATTCTGGTGTTTACAAGGACTACTCTTTTCATCTCTGTGGCCCCCCTATTTATTACACCATAATAACATGTTGGTTTTTGCGTCTTCATTGAGCAGCCTGCTAGTTGTCACAGCGAGCCTCTGGCTGCATTCCCTCTGTTGTGATGGGATGGGATCATGTGTTTTGCTGGGAGGTATGTTTTCATGGTTTGTGATGTATTGAGCCACATGATCCTAGACTATCCTAACAAGTATGTGTCACACTTTCTTTTACATGTGTCAGGTATTTGTTGTGTTCTACTCAAGGTTATCCAGGCCTGTTCATTCTGGTTTCTTGACATACAACATGAAAGCAACATCTGCAGCCCACCTTTAGGAGCTCCTTTTACATATAACCACAACCACGCAAATTATAGAGTACATAGGGGCTTTGAAAAGGTACACGCATGCAATATATGGTGACTTGTCTTTATGGTAAATGCTGGATGATAATATGAAAATGTTGCCTACAGTGCCATCATGTGGCCATCATACAAAAATACATCAATTTGGTCGTTTTTATTTATGGACATAAGGCACCTAAGGTAAAACTTCTGATTGAAATTAACTTTTTTAATTGGAAAAAGTGTTCAGTCAAAAGAAGGGATGACCAAATCTTTTTTGTTTCCTTTTTCTTTTTAATTGCCCCTGCTCCTCTTCTGCATTCCTTTCATACTGAGAATCTGATTTTTTGTAATATTCTTTGTAAAAAGGTAAATAACATGAATATGTTTGACAGGAGAATAGTGTAACAAAATATAATACGCCTCACAGGTTTTCCCTGAAGATTAGCTATAATATTTTGTACCCAATATTACACTATATTAGTTTCTGGGTTCCTTTGCTATCAAGATTTTGATTTGATGGTAGTTATGATTTAAATATTGTTATTGAATATCTGCCAGGGATCGAGGAGGTTAAAGCCAAAGTGAGTGATAGCGATCCAGATGGTAAGTCATGAATTTTGGCTATATATTTGACTAACAGAATCACTGTAAAGCATGCAAACTGCAACCTTTAACAGATTAATACCACTGATCTAATCACTGGAATGACTGTAAGTAAACAGAGCACCAGGATTTACGGTGATCTTTTGGCTCACTCTCAGTATAGCTCCCTGGCCGGGACACAAATTAAAAGTAATTCAAGCTATTGCAGCTGGAGAAGGCTTAGGTCTTACAGAGGCCACTTTCAAAATCCTGAATATCAATGCTATAAACGGGCCCTTACGCTTCTGTTTCATCAGAACCAGGTGATAAAACAAAAAAGCCAAAAAACAAATGACAAAAAGGAGATCTTTGAGAAAGAGTCCTATCTCCAACATTAAGCCCATAAGACTAATATAAACTCTGAGTATTTAACTCATATGCTATCCATCACCTCTTAATAGTGAATTTATTATCAGTGTTGGATTAGCTAAACTACCAGTATATGTGACTGAGATTAAATTACAGTAAATTACTTCTATGAAATTACCTTTCTTCAACAAAGTAGTCCCCCAGGAAGCAGCATACACCAATAAGAGCCATGCAGCATCATCTACAGCAAGGAAATCACCATTTCTCATGACTTTCACGATACCAGCTGCACCATAGTTGAACATTCATATAAAGTTTGGAATAGGAGGATATAAGAAAAGTTTGTGAATAATCCGTGTCAGCAAGAGCTCAGTTTCATATATTTACATCATTCAGCTGCTTCTGTGACTTTCTGTCTCAAAACTGTTATTATGATTTTCTCATGAAACAGAAGTAGCCACAATAAGATACAGGTGGGGTGTCCTCAGAGATTTTCGAGTGTTGCTGAGTGAATGTTGACAGCACTGGTTGTTTCCTCGGTTATACAGCATAGATGACAGCAAATGAAAACCTCTTTTACCCCACATGAATGTATTTACTCTATAACAGTATGGCAAGAGTGAAATTACATCTCAGTCTCAGATGTGTACATAGGATAATTGGTTTTTACACATCATCTAAGCCAGCGGGAGAGTTTTATATTACTGTAACTCCAGGTTTTGTGTGAGACAGTGAAAATTGACAGAGTGGTTGGTGACAGAGTGTGAAGCTGTAAGTGTCTGTCACTTGCTTCTACACATAAGCATTCCAATTTTGACATAAAAATAACATCACATGTATCTAATCATCTGCCACATTTAATATTAGATACATTTGACATCACCTTAAAAGTGGGTTGACAACCTTAATCCATCTTCAACTCTTTCATCCGCTTGTTTAAGGTCAGACAAAGAGGACTAAAGAACGTGGGCCAACATGCATAAGAGGACTCTATAAAACATGTAAATCTGTCAATATATATCCCTCATATATGGTAAACTGATCTCTAGATGCATCATGCTCATTTTCTGTTAATGTAACATTTGTTCATACTTAAGGATGGGTAGAAAACCATGACAAAGACAGAAAACTTCGCCAATAACACAGTTCCGAGTTCTTAATAGCACAGAATAAATTGAGGAAACAGAGACAAGTTCAAAACAACATTTTCTGTCTGTGTCAGGGGATATTATAATGATAGAGAACATTGAAAGCCTCAGGGGAAGAAGGCGCAATCTAATCTTTCTCTCAACAATCACTTTCGCAACACAATTTATATGTGGTAGCCTCAATTTATTAACATCTCAGAATTTTTTAGTGTGGCCAAAGAAAGGCTGATACTAATGGACTGTCTTGCATTTTACTAACTGGAAATGTTCAGGTGAGCTACAGAGAAAAAAATATATATCATTGTACATTTGGCATGACTTGAGACCAGGTGTTCTAATAAATTTGGATTCAGACTGTTCTCATATCAGACCAATACACTGCCCTCATTTTAGTTATAAAGGAGCAATAAGGGTCAGCTATTGTTTACAGGTCTGACTATGAGTTTCCTGGCAACAGATGGTCCCAAAATAAAGAGGGATACACACTTCTTCTTGCATGTAACAAAAAAGAAAGATACAAGAAAAGGAAATAGAGCATAATCGATGTTGTGCATTTGCAATGTTTAAATAAATAACCTAAAATTGGTGAGGTGACTTTGAACACTTGGGTTTTTCTATTTTTATTTCATTTTGAATGCTCCTTAAAATTATGTCGAGAGCAACATCCACTGCCCTTTTCAGATGTCTCTTCTTACACTTTATATCTTCAGTTGAAATTGAATATGTATGTTAAGTGGTACTTAACTGCTATATTTTAACAGGCCATTGAATGTAATATATTTCACTCTCAGTCTATGTTCGTCCTCTCTTCTCATCCTACCTCCTCTCTCTCTGCTGTGTCCTCTTTGGGATAATCAGGCACTTATAATGTTTGTCGTCCAAGTATGGTTTCCAGAGCCAAAACTGCTTCAGGCGATGTGATGAAGTGATGTTCACTGAAGTGTGACAGTGTGTTGCAGTGAAACACTGAGTTACATTGTTAACAGAGTGAATGAAGGACAAACCTTGCGCATATTTTATTCAGTGTTACAGCACAGGCCTGCACTGAGATGAGAGCGACTGCTTCCAGAGTAAATTCTCTGACTGAAATGAGTCTCCCTTTTTATCTTTTCTTTCCCCACATTTACATGTTGTATGCCTCACCGCTGTCCACTGACTTCCCCCAAGGAGTTAGAAACAGGTGTTCTCCGCAAGACATATTTAAGGAGTTAGAACAAACAACAATTTTGAAAGGATGCTTTAAAGTTTGAAGGAGATAACGCTCAAATTTTAGCTCAAAAAAACACTCACATGGGTATTCCCTTGTGTTCTTCTCAGGCATTCAACAAATCCACCTACTCTGCTTTTCCATTTAAGCTTCTCTGTATCAATTATATTTTGTAGAGGGTGTGTTAACCACCTCATCCTCCTCTTCTGCAGTTACACAACTCTCTCGTCTGTATACTGCAGCTGGGAATTTTGTGTACAAGCCTGAAAGCAAAACTGATATAAGTACCAGATTGGAATGAAAACTCTATAAAAACTTGTTAAAGTGGATGCAGAGATTGTTTGTTTTTGTTGTCAGTAAATAGAAGATTACTCCACTGAATTAAAATATAGTGTTGCACTTTATTTAACTTTTTCAAAATACAAATAAATGCTTTATTTAATGGGTCTGTAAGTTATTTGTTTATTTGGATCTCTTTTAGCTCAAGGCTAATTTCCCAAGAGTCCATCTTAAAATCAAAATAAGAAAATGTTCAGAATGCTACAGGCCTACGGCACAGATACACACACACATACACACCATATACTATATACACATGATTATAATACACTCACACACTCAGTTAAATCAGCTTAATCTTAAAGTTAAGCTTAAAAATACACAGTGTGTACATACGCTCTCCATTTACACCAACACATCTGCGTATATCTAAACTAAACATCAGTTATTAGTCATATTGTAAACATATTATTGTATTGAGTTCCACTGTTTAATGGTGCGTATGTAATCCCTGTTCTTTATGTTGACCTTGTGTGTATCTCACACCAATAATAATTTTGAATTTTATCTACCTATCTATCTATCTATCTATCTATCTATAATAGTGTTTCCCGGATACTTTTTTTTTTTTAAGTTTAAAGGTACATTGATGTTAAAAGTAATTTCCTTGAAACAATTTCTCAATTTGGATCAATTTATTTATTTATTAACTTCATTCCTTCATTTACTTGGACGAATAGTACATTTTTACATGTTGACCTGACTGGCATACTGTGACTTAATGACCCTAGTTTAGGTCAAGTTAGCAATTATAATAACCTTGTGATGAAGTGCAAAGCTAATACAATGTTACAGAAATTGGAATTAATTAGTCAGATGAATGACTGAGAAGTCTTCTCTATTTTACTTAAATTTGTGCCAAATAATTTTTTTTAAGTGTTATCAGTGCTTTTTGTGACCTGCGATGAAAGGGATAGTTTACTGAAAGGGAGGAATATGTAATATATGATATAAACAAACTACTGCAAATCCAAAGTTTGCTGTTCAGTTCTTGTTCATATTAAATATCAACAACACATTATTCATGTTTGTAATTTGTTATGAATGCTTTTGACATTATTTTCTGAAGAACATCATCTTCCTTCACCAGTGAAAAAGTGAAATGATCAAAGTCTCTTTCTTGACTTCGCACACATTCAAAGTGCCAAAAAGACTTGAGAAGCACAGAACTGCTGCAATGTCTTACCTCTCTTCTTCTTCACTGCAGTGTCCATGGCGACAAAGCTGATTGATTAGATGTCATCTGATTCCAAATCAGCAGAAACAAAATATGACAGCAGATGGTAACCAGGCAAAGAGGGGAACTGAGGTGGGGGAGTGAGGTGGGGTAGGGACCAAATTAAAATGAAACTACTTCAGTTCATTTGCATCTCCAAGAGTGTGATTGGTTGATGACACATGAGGGTTACAGAAACTGGCAAATAAACATGACAGAAGGTAAAAGTGATAGAAAGGAAGAGAAAGGAAGAAGGACACAGGTCAGCCAACACAAACTTTTTACACCAATGAAATCCAGATGCTGTGTTAAAACATATAAAGTTATGGTGCTGTAGTCGTGAGCTCAAGATTCTGGACATTCATGTTCATTAACATATGCAAATGCACATGTGCATGCATGCACAGATGAGGAGGAGGAGATGAAAATGTGAGGGTTGTGGCTCTGGCCTTTAAACAGATGGTGTCCAGACTGAGACAGACGAGGAGTTAAACCCAGGAGAGTTGTTGTAGAAAAGGGGGAGGAGAGAACACAAGAGAGGCCAGAGGCAGTGAAGGAAAGGGCACAGAATCTGAAAGTCCTCCCATGATACTGTACTGTGTGTTCACATGAGATTCTACTGAAATCAAGTGTTTTTGTGGTGCTGTTGATTGGCAGCCCAGTTTTATAAGTACAGTGGAGACATGTAGCTTTTGAGTGTTTTTAGTGCATTTGGAAATAAAATGGATAATTAAAAGATCTTGGCATTTTTTCATCACTCGTCTGGAACAGGTATTTGATGCAGAAGCCCAGATTATCCAGAATCTAGGGTATATAGACTTAAAGTTTGGACAGATGCGACGGAAGGGAGCGGGCATTATCTATTCATTTGTCCTGCTGTGAAGCTGGGCTGCAGTCAAAGTCTGAGCCTCCAGATATTATAAAAAAAACATCTCTCTCAATACTTATGAAAGACAATGAAAGGCAGATGATAAAATTTTAAACAAATTTAAAAGAAAGCTCTACAGATATATGTAGCTTTTAACACCAGGCTGCTGTTTCTCTATGGAAATAATATAATAATGAAGACTTAACACATATTTTCTATTTTACATATTACTCAAAAACAGTTTTCTGAACATTTTTTTTATTACTGATATGCTTTTAATCTGATCAATTTCATTTCAGCACCCGGAGCTGTCCATATTCAGACCTTTTTCTTTAGGACACAGCCTACATGTGACATTTATTATATTATTATTTCAAAGCTGATAAACATATTTTTATTGGCTCACCCCCTTGTGGGATATTAATCTAAGTTGTCATTAATTGCCAGAGTTTGAAGAAGAAGGGAGAGTCTGATCACTTGTAAAAAATAAAATAAAATAAAAAAAAAGCTCCACAGCCAGAGATAGAGAAAAGTGATTATCATTGATTCAGCAGTTATAGTACATTTAGCTGTTGAAACGACTCGAAGTGTAACACTGCATATTATCACATTTATTGAATTCTTGATAAAAGAAAGTAAACATGATCCACTGAGAGCATGACACATAGATAAAGTGACAGATTCATGGGGGAAAAAATCCATAAAGTTAAGGATTAAATTGGGCTGGAGCCATCTCCAGCCGTCTCCTTCAATATCAATGGATGTGGCACAGCAGCAGTAACTCAATTAAATTATTTACACACTCTGATCTTACAGCCTTGTGATCCTAAATGTTTTTTTGTTTCCTGCACAGCAAATAGGTAAGCCATGACACACATAATCCAAGTTCATACAGTGAAATCTTTAGGAAGAAAGTAAAGCAATCAGACTGAAGGTACTGCAATAATAAAGGATGCCTCTCCTGCCCTCAAATCACCCCAGTCATCACTGAGAAGGGTAAACAAATACCAATGTTTACTGAGAAATCATCTCCTTCACATGACGCATCTCTCTCCCTGTGATGAGCAGCGTATCCAGGTCATTTCCCAATCGACAAGACTGAAATGGTCACATAGAGAGAATGATAATGATGTTAGCCATATGCCAAGGCCTTCTCAATAACCACACATGATCCCCAATTGAGCATTTATGGTGCCATTTCTGACAGTGTCTGAGGAAACATTTTCCACCATCACGCCCTGGTGGTGATTTACTCACGATGATTATGTTAGTAATGATTAGCTCTGACATTTCCCTCTAAGAGATAAGCAGATCAAACATAAAATGCCAGAACCTCAATCCCACACCTACCACACGTGACCATACATCAGCCTACAAACTGAATCACAATATTAAACTTTGTCCCTTTTATGGTTTATAACTTGCATGGTACAGTTAGAGTAACTGTTATCAAACTTGTGTGCCAATATCTTCAATTCATGTTCTATACAGACATGAAATGTCTATGAAATGACAAAGCGAAAGTGAAAATTTACAGTTTATTGGGCCCAATCTTTGGTGGTTTACAGATCCCCAGCTCTAGATATCAGCTGTATTTGGCTTTTAAACCGAAATCTTCCATCATAACAGTGAGCTGCTTCTACTTTGTTCGCACTTAAAGTTTAATGGACGGGCAACAGCAGGTGTTTCAACCTGTTTCTGATTGAAACATTTCACCCTTTTTCTTTCTATTGGGACACGGGTGTTCACTTGACCTTATACTAATAGGATCCTGGAAAATATGGCGTCATTGCCAGTAGTTTCGCGTCTAGTGGACTATAATTAATTTACGCTTATGGACAGCAAGGCGGCTAATAGGTTCACTGGGTTGTAACCTTTAGAATGAAATGGCTGCACCTCATCCAAATCTGACTATAAAGCTTTGCTACGCTTGTACGTGTGTTTTTATCAGCTGGGAATGAAAATGATAGGAAGGAGAGGGTTTGGACAACAAACGCCGTCACTGTGCGTGTCGTCACTTCGCTCCTGTTTCATGGAAAGATGGGGGTATATCTCGTCTTGCGCGCAAACAGGAGAGGCTGCGTACTGAAGGGAGGGATGCGCACCTGACAGTATGACGGACAGGGAAAAGGACCGGCAGGGCTGCGTGGCTGTTTCAACCCAAGTCAAACTTAATCTCCCGTCCCGTTTTCAGCTCTTCGACCCGGCTCAACTAAAACGAGACCAGGATTGCAAAGAGGCTGATGGAGAGCTTAAGACCTAACTTTACCTGCTGGTGCACGCTGAGTGTTGCTTCATATGTGAGATCCTGTGTGAGGTAAGTTATTTCTTTTTGCTGTTTTGTGCAGTTTCCAATGTTTGGGACCTTCTCTGTGTATGCTCAGTTGCTCAGTTTGCAAGCGTTGGTTTTTATTTTTACTTATAACAGTCTTGATCAATATGATGAAATTCTTGAAACTTGAAGGCTCAGAATTAGAAACACTGTGCCTGTGCCTTCAAGTTACTCCTGCTCTTTCGGGGCAAGCAGCTCACCTGCTCAATAAGAAGTTCAGCAAGGAAAAGAAAGATTAAAGTACACAAGGAAAGGTTAAGGATAAAGTGCATTTGTTTTTGCAGTATTGACATTGTTAGTGTTTGGATTTTTTCTATACGAGAACATGCTGTATTATGGAGGAATGGATAAAACACATTTTGCGGAAACACGTTTCTCTTTGCGGACGATAAATCGATCGATCTGGTTTCAGCACCTCGGACAGCACTGGTCGCTGGGACGCAGCTGTGCAGATGCGCCAGCAGGAGGCAGCACGAGTCCCTCACATGTCAGAGTCCTTAGTCCTGTAGTTTTTACAACTTCTACAATATATATAGTATATCAACAGCTGCATTAAGAATCACGTTCGTTTCTTCCTGCATTGTTATTGAATATAACATAATTACCAGTATAAGCCAAATAATTTTACGATTTCGATTTTAATATTTTAATGCCTTCAATGAAATAAAACAAGATATACTTTATTGGCCCCAAGGGGAAATTTGTCTTGGGCCCAAGTGTGATACAGTTGCATGTAGAAAAATACAAGCTACAAACAACTGATTGATTAATTACTTTATTATGGAGAGAATATTATATTATATATTATAGTAATATTATATGTTGCTATAAAATGATAAAATACATTGCCCTGTGGCCAATACAGAGGGAGAGCATATTCCTAAGAATTAAAACAATAAAAAGGTGAAAATAGTTGCATATGAAATCATATTGCATTAGGTATAAAAGTCACACTTGTTCTCTGTCAGTTCTATAGAGGTAAAGGGACAAAGGAGGGCTTTTTACTTTACTGAACTTCTGTCATTTACCTCAGGAGCGTTGCAGTCTGAGGACCGGAGCGTGATGCTCAGTCCTGACCAGTCCGAGGAGCCCGATCTACCTTGGGGACAAATGCACACAGAGACCCTGTTGGACACTTTCAATGTGCAGGGTGCGCCCATGCCGGTCGAGCCCATGGATGGGGATGGCAAGACTCGCTCCGTGCACGCCCCCGCTCTCAGCAGGGAGGAGAAGAGGCGGAGGAGGCGCGCGACAGCTAAATACCGATCTGCGCACGCCACCAGGGAGCGAATCCGTGTAGTGGCCTTCAACGTGGCCTTTGCAGAGCTTAGGAAATTGCTCCCGACGCTCCCACCAGACAAGAGGCTGTCCAAAATAGAGATCCTGAGACTCGCGATTTGTTACATTTCCTACCTCAACCATGTCCTGGATGTTTAGGGATGTAAAGAACAAAGAGCTGCCCAGCTGGATGCTGCACTGAGCCTGGATGACTGTTTGTAACCAGCCAGGGCAGTGTCTGTGTGGTTGTAAGGTCATTTTAATGTAATGGAGTGACTCTAGGCTACACAGACACACTGTAGCCTCTTGATTATGGAGTTATCACATAGATGTGTCATCAGCAGAAACTGCTGCAGGACTGTAGGCTTACTGTTACCAAAAGGATGGAGGGGTTCAAAATATATTGAAAGCTGCTATGCTGACTTTAAATGTGCGGCCTTGTCTTTAATACAGGCCTCTGTTAGGACTTTGATTACTGCTTGCACCAGTTTGTATAATGTTTATTGCAATTACACAAAAAAGTATAGTCTACTGGACTTTCAAAATGTATAAATATAGTCATATGTGCTTGTGGGATTCTGTCTGTGGGATTCAGTTGAAATCCATGTTGAAAATAATATGTGAGCTAAAAATATGTTTTTAGCTCACATATTATTTTCTCACACATATAACGTGTTTGATTCAGTTTTGATCCCAGTCATCTTACAATATCTCTGAACCTAGAGGTGTTTTTGAAAATTAAAGCCTTATTAGATTTCATCTAAAAATGTGTCTTCTGAAAGCATTTTGGAGGTGTTTGATGTTTGTTTTTTAGCTATTTATTTATTTATTTCAAGCAAAGCTATTGCTCTATCTCTCTGTCACCACAGTGGAGTCTTGGTATTTGCTGGGGATGCTCTCCCTCTGGATAGGGCAGGTGTTTCTCTAGACGAACCAAAGTGGTCATCCATCTGCCTTCTCTCTGGGGATACAAACACACAAAAATGCATACACAGTGTATAAAAATGAGTTGTAAATGTTAAAGTAAAAAAAAACAGCCAAAATACTTTGCATTCTGTAAGTGGGATGATCTCTGTGTTTTGGTAAGTGGCAGGAGGAGTCAGTATTACTTATGTTTAATCTTACACACAGTAAACAGTTTTTGTAACATCACAATAACAGGAATTTCTTTGTATAAATAACTTATTGGACCTACATTTTTGTCAGTGTTTGACATACTGCCCTGGCTTTGCCTAAAGGTGTCTTTTATCTCATATGAGCTCAGGCTGTGGACATGAACTCCTGCTTGTCCCTTTGGTTTTTCTCTCTTAGCCAGAAGCAGGCTGCAGTCCTTCTTATGTCCCTTTATGTGAGTCTCTATGGTGTAATGTGGCCCAAGGGGCTCAGGGTATTATTCATGTCCACTCCAGCAGCAAGAGTGACAGCCATTTGTTTCCACACTGCACATTAAACACACTACACACTTCTTCTACACACTGGATACAATGGGGTTAAGCCTGACATCAGAGTTTAAGATTAATAGAGCAGGGAAAGTTACAAAGCCCATGCATAAATGATTATTAATATTCTTTACAGTTTTAGTCATTCTGGGTCAAATACCAAAACTAGGCTGGAAGGTATTAAAGTCTGCACAGCTCTGTCACTATGGGACCACAGTAATATTAGACTTGAATAGTCTCCTTGAGTAAAATGTCATGTGTGAACAGGTTTGGAGCTGAAACGTGGTTATATTTTGGACATTCCCTCCCTAAATGTCGTGCTTGATGCACAATATTCTTCTGTGTGTTCCAAGATTTGTCAGAAAGTCTTCATTTTGAAGGAGCAACAGTGCCCTCTGATGGAGTTTCTTTGAGGAACATTAAACTGTAAAAGGTTTATATTCACCTTCTTTAAGGGACCAATGTGTAGGATTTAGTGGCATCCAGTGATGAGGTTGCAGATTTCAACCAATTGAATACCCCTCCCCCTTCCTTTCTAAGTGTGAAGGAGAAGCTAAAACTCACAACAAAACTCAGAAAAAACGTGAAAGGCCCTCTCTAGAGCCAGTGTTTGGTTTAGCTGTTCTGGGATACTGTAGAAGCATGGCAGTGCAACATGGTGGGCTCCATGGAGGAGGACCCACTCACCTTATTTCTTTTCCCCAAGTGCATCCCACAAAGACCCACCCTACTCTGCCTCTGATATGTTAGTACTCATTGCATTCTTTGGTTAGATTGGTTAGTTTTAAGCATGAGGAGTGAGATGGTTAGGGTAGATTAGGGGCAGGTCTTCTCAGAATGCAGGTGGGAGAAAAAAAAATAATGTGATCCGCTCCCTATGTAGATATAAAGTGTTCATTCAAAGGTTACAAGAACACAATGGGTCTTATTTTCAGGTCATAAAACATATGCGTGAATATTATTTTCCATTTCTGCTAAATCTGTTCCGCCAGATGCCACTAAATTCGACATTGCAACTTTAAGCCCTTGACCTCTCTGGAAAGTTTAATCTGTTTTAAAGAGAATCTTGCACATTTTTCCTATTGTTTAATCATAACCTGATGCACCAGATGGTTTGTTACACAGAACCAAGTGAGAAGTCATCCATGCAAACTGTTTGGAAAAGGGCAGGCACTTTCAAAAAATACTTGGCAAGTGATTCGATGAACCATCTGTCTATCACCATCTCACTTTGTGAGGCAGCTGGATTTGTGACGCTGATTGGTCCGAACCACCAGTGTTTCAGACACAACTTGAAGCCTGACAAGATGGATTCTCATGTGATCTTGTGATGTTATGATCTTGCGAATTCAGCTCTCTCACAAGGTTAGTTTAATAAGGCTTTTCCAGAAAACACTGGCCTTAATTCCATTATATATTCAAGACAATTGTTTCTGCATCATTAATGCATCATGCAGTTGTGCTCTACTGAGGTTTTTCAAAGTTTTTCTAATAATTTTAAGTCTTGTACTCAGCTCTCAGAGTCCTTTTGTTGTTGTTTTTTATGAGCTCATTATTTGATTTCATCTGGTTTAAGAAATATACTTATGCTATGGTTTTCCCTGAACACCTAAATTAAGGTGAGTAACACATTAAGTTTTTTTGACCATCTAAGCAAAGTTGGGGTTGTCAAAACTTACTGCTGTTCAGATGATATTCAAGGTTATAGACACAAGTTTTTGTGTTCCTTGAGCCCATAAAAACAATGATATATTCACAAAACAATCTCACCTTAAGGTCTATTTAGTCGCTGTTCTAGCACTTTTGATCACATGATCTTTATCAGCTGATAATGTCAATGAATTTCCATTTGGTCCACGTTGGCTTGAAAAAAAGGTGCTGATAAAACTAGAAATTTGAACGTCCACAATTCCATGACAGCTGAGTAAACTCCATTGGCTGATGAAAATCATGTGATATGATCAGAAGCTCCAGATCACCTGTTACATGGACCTTGAGATTGTTTTGTCAACTGTTATTTCCAATGCCGAGAATGAATTTTGAAACTCAACACTGTTTATATTGTGTATTATTGCTATTAATGTTGTTAGTTTTGTTGTTTTTGATGCAGTGAATAAAATGTATTAAATATTTATTGAACCACCATACCACCACTTGGTGCCAGTATGGCCTCAATCTTTTTCCTGGTTTCAAATAATAACATTTCAAGACTTTTTTCCATCACTTTTGCCACTGTCATTAACCAATGTATCCAAAACAGAATGACTCTTTGGCTATGCCCTCCACCTCTGCTCAGTTTCTGTCTGCCCAAAGACCAGATGTGACATGTCCTGACCCTGCAAGTGCCTGTGTACTTCACTGGTTCATAGTAGTTTTGGCACTGCAATAATATAATTTGGCACCAAAAGTTCCATCCCTTATAGAAACAATATTCCTCGAATAAAAAGATTCTAATTATTGCAGGTATGTAATAAATAGATAGATATAGTCTTTATTGTTCCAGTGAAGAATTGTTTTCATAGCCTGTACACAACATACCAATATTGATAATATATAAAACGTACAACATTCACACCCCCACACATATCCCAACCCACTTACACATAATAATCTCATGCAGGTGATTGTTGCTGAATTAGATTACTTGGGAGCCTCAGGGCAAAATGAACTGTTGGACCCCTATTAACCCCCCTTTACTTTATCTCTTTGAATTGTGTTCTTATGGTGGTACATTGCCTGGGCCTATTGCATGTGGTAATATGATTACACACAAATTAATTTAGGGATATGGATTATTTAAAGTAGTAGTATCAGTATCAGCTGTTATAATCATGGTCTTTTCAAGGCAAGGCCTCAAGTTCAAGTATTGAAGACCCATCTTGGGGTTCCTTAGATGTCAGTAGATACTACAAATGCTCAATGTTGTTTTTTCAATGCTATCTAATGAAATCGCAAAAACTGTCTGATAAGGTTTTTCGACAAAAATGAAGTTCAATAAGGCACTGTGGTAACAAATTCATAAAAAGCACATTCCCCCCTATTGAAAAAAAATCCAGAGTCTATGAACTATTTCTCATTTCAAAACTTTCTATGTGCACTGGAGGCCTTAAATTTCCACATCATACTTCTGTAACTTGCATACTGGATCATGATTGGCTCCAAACTAGTTGTGATGTCACAAATCCTGCTCAGATTTAACGTGAGCACAGAGAAACTTTCCCCTAGTAGCTGATGAATGTGAAAACAGCCTTCTGGTGTCAAACTCTTTACATACATACATCATTCTGCACAGAAGCTCAAGCATCTACGTGAATGCGCAAAACGCATTTTTGAGTGAATGGGGACTTTAAACTTTCATTCACAATACAAACCTCCCCTGCCTCGTTGAATCCCTTCTCATAGCTGCTCTGAAACCACAATAAAGCACGACCTCTGGTGGGCCACAGCTGAATGCACTCATTCTAGTGCTCCTGAGACTGTATTGTACCTCCATGCTGCCTCCCTCTCCGGTCCTAGTAACCACAATGGCCAGGCACGTATGAGGGAGCTGCCTCTGTCAGTACGGTAGACGCGCCTCACAGCAGCGCAGCGCGACGGCGGATACACCGTGACCGAGACGCAGGTGAAGGAATATGACACACTTCTGAGAAAAAGGTGGGTAAATGAATTAATCATCGCATGCAATGTTCATTACATCGGGTTTTTTCTTTGCCAAAAGCCTGAGACGCAACACCAAACGGGGATGACTGATGAAGTTCAATGCTGGAAAAATGGTTTCCAATTCTCACCAGACAAATGTAGCCTTCAGTGGTTCTCCTTATTCATTTTTTATGTGTGGATTAGCCATATAGTGATGCGTTTTTGCTGCTGCACCTCTCTGTAACCTGTATGTGTAATTAAATAGACAGAACCAACAGCATGGACGCCTGATCTGAGGTGATAGCAGCTTATATTTTACGGCTAATGGTGTTCAAGATGTGACTGAAATAAGATCTATTGTAACCGAAACTGCCGCTGTGTAATAGAGAAGTGCCATCACACCACTTGCCCCCTCAGACCAACCTATAAAATAAATAAAGGGCGTTTCGGATCAGGCTACCTCTGCGGGAGGATGCTGCGTATCGCCATCATCAGCAGCTGTCTGGAGAGACCACTGTGCGCAGCTGGATGAGGTGTTACTATGAGCAGCTTCCAGTGGCTCCTCCGGTGCTGTCCTCCACAATTATCACAGTGTCTCAGGGTCATGATGCGGCAGTGAAACTGTGCAGCACCTACAGTACAGTACAGACATGTATTATTGAACAGCAGTGAGAGGTCCTGTTCAGGGAGGCTGTGAGGTATAACCCCTCAGATTGATGAGTCACCCCCTGGAAGATATCAGTTCTTGCCATGAATGATCAAAGCAAAGTGTTGCTGGCAATACCTTTGTCATTGTTCTCCTTCTCCACTTTTAAAACACATTTTTTTCCTAGCTGGCAGCATAGTGTGTTCCATGTGTAATGAGAAGTCGAGCTACCTCTCAGCTGCCTTTAGGCTACAGAGGAGCTTTAGTGCCCTGCAAAGCTTGTATAGCAGTGTGTAATGCACAGCGCACTGCAGAGTGCTGTACAGTGGTGTATTTACTGACATAAAAGCACTCCCTTTAAAGTAGGAATGTACCGAGGTATCTCTCTCACAACCCTCCCATCCAACGCCGCCACCGCCTCACTCCCTCTCCCCTCTACTGTACTTTTATTTAGTTCCACATGAGCGGATCAGAGGGGACTAAGTTTGCATTCCAGAGGACTGTGTCAGGTCTTAACCTTCTCCATTTACTTTGAATGTGTGTGAAAGAGCAGCAGGGACTCTATCCAGTCACTCAAAGGTCACCAGTTTGCCCTCTGCACATATAGTGTCTAACAAATATCTTTTTGCCAAGAATAAAATGTCAGGGTGTCACAGCATTATGTTGGGAAAACAGGGAAAATGCACAGGAAACAAGTTCATAATTACATCTATCAACTATTCTAGTGGTGCAGTGCGCTAAACTAAAACTGTTTCATGAGTTTCATGTCTGTAGTGGCCCGGTTTGTGGGATTTTATACCATCAATCTATAATATTTTAATCAGCAGCTGTTCCTCTCAGTCGTCTGAAGTCCATGGAGGGATTGGAGATTGCCATCACTATAAATAACACTGGCACACACTCTATTACCCTTTGTTTGATTTCAGAGAGGTTTTACCTAGCTTACTGGACTATGTTACTCATTGGCCACTTTCAAATAATGGGTTTTATGTAGGCATTACACTAATGTAATATGTACTATATGTGTTGTAGATGGGGCTTTGTAGCTTGTAGATTGCTTTTAAAATGGTAACACTAAATAAAAGAAATAAACTAACACAGCACACGGCCAGCTGCTGCATCTAGCAGATTATGGCATAATGCCACCAGGGCAGGGCACACATGAAGGAAGGAAGGCCCTAGGGCTAATGGGTGTGAGGGAGGGCACAGATGCCATGGTAACCAGACCTCAGCATGTGCTCTAGATGAGGTATGAGGTTGATCTGTGCCATTTAAGGTGCCAGCACTGCGTCGGGCACTTTAATGGAATCTCAAATTCCACACTTCTCTCTCTCTCTCACTCCCGCTATTGGTGCCAAGTTTGGAGGCCAAATATGTTTGCAGCCAAGCGAAATGGCTGAATGCAAGCAAACACACACATACATGCAAACATTACACTGAAATCCCATATTTCGTTATTAATTGATGAGTTGGACCAGCGGGGGAAAAATGTTACAAAAAAGCTGCCCTATCAGATGATCGGCACCCGCGCACATTTGCCACAGTAGTGCAGTCTGTTTATATTCTGTCTTTGGAATAAGAATAAAAAATGAGTCCATAATAGCACATGTGCCTGCACCTCTGAGCCTGATCATGCGTAATTACAGTAGCTCCCATGGTGCAACAGCCTCCATCCACTAAGCAAACACATTAATGAGTGTTTGTTTTACATTAGTGTCACTTTCTGCCCTCATGAATCTCTTCTCGGTGCAGCCAAGCAGAACGGTCCATAGCGATGCAAGCACGCATCACCGGAGACTATCTTTTGTAGTCTCTCGTCGAGGGCTACTGAATTTTTTTGGATGGATTGACTTAGAGTAACCAGGAAGCTCCACGTCTCTGGCGCACATTGTTATCCCAGCATGCTTTATTCATATTTATCTGTCGGTTTGTAACTGATAGTTTTTCTTACCCCTTGGCTGCGATTTTCCACATGGCCTGGTTCACTATGCGTCTTCATGTTCGCCTCGTGGATGAGTGGCTTCTCATCCCCTTGGCCCACATACCAATGCCACGCGTTCAGAGATCAGCACTCAGGGGGTCAACAGCTTTTATTCAACTCATAGGCTCCTTCATTTAACCATACGGGCACCGGGTGCAATGAGAAGCCATTGTTTGCTCTTTGTGCCCTCTCACTTTGCCAACCCCCCACCTCACTCTCCCATACACATGCACACACATACACACACAAATAAGTGTATCACACAAATTTATTCTCAGTGGGGGTGATTGATTATTACTGCTAGATGGGGCCTCCTGCCTCCTTTGTTGCCAAGGCAACAGTGGACGCTCCAGATGTGGGTTAGAGATGAGAGATATGACTTTCCTCTGTCTCAACTCTGGCTTGTGTTTAAAATTTAATGCCACAACATCAGCTTTGATGCTGTGAGTGGTGTGTTCAACTGTGTATCGGTTATGTTCAAGTACATCATTTATTAAAGTCCTGCGTATATGCAGCTCTGCCTTGTTCAGCATTATGCTCCCCTGATTTCTATAGCACTGCAGACAGTGGCTGCAGAGAAGCTGTACATTTTGTCACCACAACATTATTTTACATTTGAATGATAGCAGATTACTATTGCAGGTCTGTGAGATAATACAAATCCTAGCTTTTGTTTGACACATGTAATCCTGTAGACAGGTAGTGGTAATGGTGATTCATATGCATTGCATTATAATCCCTGATGGAAAATCTGTGGTTTCTGCATCCACCACCTTTTCCCTAGATGGGTAATGGGAGGAAAGAAAGTTGTTCAAGCCCATCTGTATCGTCTTAATGGAAATCAGCTACATTGCAGTGTCTTCTGTAAACCATCGTTTTCAGAGTATGATCTCCATGATGCTATTTGGATTCACATCCTAATTTCAGTGTTTATATGCACCATTGGGAACAGAGATAACAAATAGCTCATAAAACGACGGGGGGGAGAGTAATCCCTGTTAGTAAAATGAGACTGCACTGGGGATGGTGATTGGCAGGTGGTTGTCAGGACAACAGCTGGGAGACGGGCAGAGTGTAGATTGAGGTCTAAATGAATGGTCATGCATGGGGAGGCACTTAGACATCCTCATGTATCACGCAGCAGACATTAAGGAGCAGGAAGTGAGTCTGGCAGATTCAGTCTGGCTTCATGAGGACAAAAAGCGGAATGACAGGATGGAGAGGCTAAATAATTTCAATGTGTATCCATATCAAATGGAAAACAGTTCAACTTAGAATTAATTGGTTGTAAAAAAAAAAAAAAAAAAAAAAAAAAAAGTACTAGAGGTTTGTAAAAAAGAAATGTGGGGTTTTTGTGAATTAATGGGTTTCAGCGACCTAGCAGGAATCAATTTTTTTCTGCAATTTAAAATGGTACACATGGTGAGCCAATTCTAAAAAACAGTTTTATTCTTCATGAAACAAGTTTTCAATATTACAAAAATGCAGTTTTGCCAAGTGTAGATCTGACTCTGAGGAGACTGAAGATTATCAGAGACAAAAGAAAGCAGTGTGTATCTATCTGTCTTTCCACAGGCTGGTCTGTTAGCTGGGAGAAGAACAGTGTTGAGACCAATTATAGAGCAGTCTTCTGTGTAATGAAATTGAAGATGACTCTAATATTTTGATCACCGGTCAGCCTGCTCCCGTTTATAATGCAATGAATGATAATCCTCAGCACGATCCTGTACAGAAACACATCGCTTGTTAACCAGGCTGATAGTATATCTAATTCATTATACTGTATGTTAGACGTAAGCTGGTCTTTATCTCTCCATCTTTCAGGTCAATGTGGCTACCGAAGCAGCTCTCTGGGGTTGTTGTCAGTCGTTGTGGATTCCTGAAGCCTGTCTCTATAGCAACCCTTTCCTCCTCTTGAGGACTGCTGCCAACTTACCCTCAAGACAAATCTCTCCTCATCCCCCTGGCCAATAGCCGGCTCTGAACTGCGTTGGAATGGACACTGAGTCGACCCATTCGGGCTACTCCTATCACTCCAGCCGCTCCGGGAGATCAAACCGACATGGGTATGTTTCCTGTCTGTCTGCCTTGCCATCTGACTGTCTGCTTCACCAGTCTAACTGTCTCTTGCCATATCATGAATTTGTTTCTGCCAGATCAAAAGCTTCATATCTCTCACACCAGCTCTTGCTCTGGTATTCTAACATAGTGCCTTCAGCATACATTGAGTTTGTTGTGTTTGTTTTCAGTTTGAGTGGGCCACATGTTGGCCAAATAAATTAGATGAGAGACTGAGAGAGAGAAAGGGAGGGAACAAGCGTGAGATTGAGACAGACAGAGCTGGTGGATTAGGGTCGTCACAGCTGAGTGGCTCTAACCTATTTCAGTGAATCACTCGGTCTATTCTGCAAATGAGAGAATCATTTGATTCCCTCTCTATCCATTCTTCACTCCTCTGGTTACTTTGTTACTGCTGGAATATTCATTTATGTTTAAAAAAAATGTGTGGGGTTTCAGTGACCTAGCAGGAAAATGCACACATGGCGGGTATTTTATAAGCCAATTCTAGTATTTTTAGACTGAACATATTTAAATTTCACTACTTTAGGCCAAAAAAGACTAAATAAATAAAACCCTTACAGCATTTATGTGGAGAAGGCTGTATTAAACCTTTATTTATCCAGAAGGTCTCTTGAGATGCACTATTTCCTTTTACGAGAGAGACATGGCCAAAATGGCAGCATTACGACATAGCATAAAAGACAGACATAAAAAACACACACACACACACACACACAACTAATTTGAGAGGCATAAAGGAGAGAGTTTAACTATTTTAAACAGTTACATTCTTCATGAAACAAGTTTTGCATGAGGCTTTTTAATGCATAGTTTCCAAATAGTTTGTCTTGTTAGTTTGGGCTGTATATCACAAAAATGTAGTTTTGCCATGTTCTGTTTCCTTCCTCTGTGTTTGTGCCAATTATTTCCCCAATTAATCAGTGTATCATTTGGCTTATAAAATGTCATAATATAATATAAAATCTCAATCACTCCCAGAGCACAAGGTGAAGTCTTCAAATGGCTTGATTTTTCAGACACATAGGCCAAAACACAAAGATATTTCATTTACTATCATATTAGACAAAGACAAACAACAAATGTTAAGATTTGAGAGACAAATTTTGGTATTTTTGCTTAAAAACGACTAAATCAATTATCAAAATTGTTGCCAATTCATTTTCTGACAGTCAATTAATTGACTAATCACTTATCATTTCAACTCTGGATAATTTGCTTGTGTGTGTGCTGAAATAAGTAGTCTATGATCCATTCTTTTTGACTGACAGAAAATGAACTATTTTGATAATTGATTCATTGTTTCAGTCATTTATGAAGCAAAAATGATAAAACATTTCCTGGGTCCAGTCTCTCAAATGTGATGATTTTCTGATTTTCTTTGGCATATATGAGGAAAATCATTAAATAAACTGAAACTCTTGGGGAGTTGTGGACTGTTGGTCAGACATAACAGGAAATTTGAATGCATCACCTTGGACTGTGAAGGCATTTTTAAGTATTTTCCAACATTTTGTAGATAGAACTATTACTCAAGAAAACAGTCTCAAGATTAATTTATAATAAGAATATAAATAAATTAGTATATGTTTCTGATCCTATCTTTATGTCTCTATGTTCCTCTTCATGTTCATTGTGTGTGTGTGTGTTTGTTTTCAGAGATCGTAGCCGTGAGCGGCACAAGGCCAGCAGCAGTAAAGACAGCAGTCGCTCTGAGAGGTCTGTCGTTATAAATCCTCCTGATACGCCTTCCCAAGATTCCCCTGTTCATAATGGAGAGCCTCTGCCAGGAGAACCCACACCAGCAGCAGATCATGGAGACGAGGGCCAGGTATTGATTCAAAGAACCATGAAAATGTACATACGAGTAACCTAATTCTGTGCACACATGACAAACATTGCATATGGATGTGGGCTGTGTTTTTTAGATAAGTATACTTTCAAACTCTCTCTGCTGTAATCACAGTCCTTTAGAATAAATCAGAAGACCCGGTAATCCATCTATGAACTCTGCAACATGACCTTCTAAACTCATCCTCATACAGCTGGCTGCCCATTGCCAGAGTGCCTGACACATAATAACAATGGTGACAAGGGATCAAATAGGTCAGAGGATTAGCGTCTCTCTTATAGGCTTGGATTTATACAGACCACACTGTGTTACACTGTGTGTGTGTGTGTGACACTGAGTATAACCGTCATGCCTAATAGCTTTGAAAGCGAAGTAAATTGGTACCAGTCAGACACAGGAAAGCCAAACTGTGATAATGCAGCTCAAAGACAGAGTGGATATTAAAGTCGACGCGGCATGGATTAAAAATACAGTCAGATGTTGTGATCATGGTTTAAAGTAATAGTTTTGACATTTTGGGGATATGCTTATTGGCTTTCTTGCAGAGAGTTACATGATAAGATCAATACCACTCTCATATCTGTACAGTAAATATGAATCTACAGCCAGCAGCCGCTTAGCATAGCTTAGCTTAAAGACTGGAAACCACTTACCATACCTCCAAGGCTCACTTATAAACACTCCTTTGTTCAATCTGCACAGAGACCAAAGTGTAAAACAACCCTATAAAACTACAACGTGTTGTTTTTACACTTCAATTTCTGTACGGATTAAACAAACCAGATTTAACATATTAATTGGTGAGCTTAAGAGGTGCTGGCAGGCAAATATTTTAACCTCTGGAAAGAGACAGTCTAGCTGTTTCCTATGGTTTCCACTCTTTATGATAAGCTAATTGTCTCCTGGCTCCAGCTTCATGTTCAACGGACAGATATGAGACTGGAATCTTTTTCTAATCTAACTCTTGCCAAGAAAGCAAGTAAGTGTATACCCAAAAAATGTTAAACAATTCCTTTAAATGCTGATGATCAGATAAATTCCAATGAAAGTTAAAGAAAGTTGAGAGAGAAGCAATAGAGGTGAGGAGTAGAAACAGAGCTTATTAGAAGTTATTGATATAGAAACAACTTGGCCTGGGGCTGTCTTCACAGGCTGACCTACTTGAAATCTATCATAAAAAGAGGTTATCATTGTGTATGTACTGTTAGTTTAAGAAAAAGGTGGAAACACTTGCCAGTACGTATCATGGCTGAGTACAAGCTGCCTTTACAAGTGTGTACTTACCCAAAATAATAGTATTATTTATTATGATTAGGATATGAAGATGTGTTCAGCCAGACTTTATGAGGTCTGACCTATTTTGCCGTTTCTGCTCAACATCCCCCTCTGCCTGGGCAACCACATTCCAGGATGTCATGTGATTGTCAGCTTGTAGCTTCCGTCCATTGTCGACAGTGTAAGGTAATCTGCCATTGTGTTGCATTAGCCCTCCAGACAAACGTGTCCAAATGGCACAGCAGCAGCACCACCAAATCCATCTCGGCCAGTGCTGTTTTGGATCAGGTCTGTTTGGACGCCAGAGCTGTTGTAAGACTAAAAGGCTCCATGTTCAGATAGACATTCTCACAGACCGAGATTAGCCTTAGCATCCAGCCAAACGCCACTTTGAGGAAAGCTGATATGAATAATCCCCCATGTTTACACGCATGACATAAGGACACAGTCTTGGACCACAGCTTCTGTGTGTGAATGAGTCATAGAGAGACTGCCAATTCTGTTACTGAGACTGTCCATGCTGCTTTGTGAGACTTAGATGTTGCGACTTTGCGCCAGAAGGCAGAAGCTTCAGTTTCCTCACAGTCTTAGTTCTAGCTACACCAAAGCTTATGGGGAGAAGCACATACTCTTCTTTTGGCATTTCACACCTTGCTTCTTTGCCTTTTTCATCAAAAAGATGGACACACTCACAGCTTCTACACTCACTGCTTTTTATGTAATGTAAAAATAAACACCACTGAAGGAAACCTGCCAGGAATTTTAAACTTTTTTTGTCTCATAGGTCCTATGACTCATTTCAGCACAAACCAACACACATGCACACACACACACACACACACACACACACACACACACACACTTAGTGACACTAATACCCCTGCCAGTACAAACAAATATACGACAGTGTGTAAATGTCATTTTAACCTCCACCCAGGCCAGCGGGGCTTAGCCATTGTGTTTTGTAGTTGGCAGACTGTTTGGTGTGTGCTCGAGTGCGTCTCTGCGAGCAATGGTAATCAGTCTGTTGTTGTGTTGCTGTGCTTTGTGAGGGTGAAACAGGCCTAACTATAATCCATATTCACCCTCTGAAAGATGAAAAGACTGCCAAGCAGACATGCTGCTCTCTCTCTCGCCTCCTGTAACCCTTTCTGTTTCATTCTTTCTCAGTTACAGTCTAACTCTGTCTCTCTTGCTTTACCGTATAGAGATCAGGCCTGATTAGTGTAGCATTAATCTTTGGGATTATTCCACTGAGAGTTAATGGCTGGGTTTAACAGTGTATTAGCTTTGTCAGTGATACATTGGTTTCTCTCACTGAATGAGACATTAGCTTGAAAGCTTGTCTTCATGAATGCTGTTACAGAGAAATTGTTAAGCAGATCAATTATCCCAAATAGAGGCTGATTTAGAGCATGAACTATTAGGCTGCTTTGTGTTTATCTAAACTGTCAAACATTCTTGAGATATCAACACTGAAAACAGGTGATTATTATTTGTCTGTTCAATATGAGGCTACAGCCAGCATCTGGTTAGCTTAGCGTGTCTTAGCTTAGCCGCCAGACAACCAACAAAGACCCAGGAGTCAGTGTGCCCAGCCAAGAAATAGTCCCATAGCCCACTGTAGAAACACAAAATGTCATTTTTACACTTTGGGGTTTGAACGAATTAAGCAAAGGGGATATAACATGTTAATTAATGACCTTTAGAGGTGGATGTAGGTGGCAGATGTTGTTACCTCTGGACAAACCTAGAATAGCTGTTTCCTGCTTTTTACAGTTTGTATGCTAATTAAGCCAAGCGTCTGCTTGTATGCTGCTCATATTTACATACAGATAAAACAGTGGTATCAATTCTCATCTAACGATCTGCTAGAAAATGAGCATATTTCCCAAAATGTCAAACTATTCCTTTAATACTACTGTCGCTACACATATGCAGTAGAGCTGCTTTGATTAGTCCATTAATTGATTAGTTGATTGTCAGAAAATGAATTGCCAACCATTTTAATAATCAATTAATTTTTTTGAGTCATTTTAGTAACCAAAAATGCCAATCTTCTCTGGATCCAGCTGCTTAAATATGAATATTTTCTGGTTTCTTTCAGTTGTGGACTGTTGGTCAGGACAAAACAAAACATTTTAGCTTGCAACTTGGACATTGGGAAACAGTGATTTACATTTTTCACAATTTTCTGACATTTTATAGACTGAACAACTAATCAATTAATTGAGAAAATAATCAACAGATGAATCAATAATAAAGACAATCATTAGTTGCAGCCCTAATATGCATATGTTCTGTTTTTGTCAGACAACAGAACAGGCACACAATACTGATCTGATCTGACTTATCTATGATTGTGAGTCATCTAATGAAATTAGCATGCTCATTAATGACTACACCTCTACTATCTGATAGGCTGTATTGATATTTAAAATGAGTGGATTAAAAGGAGTATTGGTAACAGATAACAGGATATTGTTTATGTATTCACAATTTTTCTGCTTTTTCACTGAAGTGTGCAATGACAACGATTATGCACAGATCCTGTTGCAAAGGTTGAGACCCTGTTAAAAGAGCTGGCTTAAGAAAGAAAGGGAGCATAAGTGGAGAGATGTGAGCAGAATAAAAATGAGATCAGAGACTAAATGAAGTTGGCGTTACACTTACATAGCTGACCTTTGCTTTCACACATTAGTCTGGCAGACTGATACTCAAAATTAAATTCTGCTTCTTCTTTCCCCACCTTCTTCCTCTCTCTCTGCTCATCCACTGCTATCTCATACCTTAGCCCCTCACTGCTCCCCTCCCCCCCTACTTTCCTTTCCTCTCCTCTTCTCATGCTCATTCATCTTCTGGGTGCTGTTGGTATTCGCTCCTCCAGCATGGCTGAATTAATTGGATATGAGCAGTAATGGAGGGCAGAATTCATTTTCATGTGCCATAGTCACGCTGCATCTTCCTGACTGGAAATATGCACAACCAATGTTAACTTCTTATATCACATTCTACAAATAGCAAGTGAGAATTGATGTAAACATCTATCTTCTTTGCTCACAGCTTATCTGGTTTCCCAGCAGATTCACCATTTCCTCTGGCCCATATGGCTTGAGTATGGGGCTTTACAGACTTTGATGTGCTCAGGTGTATGTGTGTGCACACATTTGAAGCCATGAAGGCTTTTCTCTTCAGCTTGTCATTTTTCTATCCTTCATCCCTCTCTCTGCAGCTGCTGAGAATGCATTGACACCCTGGGAGACAGTGAATGGCTAATTACATGAATTAATGACAGGCACACAAAAATAAATGCCTCTGTAGAGCAGACTTGTCATTAATTTATTCTATCTGTGTGTCTCAGTCAGAAAGATTTATGCTTAAAATGACCCTGCCAGATAGGAAGAAAAGAAATGTGACTCTAATTTGCAATGATGGGTCTGGAAAGCTTCAGCTTTTGTTGTTGTGATTCAGTGTGTAAGTGTGTGTTTGTGTGCGTGCGTGTGTGTGTATGTGCCTTCATATGTCGGCATCTTCCTGCCAACATAAACGTTACTGCACATCCCTTCCTGTCATCTTATATTACATCAATGGGACTTTGAATTCCTGTCATAATGAGGCAAAAGTCCAAGAAAATCAAACGTCTCTAAATGTTATGAAGGATGTGCTGTGTGCACGGTGCGTAAAATCTGTAGTGACTGTTCGTACAAAAGAAGGAGTAAAACAGGATAATGGAAGCATTGTTGTCTGTCTGCTTCACATTTAGATTTATCCATTGATTTGCTAGTTTCTCATAAAGTTTACGTTGGTTTTTCAGCCATTTTAAAGGATCATTTCACCCAAATTACAACAAAAACATATTCTCTTACCTTTGGTGGTCTTCCTGTACCCCACTACAATGGAGGTGAACAGAATTTTCTTTGTGGTTGTATGTTCATCCAACAGGCTGTTAAATACTGTGGATGCATGAAACTAGCATGCATCTAGATAATGTAACGGTCAAATAACGGAAAGTACTATTTTTATATTGGTTGAGTTGACCATTGGGGAAAGACATGTTAAAATGTGTATTATTTTTATGAATGTAACTTTGTTTGGGGAAATATTCAATGTTCTGTGGTTATTAGAGTACAAAATTAAAGCAGGTGTATTATGTAACTATTAATTACCTGATATTAACCTAATGGGAAGGTCTTCAGATTTTTAAAAGTAGTTGTCAGTTTCTTAGATGAGTTACAGAGATCAACAGTTCAACCCAATGACAGTGGTGCTTATCATTGAAAAGTTACATTTGAAAAATGCAAAAATTGTTTTTGTCATTTGAGTGAACTGTGAGTGCTTATAACAAAGCCAGCATATCCAAATGTGCATCCACAGCTTGTAACACACCTTCTCTTCACCTCTCTTTCTTTCCCCCTTCAGGATGATAACTGGGGGGAAACCACCACTGCGGTGACCGGTACCTCAGAGCTGAGTATTTCCCAGGAGGAAGTGGTTGGCCTGGGGAAGGGCTTACAGGACCGGACCCAAGGCTTCCGCCGCTATCTTCCCCTGGCTGTGGGCCTGTGTGTGGGTCTGGTGGTGGTGGCGACACCCCTGGTTTTCTTGCTCCTTCCGGCAATAATGTGGCCAGACAGACTGCAAGCTTGCGGGGCAGCCTGTGAGGGCCTCTTCCTCTCCATCTCCTTTAAGCTCCTCATCCTCTTGATAGCCATTTGGGCCCTGTTTCTCCGCCCAGGCCGCGCTAGCCTGCCCAGAGTGTGTGTGTACCGTGCCTTCCTCACCACACTCACACTCCTGCTCACAATGTCTTATTGGCTCTTCTATGGGGTCCGCATCCTCGATGCACAGGTGGGTTTGAGGGTGTGCTATTAGAACATCATAAGTATTTTATTTATGGTTTGAAAAAATAGCCTTTGTTATATTTTATTACAAAATATGTATGTGCCATTAATGTCATCCAGAGTTGGAAAATATTTTTTTTTAAGATTTTATGAGGACAAAAAGGGGTTATTTAAAACAGTAATGAGACTACTGCATCAGAGCTTTGTGCTTTGTGGTTATATGAAAATATTACCAAACAAACTGAATCAAATATTCTCTATGACCATATTAGGATCATTTTGAAATATTATTTATTCTTTTTTGAAAGAAAATATTTTTTTGTGCATTTTTTGGATACAACTAAAAGTGAATATTACTGAATTCTTAATGGTTGTAGGCGGCTCTTGTGTTGTTTTTAGGGGAAATTTTAGGTTGTTTCCAGGTTGCAATCACTTACAAGACTCTTATCAGCAACTGTAACTTGTTATTGTTGCATATCTTTGCCAGGCCAGACTTGCAAAGAGCTATTTTTCCATCTCAATGACGATTTCCTGGTTAAGTGAAGCATAAATAAAATCAAGGAAGAGCTTTTCATCAAGCAGCAGGGAATGTTTTTATTAAACCTATGACGTGATCTGCTGCAGGATGAGGACTACCATGGTGTTGTCCAGTTTGCTGTGTCCCTTGTGGACTCGCAGTTGTTTGTCCACTATCTGGCTGTGGTGCTGCTGGAGCTCCGCCACCTCCAACCCTGCTACAGCGTGTGTGTCATCCGATCCACTGATGGAGAGACACGTCATTACAACATAGGACAGCTCAGGTACGAATGCGCATTTTCCATAACTATACCTTCTCTGTGTGCTTTTCATAATCATTCTTGATAAAAAAAGAGAACTGTGGAAGCCATTTACACCTTGATATATATGTATCGATGTGTTCTGGACAGTACACATCAATACACGCACAGTGGCACATACTACCATTATAAAGTATGTGTGTAATTGGAGGTCCATGTCTATGGGGAAGACTGGCACATGCAGTAATTGAGTTACTCCTCAGACTCCTCGTCTAGTTCGCTCGAGGCGCACTATTCTAGGAGTTTGGGGGGAGGGATGAGAATGTGCCAGACATAGGCACTCATCCAATGGCTGTCTTAATTTGTTTTTTTCTGCTCTTATCGAGTGTGTGACTATGACAGGACTAAGAGAAAACAGTGGTAATTAGATAAGGTTTGTGTAAAGGGGCTGTGTTAGTCATATGAGAAGGGTGGTAAACAGGAAGGTAAGGGTGTGAACAGGGGCAATAAAAATCATCTGTTGCATGGCAGTGAACAATTTGATTAATGTTCAGTTAATTCAGAGAGGTTGTTAAGTTTATCACATGAGTCAATCAGCTGTCAGCCACAAAGGTAAATTGTATTCCTGATGTTTTCTCTCTCTCATCTCACATAGCATTCAGAGGGCTGCTCTGTCCATTTTGGAGTATTACTACAGAGATTTTCCACTTCATAACCCAGCCCTTCTCTCGGCCTCCAAGCACCGGGCTGCCAAACACCTGGCTGGGTTAAAGGTCTACAACGTAGATGGTTAGTCGCCTCATCTGTCCCAATAATTATATCCTATATTACTGTATACCATTTCTGCTCCTGTCCTTCTCGATGTTTCCTTCCCTTCCAGATCTTCTGCTCCTTTTCTGATGCTCTCTTTTCCATCTTCATCTCTTCAATACACAGCTTTTAAAAACAAACTGAGAACGTACCTTTTGGGCAGTAAGTACAGATAAAAGTCTTCACCATCACTCTGCGCAGCACTTTATCACAGGAAGCTGCTAATGTCACGGTTCACTTCACTCAATCTTTACAGCACTCTGAAGCCTCCGTTCCTGACATAATGCATATATTGAAGGAAGCACTTCTAACGCACACACACGGATGCACTGTGGCTCTGCAATGCTTTTGATATGTTGCTTCCCTGCGCACACACACACACACACACACACACATCCTGTAATGCCACATATTGTCCCCTTTCCCACAGTTAAAAAGGTCTTTCACTCACTATCATCAATCCTCCATCACGCTTTACAGCGCTGTGGATTTGATGATCTAAGGCAGGGATGCAGTATGGGATATGGTGTCCTCATAGCACCTCCCATCCACCCCAACCCCCTCCCTATCAAAGTGCAGCGGAAAGGCCTCTAGGGGGCCGTGGAATTTCAAGCCTTAAATAATTCATCAGAGTAACGTTCATTCCTCACATACTACCACATCTCTCCTTCCTCGCTCCCGCTCAGCCTGCCTCTAGAACGGCTTGCTGTCTTTATCTTACCCCCTTTTTTATTTAATTTCTCTCTCACTTCAACCCCCACTCGTTCTCCCCCCCCTCCCCTCTCTCTTTATCATTCACAGTCATTCACAGTCACTCGTGAATATGTAGGCCAGAAAGTTAAAGAGGCTTGTGTTTACGCATATTTTTGTTGAAAAATATTTATAGTGCAGTATTTCCAGATTATACATCAGAATGGTTTTTCATGCATATTTTATTTCTGCATTCAATATCTTTCTCACCTGCACACACACATGCATAAATACACATATGCAGATCAGATTATTAATGATTTATATCTCTACCTGACCTGCAGGGTTTACTCCCCCAAACTGTGCTGATCTTCATAAATATGGACCAGATCTTACACCCCCACAATGATACCCCAGGAAGTCTAATATACTGCTGTACAAGCTCCATTAGCTTTATGGGTTTGTCACACAAACCCATAAATTCACAGATCAGAACAGAACTATGGCCTTTGAAGTGTAAAACGATGAATATTTAATGCACCCCCTAATAAAAAGGTCTCTGCATCAGATTGTCTGAGTTAAAACATGGATGCTTACAGTGGAAATTGCTTCTTTTCTCAGTGCTATAATTAACACTATGTGACTGCGACGCATGATATGGCAAGATGCCCCAGATAAGATAAAAAAAAGCTTACTCAAGTCTTGAACTTGAAAAAGGTTAGCAGGATGTTTTATACCTCCAGCATAAGACTAAATACATCATTGTGTAAGATCTTAGCTCTCCTTCCATCTGACCTTTTCTCATCATGATTCAGATTGAAATACAGCCCATTAATCAAAGTCTGGTGGGGTCAGGGACTACTTCCTCCAGCTCCAGCTGATATTACCAATTTGCCCCTGTGTTCTCCTTTTGATGCAGCCCCAGGGAGCACAGCAGGGGCGCAGCCTGGTAATGGGAATCAGTCCCGGGCAATGGTTGCATCTGCCGCCAAGCACAAAGACAGCGCCCACAATGAGCTGTACTATGAAGAGGCCGACTATGAGAGAAGAGTCCGCAAACGTAGAGCCAGGTGATGAACAAAATTATGCCGTGCAGATGGATCCATGTGTACAGAGAGTACGGATAGAAGGAGGCCAGATGGTTCCACTTGTACATTAGCATGTTGCCTATTAATCAGTATGGATTAAAGGCTTGTCAAGTGCTAACAATAAGCTAACTGATGTGTGTACGTGCTTTGTCAGGCTGGTGGTGGCTGTGGAGGAGGCCTTCACTCATGTTCGGCGCATGAAGAAAGAGGATGAGCGTGCTACTCCCTCTGACATCATGGATGTCCGTGAAGCAGCTCTGGCCATATTTCCCTCTATGGCCCGTGCCCTGCAGAAGTACCTCCGCACCACTAGGAGGCAGCACTGTCACAGCATGGAGAACATCCAGAAGCACCTCTCTTTCTGCCTCATCAATAACATGAGCCCAAAGGTGAGCTTGGTTTTTCAACTTCAGTTTTAACTCTGAAAAGAATGGATGCATTATTATATTTTAACACACAACATGGGTCAACATGGTTGACTTATTTTCATTGTTGTGGCCATCATTTCTATCAGTTACGACAACATTGTACTCACCAAAGCAATTGCTGAAATCTGGGATCACGTAGACATTGCAATAACTGAGGCCAAAGGGGCACCAAACATGAGCTTTTTGACTGTCTGATGAGTTGTGAACACCAAGGCTATAGTATTGATGTTTTTTCTCCTTTGAGTACTTTATTTGAGGATATAACACAAAATGTTGTTAATAATTCTTATTGTACAGGAAAACTGCATCCGCTACAGCAGTCAAGTAATCATATCCAGATCTTAGCAATTAACTGCTGTAAGTAGGTACAGTTATTATTCCTAGTAGACATAATGGCCAAAACTACAAAAAATAAGACCCAAGTTTTCATAAACCAGAATTATCCTTTAAACATTCCCAAGTTTTAAAGAATAGGTTAACATTTCTTCAAGTCTGTCTGAAAACAATACTTGTTTTTGTGTCCAGGCCTTCCTAGAGGCCTACTTGGCCCCTGGTCCAACCCTGCAGTACGGCCCTGAGCGCTGGATGGCTGACCAATGGACTTTGGTGAGCGAGGCATCTGTAACTGGCGGCATAAAGGAAGGGACAGAGTTCCTGCTGAAGTGTCTCGACTTTAGCTTAGCCATCACCGTCAAGAGCATCCCTTACATCCGACTGACTGAGGAGTACATAGACCCCAAATCACACAAGTTTATACTGCTGCTCCAATCAGAAACCTCAGTTTAACAGACCCAGTGTGCTGGTGCCGCTTATCTGGACTTACATGACTGTTATGATTACTCAACTGAATTTTTCAAAAATAGCTTTTTGTACTGTTTTTTGTACTTATGTTTATGTACTTTGCTTACATAGAATATCTTTGTGTTTCCTTGTCTGTGTCCTTGGAGACATGAAAGATGATCAAAGACAGAAAAGGGAGGGAATATGCTTGGATTTCTCTGTCTTGACATTTGCAGAACACAGTTCAGGTATTCCTCTATGCACTACAGAAGACCCTCACAAATTTTCTTCTTTTAATTACACGTGCCAGTGTGTGCCTGCACGGAAGAGTTCATGATTTAGGGAGTGTGTGATTTAGGATGCAAAAGTGTGTGTGTGTGTGTGTGTGTGTGTGTGTGTGTGTGTGTGTGTGTGTGTGTGTGTGTGCGCGTGTGTGCGTGTGTGTGTTGTGTTGAGTGTAGTGCACACCCGGGATCTGTCTCAACTTGTCTCCTCTTTCTTAGAGTTACCATAGAGACATTTTCCAAAAGCCTGGTTGCAAAGTGATATAAACGAAACCCTTTTCACCCAAAACTGCTCTTTTTCAGTCTTAGCAATGATTATTTAACATGTCATGTATTACACATGTATGTACAGTATTTATATGTGAATATACTTTATCCCTCCAGACTTTTTTATATCAACATTGTGCATTGCTTGAATGATTTTTTTTAACCTTGTGAAAGATTTTTTTACCTTGTCTGTCTGCGCTGTATTTGTGGAGGTAACTGGACTGTAAATAGCTGAAGACGTGTTTGTAAATGTCAGACAAATCACTGGAATCGCTCGGACTGAAGGCCAACCACAGTACAACTCTAGCCAAGATATTGTGAGCTAACATGTCTTACTATTTCTTATATTTGGGTTTGTACAGTTAAGTGTGTGCAGTGTACACTGATCTTTGTATTAGCAAGAAGAAAGATTCGGTGTTGGGGCTGCGAGGTTCATGTGATTGACCTTTTTTATATCCCACGTTAAAACTGTCACTGTTGTGATGTCTCATTTCAGGACATAAACTTTAATCCATCATGAAGGGGATCCATTGTTACAGATCTTCTCTGCATAGCATAAATCCTGTCAGACAAATGAAATATGCTGAGCCATGAGGTTCTCAGCTGTATAAGACAAAGCATATAATATATGAATATTTAAAACCAGATTTCAGGAGCTATTTCAAAAGATTTGACATAAAATCCCTCTTCAAAATGAATAGTCATTTCACTCGGGCTGGCAAGTGTTTAAACAAGAAAATGAATTATTTAGTGTCAGTATTTCTGCTGTCAGTATTTTGTCTGTGGACACTACTGCCACCTATCTACCACTACTGGAATAGGAACACTGTCCTTCAGCATCAATCAAACTATTAATTATCTGTATTTTTAAATCCTCTGTATTTATGAGGCCCATTATGTTGTAAATTCATATTTACACAAGTGTTATTATTGTCACTGACGGTGTAGACTAGGATTTTTAGAGAGTTGATGGTTGTAAATACTTCTTCTGTTTTCTTGACTACACATGTGCCTCAGTTAAACATATTTAGGATGTGCTCAGCATACATGTGCAGTTTTTTTCTGTATGTGCGGGTGTGTGTGTGTGTGTCAGAGGGAGAGAGAGAAAGAGAGAGAGAAGGGGAACATAATGAAGAAAAGAGACGAATTTCCCAAGTTGTCCCTGTCTTCTTTTTTTTTTTACAACAGAACATGTAAAATCACAGCAGCTGTGTCAAAGTCACATTTGTAACAAAATAAATATTTGTATTGACCTTTTCAAGGCATTTAATTGTTGTATTTTTATATAATCTGGTATTTTGGTTGGCAGTAATAGAGTAGTTTCATTGTTAAAAACTAGATTAACTGAATTTTGTGACTTGGTGATAATAACTGATAGTAATAGTAATACACAACTAGGCCTGTAGTTATATTATACACAAATGGGAAATACTTACAATTCATTTCTTAATTTATTTCATGTTAATCAGAATTATTGACTTGCAGTAATGTGTATTACTTGTAGTATTTTTTATTCCACAGAGGGGTGAATTTTCTTGCACCTTTTTTCTGTGAAGAAGTTTGTTGTGGTTTCGGACAAGACAGGTACGTTATTATCACATTGAAAATGATATTAATATTTATTACACTTTTTCCTGTTATTTCTTACATTCTGTCCTTGAACCCAGGGAGGATTGGATTGGTATTCATGTCCAGACTAGTATCTGGGATGCAGCTGTCAGTGTGCTAAGCATAACAATCACAATAGACATCACTTGCACTTTATTTTAAATAAAATATGAATTTTGTTAACATTCTGATCAGCTGTGTCTTTGCAGTTTTGAATTCCATAGGTAAGGGCATTCAATTTTCTCTAGAGCTACACAAGGCAATTAGTTGCTTGTTTTACATTTTCAAAGCAACACTGGTTTAGTTGTAGATCTGTTTGTGAATGTAAGGTCCCTGCACACCCATGGATCAAGGAATCTCTAATGCCATCCGGGGGACCTGCCCATAAAACCCAAAAGCCTGGTTAGTTACATTCCTCTGCATTGTATAATGTGTTTTCTTTCATTGAGGGAAGGCATCTATCCAATGGTGTAATGACAGTATTATCTCCCTGTGCAGCTGCTGCCTGCCCCATTAATTCAGATGAGAAATAAACCTGATGAAGGAGGAAGTAGTGTGAGATGAGAAAAGAGATTAGAGGTTTGCTATTGAAAATGGAGATTGCTTAAATGTGGCTTTACAAATTCAAACCTGCCACCTCACCCGGGCAGAAAATGTACTTTTTCTATGTAAACCAAACATTAAATCTTCAGTTGTATTACCTGGAAGAGGAATGCAGAATGAAAGGAAATGGAAACAGAAACACACATTTACCACCCAGTTTGGTTTATGGACAATATGGGCAATGTGCCACAACTCATGTAATCAAATTGATTATAAGTAAAAGAAACAAAGTATTTGAAAGTGCTGCTTTAGGTATTCAAGTTGCTGTTGGAGTAAGTTCTGTGTTTAGGATTGAGCCTTTCAAAGTACTTGATTAACAGAGAAAATGAATCGATGACAGTGACACCTGACTAAGAGACCTTTATGTGACTGAATGTCATGTGTAACGTGAGGTAAATGTCTGGTGCAGATACATTAAATATTTGTTTTATTAATTGTGAATCTCAAAACCTGTTCCCGGCTTATTTACATATGGTTGAAAATTACATTTTTGTATGTTAGACAGACTTTTTGTCAGCATGCACACATTCAGTACAAATTTGGAATTCTGCCTTAGTGAGAAGTTTCTTTACAGTCGTTTGTTTGCAGTCCGAGTTCAAGCTTGAAGAGTAAAAACACTCATCTGTGATCAAGATTTACTGATAAATTACTCATCATCGTCATCATCATCATCGTCGTCATCGTCGTCATCTTCATCCTCACTGTCATCATCGTCATCACTGTCATCATCGTCATCATCATCATCGTCGTCATCGTCGTCATCATCGTCATCATCGTCGTCGTCGTCGTCATCATCATCATCATCATCATCCTCAGTGTTGACTTTGCCGGAGAGCACATCCTCGATCCAGTCCTCCAGCTCCTGAGCGGTGGGCAGATCCTCATCATCCTCCATCTCCATCCACACACTGTCGGCCTGCTCGTAAACACACAAAGAAGTCAGATAAAGTCACAAGAAACTCAACGTGGCATTGACGTTGTGTCAGACAGGTTGTCAGGTTGTCATGGACTTACATCTGTAACGTTGACAACTCCGATTTGTGGTCTGAACAGGTCCACCTTGAAGGTCTTCTCCCAATAGGGGATCAGCTAAAAGGGGTAAGAAAACAAACATCACATTAGACCTGAAGCTTGTGAGTTGATTATCTATCCACTGGCTGTCTTGTCTGCCTGCCTGTCTGACTGTTTATGTGTGGAGGAGTCATGGCTCACCAGAGGAAAGTCATCAGGATCAATCCAAACAATGCTGAGGTCAGTTAGGTGAGTGTTGTCTCGGGCCACCTCCTTCAGGATCTCCAAGAACTCAAAACCATCTGGAAGAAAGTAGCAGATTCAGAACTCTGCTGCCCAGGTGTTGAGAGTGTTGGAGAGAATACATACATCCATTTTAAAAGCATAGTTTGACATTTTGTGATTCATTTGCTTTCTTGCTGAGAGTTACAGTAGCTGAAAGGAGTAATATCACTCACTTACAATTTACAATTTCATTTAGCAGGCGCTTTTATCTAAAGCAACGTACATCTGAGAGTTGATACAACACAAGCAAGGATATAATCAGGAGAGAACAATGCAAGTAAGTGCCATAAAGATAAGTTTGAGTCCGATAGGACATAGGTGTCAACAGGCAGTGGACAGATGCAATGCATAGAGTGCATAGAAGCAGATTTTTATTTGCGGGTAGCAACTGGGAGTCAGTGGAGGAATATGAATAGCAGAGTGACATACACTGTTTTGGGCTAGTTGAAGACCAGATGTGTCGCCATGTACTAGATCATCTGCAGAACGTGCATGCAGAGAGACCTGCCAGTAAGGAGTTGCAATAGTCAGTGCATGATATTATGAGAGCCTGTACCAGGAGTTATGCTGCATGCTCAGACCGGTAGGGTCTGATCTTCCTGATGTTGTACAGGGCAAATCGACATGACCAAGCAATTGAGGCCACATGACCCTTAAAGGTTCGGTGGTCATCAATCATGACACCCAAGTTTCAGGCAGACTTTGTGGGCATGAGTTGGGTTGATTTGAGCTGGATACTGATCTGATCTGTTATTGTATAGAGGGATTGGCTGGAATGATAAGGAGTTGGTCTTAGAGAGGTTAAGCTGAAGGTGACATTCTTTCATCTATTCCGACATATCGCCAGGGCATGATGAGATCCGAGCTGAAACTGTGCAGTCTTCCAGGGGGAACAGTAGGAAAAGCTGGGTATGGTCAGCATAGCAATGGTATCAGAAACAATGGAAGTGGATGATTGCACCAAGTGAGGTGGTGTATATTGAGAAGAGAAGGGGACCGAGCATTGACACTTGAGGGACATCCATGAATAAGCCATGGAGTTTGCACACCTCTCCCTGAGAGGTAGGACATGAACCAATGGAGGGCAGATCCTGAGATACCAAGTTCAGTTAGTGTGGAGAGAAGGATTTGCTGGTTAACTGTACCAAAGGCAGCTGATAGATTTAGCAGCAATTGGGCTGAGTACTGACCAGCAGCTCTAGCTGAACGCAATGAATCCATTATTGTCAGGAGTGCCGTCTTGGGAGAGTGACACTGCTTAAAGTCAGACTGATTTGGATTGTATAGGTTCACAGAAAGGAATTAAGAGACTTGGTTAAAACTCTGTGCGCACTTGTGAGAGTGGTATCAATCTTCTCATAGAATAAGCTAATAATAAAATTCCAAACTATTGCTTTGAAAGGATTTACACTGGCAGTAGTTGCCAGTCTAATTTTTGTAGTGATTTCTAAATAATTTTCTTGTTTATAAAGCACTCCATGGTCTTGCACCAGTCTGTTTGTGTGACATGCTTGCAGTGTATAAACAGGAAGTGTTGTACAGCTCTCCGTTTTTATGCTCCAAGCTGATCCACAAGCAGCAGACATGTTGATATCTTTAAGCACAAACTTAAAACCAAACTCATTAGCTCAGCTTTGGATTGGAAAGTCCTAGTTCCATCATTTTTTATTGCCTTTTATAATGATTTTATTATCTTTTATCTATTTTATTGATTTTGTTTTTTAACTTGTATGAAATGTGTTATATAAACAAAGTTTGACTGATAGAACATCAGAGTTACTGTACCAGTTTCTGTAAAGGAGCAGTGTTCAGGTAAAAGTGTTTTATGGTCTTATGTTAACCCGTAAAGTAAAAAAAATTGTGGTATAAGTTAAATAATTTAAATGTGCTCTCACCAGGGTCCTCCTCCTCTGCAAAAGCCACAATGTGGATGCCCTCAATGTCATCCTCCTGAGGAGAAAAGAGAAATGTCAGGTTACTCTAAATGTCAGAAAAATGTCAGAAAAGTTGTTAATGTTGCTTCTGCAGCCAGGTGATTGTCACTCACCCAGGTCTCAAACATATCTTCTGCACGCAGCTTTCTCAGAGTTGGTCTGATGACAGAAAATATATTCTGAACTGTATGACAATATATATCACTCCATGGATGTTACACTATGTGTGGATACCATAGACATTCATCTTTTTAAAAAAAATCACAATACAGATTTCATCAAGTATAATTCAAACTAGCTCTTGATTTACCGTCTGTTTTCAGTTATGAACTCCACCAGTTCCTCCTCAGTGTGTGGTTTGCCTGGGATGGTGATGGGCTCCTCCATGAAGGGCTCATAGAAATCCACCTCATTCATCTTCAAAGTCAACTCCTTGGCCACCTGAAAAAGCAAAGACAGATCAATCAAGAGGATTGACATGTCTTTTTAATTGTTTGTGTGTTTAATTATTTGTGTGTTTCTTTCTTACTCACAGATTTATCAAATGTGGCAAAGAACTTAATGTAGGGCTGAAACTGCTCTGCAGCTTCTTTAAATGCATCATAGTCTGAGGATGAAAAAAACAGGGAGACAGTAGGAATTAAACACAGCACACAGTGTTGTATTATGTCACAAGTCTTGTTTTCTTGATTACACATCTGTTTATGCTATCTTTGGCTGTACATCAGGGAGCGGAAATAGCTGAACTTTGACCTCTACTTAATGCTCCCACAGTTGGTCAGATGGGATGTGGCTGCAGCTCATTTCCACAAGTAAACTACACAAGACTCAGTTCATCCACAGCATGTGAGAGGGGACAAGATATGAGCAGCTGTGTGTGAAGTAGTGGTAAAAATGGATCTGTAAATCCGTGGAGATGAGGGGGTTAAAATGCACTCATGTTATAATGAAGGGCATGAGCCCCGGGGAGCCATCGTGAGTACAGCAGATACACTCTGTTGGTACTGAGCAGTAAAATATATGGTGCACACACACCATTTTAGATACATCACACACTCACGCTCAGAGTCCTCGTTCTTGAAGTAACCAATGAGGCGAATGTCTTCCTCCATTCTATCAAAGGCTCTCAGCTCCAGAGCATTCCCTATAACCTCCACTGGCTCCTCCAACAGCTAAAGACAGACAAATGGACAGAGGAAAAAAGAAGAGGGTGAGCTTGTAACTTTGGTCTGACTGGTGTTGATCAGTCCCAGCAGCTGGGAATCTGCCCTTAAATCGGTCTACTTACATCCAACAAGAATTCCGCCAGGGTGTTAGCAGAGAGCAAGCCATCGAACTCAATCACCCGATCGGCCTTGAAAACATACACACTGCCTTCCTCTTCCAGGCCTGTGATTAAGGGACATTACAAACTATTACATACAGTGCATTCAAGCCTTTTTCCTAAAGTTACTGGACAAAATAACTGTGATTGTGTGTAATCCTCTCTCAAGACTCAGATAAAGGAGGCAAACTTAAGGTTTTTGCTACCTTCAATAGTGTTATCATTGCTCAAAAGGTGTGAAACATGTACTCACCCAGTTTTTTTGACACCTTTGCGTCTTTGTGGGAGTCGACCATTCCAAACCCGATGTCTTTCTCTTCCATAACCTGAGCTACAAGCTACATCCAAAAGGAAAATATCATGAAGAATTAAATGAGAGAGCTGCATTTTCAAAAAGATGTAAAGAAACAGGAGACATAAAAGAGCATTATTCATAAAGGAGTTTTGGAAACAAAAATCCCAGGTCAGTTAAATTGTTCATTGAGGCGGATTATGTGGGGGAAAAAATGAATGGGGGCTTGACTGCAGCTTTGAGTAAGTTCTTAAGAGAAAAAACTAAATCCTGAACTTGGCAATATGTCAGAAGGGCTCAAGCTGCCCTGGAGGCCATAGAGACAGAGTTACATAATTACTCAGACTGTCTTGTTCTAAATATAACCAAAGCAACACTGTTAGTCTGGCAATTGTTCTGTGAAGTACAGTAGGTGAGCTGAGTGAGATGTGAACTCTCCCACCACAAACAACCATACTACAGCAAGGCAGTTTACAATATGTCACAGCGAATTACTAATCTGATGTCTTCAGTGCACGATAAAAAGCTCTAGATGAATGAAGTTATGGTTTTTGGCACAATTAATGGACAGGAAGTGAACAGACCTCAGAAAACAACGAATCAGGAGATGTTAATTAGCTTTGTGCACTAGTGTACAGTAAACTGTGATCAGTTTTTACAAGTTAGTCTTTGTAGGTGATTAACTGGGGGCTCAGTAGTAACATGGCCCACCTGTGCTGTGTAAAATAAGAGAAGCTAATATCAGGACTGCAGGACTGGGCTCAGATTACCCTCAACTGATGAAAGAGCAGCTCAGCCTCAGCTATGTGTAACATGACACGGGGTGCAATGCACAATTTTTCCTACTGCATGGAATTCAAAGAGAGAGATTAATTTAATCTTGTATCAATAAGACTTGTATCCAGTTGCTTAGCTGAGCTTGAATACAAGGTACATTCATGCAGTGTTATTTATGGTTTGACAAGTCAACCAAAAAAGCAAAGTGGAGAAGAACATTGTGCCCTTCATGTGTATAGCTCAAAGGCATAACACACATGAACTCTTAGCCTATTTCTGCCAACAGAAGAGGGCCATGGGGAGAATTAGCTTGATGTATTTTTAAGGGATGGAAGCACACAATGAATTAGGCTGAGAGAAAAAAAACTTGACAGCACTGCATCTCTTTGGACAATATTGTGTGCCACAGAGTACATGCACACACACATGCTGACCTTGATGAAACCAACATTAAAATAGAAAGATCTTGAGTTTTAGATCTTAGTTGGCTCTCTGTTTATTGGATCTCTAATGAGCAGTTATTAACATTAAGAGGGTTAATGAAAAATGGATGTGGGTCTGGTTAATTGAACTATTAGTGTTCTTATGCTCATTCAACTGCCAGCCAATCAAGCCTTGTCTTTTCCTGTATCCTTCTTTTCTCCATCTCTTTCAATGAAACTTTTTTCTTTAAGGTTTTTAATGTCCCCTCCAATCAATCTCTGCCTGCTTTATTTTCCTCATTCTCATACTTTACCTCCAGCACCAATTCAGTCATCTGGTGTTGTTTTTGCAGCTCCTTGTTGTCCGGTATAGGGTCATGGTAGAACAGGCAAAGCATGCTGTACTTCTTCAAGGCTTTCTTGTAGTTCTTATCATTGATGTCAAGAACTCGGTCTTTCCCATCATACTGTGGGAACTCTAGACCCTTCTCAGCCGGGGCCAGAGGCACAAGGCTCAGGCAGGGGAGCAGAAACAACCACAAGGAGAGCATCGTCCAGAGCTACCACACACCCCCTGAAAATCAGAGTGTGGTTTTGTTTCACAGTGTAAAGGTCACCTAAGCCCTGTGATAAGGTAGGGGAATGTGGGAAATGCTGCCGAAAGTTTTGAGGTAAACGAAAGTGGGTCCGTCAGTGGCAGTTATCATGCATCCCAAGCTGTCCAGAGAAATCCAACTTCTACAAGCATCTTCAGGACCCAGCAACTCTTTCTTCCACTGTGGTCCTCCTTCACGCCCTCTCTCCGACAGACACAAAGGAGAGAGAGGGCCAGGCCTGTGAGGGACTAGGGGGGCGGATACCATACATAGCAGTACTTCTCTCTCCCTACCCCTGTAGGACAGGCCCATTTTTAGGAGACCAGTTGTTTGAACGCTAAAAATAAAACTGCAAGTGAGAAAGAGAGATAGCAGGGGTTTAATAGTGAGTTGCAGTACTTGATCTCTGGGATGTCTCTTTGAGAGACTCAGCGATGAGCCCCAGAGATGTGGGGGTTCAGTTATTTTGAGATGTTTCAATCTGTGAGGACCAAAAACGAAGTGGACGTGTGGTGCTAGAAAATGGTGGCATATTTTAGGTGACAGCTCAGGAGACAATCTGGCAACAGGTGTTTTAAGGGCAATGTGTTCCCATGAGTTTAGCATGAGCAATATAACCATGGGTTGAAAATTTGATCTATATATGCTTGAATTTTGGTATGATTTGCTACTCAGCAAACTTATTCACAAACCTACACATTTACTCAAAAAGCTTCCCCTTATTCTGTTTATGTTTCATCTTTATATATCCCCTTTTTAAATATTGACAAAGCAGCAGGACTTGTGCCTCTGTCTTTCATCTTCTTCATCTGCACTCTCCACTTGTGTCTCAAGTAGCAGGATATTCTTGGGAAGGAGCCTCTGCTGACCTCTGCAGGTAGAACAGAGTATGTGCTGGCGATCCACAAGAGCTGCAGTAACACCACTCCTAAAAGTTTAAAGATCCCCCCCAGACATGTTTAAGACAAAAAATACTCTGCCTTGAATGATAATTTTTGTCTGATGTGATCTTTATGTAAAAAAAAAAAACTTCAAATACCAGGTTAGATTTTTTTTAATTAAATCTACCTCATTGTTTGCATGTTCATAGATTAGTTCATGTTTTTATTTAAAAGTTTAACTGTTAGACACAAGATGTCTCTTATTTTACTGAAAAGTCCATTCTCAGTGTTTGTGCACTGGAGACTTGCTACGTGCTATTACATTGCATACTGAACCACCTCTGGCTTCCAAACTAGTTCTGCTCATACAAGCCTTAAACTCAGATTTTCCGTAAGCACAGATAAACTTTCCACTTCCTGAAGCTAAAAACAGAGCTGAAAATGGCTTTCTAGTGTCAAACTCATAAACTGCACTCAAATCACTCTGCACAGTGAAGCTCAAACATCGAAGTGAATGAGCAAAACACATTTTTGAGTGGAGAGATATGTTGTCATTCTCAAGCAGAGGCAATTGAGATTGTGCTATGCTTATTTGAAAAATAATGTAACATTTTAATTTTGTAGATCTCTGAAAGTAATAGATAAATGTTGAAATGTGAAAAGTGGTGGCAGTAGTACAAATGCAAACTTGATCCAACATGAAAAAAGAGGGACCAAGCCAAAACTTTGTTAATTCAAGGATCAGTCTTATATAAGAAATTAACTGTAACAATTTCCCCTTATAAATCATTAACTGTATTAAATAATATGTAGTTTAAACTCATTTGAAATGAACATTCAGAACATGATGGGTGGTGTTAATGAGTTCAGTTGAAAGAACTGTGTGGGAACATCAGACAAAAAAGATTGCACTTTAATCTTTTACAGTGCATCACTGCATTATTGATGTTAATGGAATGAAAATGGAGCTAGACCAGAAATCACGAATCACAATATTGATTAAACTTTATTATTCAGATCACAAATCTGACCAGCATGAGCAACATTCACAGCAAAAGAAAGGACATGTTGCTGCTGTTCTTGCGACTGATGATAATGTTGATTTGTTGAAAGTTAAGTGTTTCTGTGTGCATTATCTAGCTGCAAAGTTAGTTATGACATCACCCTGTTGCAGCTGAGCAGTCCAGTCCTCCTTGATGTATTGATGATAAGGATCATTAGAGTGCTCCCTTCTTTTAGATTTGACTGTGCTCACCAGCATGGCCACAATAATGAAGGCAAACATGCCAATCATCACCGCCAGATACCAGATGACGTTCCTGAAGTTCTCTTCAGCCAGAGTATTGTCCAAAGCGTTCGCTGCAGCTGTTGCATTACGCCTCCAGTTGTCAAGGTAATGACCCAAAACATTGGTCAGGGACTCCTCCAGGTGAAGGGTCAGGTTGGACCAATCAGATGCACTCATCTAGTTGGATAAAAAAAAAAAAACAAGGGTAGTTTTCTGGGTGTTTGCAACTACAGAACATTAGACTTCAACAAACACCAGTGAGTATCTTAAACTTTGATAAAAAGGTGAGTGACCATTTGTCCGCTATATCAGTTGTCTGACAATCAGCACTGTGATGTGCATTTAAAGCAACATACAACAAGATATAGAGCAAGAACAAGAAAGGACAAATTATCACTGTGATTTAGTTGCTTTCCACTTATCCTCACTCAAGTACAATTCTATAGCCAACTGTATATAGAACAGGAGAAAAAGGTTCAGCAGCCTACAATCAAACACAGAACAAGATATTTTTGTCAGCTTTCTATACTATACCAACCTTTTTCCAGGTTTCTGAAGGCCAAATTACACTGGTCTGTAAATCCTTGGAGTGAGAGCAGGAGTGAGTGGTATTTAGAGCAGCAAAGTCCTTCCTACTTCACAAGTACAAGTACACCACTGCTCATATTTTATTTACTCTTTTAATCTTTTCACTCGGCTGAAAAGTGGATTATGACTCTCTGTGTGTGTGTGTGTGTGTGTGTGTGTGTGTGTGTTAGTGAGAGGGAAAGATAGTGGGGCATGACCTTGAATATGTTGGGTGTACAAAATGCTGATATTTTCCTCAGCTGATAAAGAAGGAAGCGCATTGGGAGTCAAAATAACCTGCTACACTCTCAGAGACAGAAATATGAAAATAAGTAACAATTACAGGGCAGGAGCAATGGGAGCTTGATCTAAGTGGTTTGAAAGTGCATGGCTAATTTATTTATCTGTAATTCCCAATTTGCCCACACAGTGGGAGCACAACACAAGGGAACGTTCATTTTCAGTCTACAGCTGTTTTTGTGTTGCTCTGACTAGATGGCAGCAAGATGCATTTTAGAGTCAAACTCACAAGCATTTATATTTCTCCAGTGAAATATTTGAACAATTTGCTCCATTTAAAATATACATTATTTGTCTTCTTGTTATGTGTTAAAGTGAGTGTGTGCTATTTGCTGAACTGGAACAGGCTCTTCATGTTAAGGTAATGTGAGGTATCAGTGTCAGCCACAAAGAAGCACCCTGGAGTCATTAGAGATCCATTGTCTTGCTCAAGGACACTTCAGTGTGGTATCTGTTTGCTGACAAGAATGCTTGAAATTGGATCCTGTGTTTGAAGGGGCTTTGTTCCTCCCCTCTGAACCAAACTGCGGGAGCGGATGACTCCCACCACTTCTGATCATTCCCAGATCATTTATGTTTTGCTTTGCAGTGCCAGCGGGACACTATGCTGACTCTGCTCTGTAAAGTGAAAGAAGAGAAAATGTTACAGTATGAACAGAGAGCATAAACACAAAGAAACAGATACACACAGAAAAGTGGAACTGAAAATGAGTTTGTATCTGTTAAAATTCTATAGCCTAAAGGAGTAGTGAAGAGACTGCAGAGCTGGGAAAGGGAGAAGCAATAACAAGACCTTTTTCCGTTTAAATTTATGCACAAATCTTTTCAAGTGTGCAAAGAAAAAATTGTAAAGGAAATTGTGTCTACATTGCAAATGCAAAGTTGGTGTGTTATGCAAATGAAAATGATGAATATTTGCATGTTCAAATATGGTCAAGTGAGATGTTGCATGGTAAAAAGATTAAATTTTATTCCCCAGTCTCCACATTGTCATTACTTCCATGTCCATTTTTGGTCAGTTTTTAGAGTCTGCACATTTTTATTATAGCATTTCAATAATCTCATGTTTCACAACATAATGACTTGTTTTTTGGTAACTTCAGGAATGTCTCTGTTGGCTCAGAGTGATGAAAGAACATTACAAAACAATGTGTGTTGAAATGAACTGACTGCAGGGAACCACAAAATTTGACACTATTTACTCACTGAAGGAGAGGAATACCACATCAACCAACAGTTTCACTTTTTTCTCACATAATGTTTGCAATAGAATCACTCAGCAGCAGGCACATCATTTACTATATGGCAAAAGTAGAAATATCCTGGTATAATACACTCTGAGAAAAGGATCTAACTCTGAAATAAAAACATAAAAGGTAAAGATAGGCCTATGTATTCAATCTGACATGTTGAAGGTAAAAGTATTCCAGCTTTGAAGCATTTCACACTTTTTAATAAGCCAACCTTAATGAAGTCATAACTAATTGTTTGATTAATTGTTAATAAATCATGTTTTAAAGATGAGTTATAAGAACAAGATTTGGGTTGCCAGGTTGTGAAAAATCCCTTTGCTGGTATTTGAACTTTCTATTTGGTAATGATGCGGTTACACAGGTTGTTAATCCATAAACACAAAAAACAAGTTTTTTGAAATGAGTTCTTTGTAATGAGCCATCTGCAGCTTTACTTGTTAATAAATAATTTAAAAATGTTCTTCAATTCATCAATTCAGCAGTTGTATATGTTGAGTAAATTGTCAAACAGTTCACTAAAAAGGATTTTTAACAAATATGCCTTTTTTAATGGCTTATAATTGATCTATAAAGCATATGTGAATGATGTATCAACCATTATTAAGCAATTACTTCCAACTTATGAGCCTCATATAGTGCCTTATTACTGAGATATACTGAAGAAGGACAGAGGAAAATAGGCAAAAGGCCCGTATGTATATACTTGAGTAAATTCAAAGTGTGACAAAAATGTTTTGAAGTACAGCTCCCCCTGGGTGTAAACAAGCTGTGGACTGAAATAACCAGAGGCGCAGTGACTTCATTACAAGCCTGGCTGAATTAAACATCAGTGGTCAGAGACACACCAGAACAGCAACAGAAACCCCAAGGCAAGACTGACATATGCAAAGGAGAGGGACGTGCCACTGGAGCCAGTGAACCATAAACACCCTACTAGTTTTGTATGTTACATAAACTCTGAAATGCAGATTCACATACCTATTTATGCACACACAGAGCATGTTGTGTTGCGTCACATGTTAAGTGTCTGTGGTTATGCCATTCATAAAGCGAAAACATAAATCAGTTTTCTGTGAGCCTCAGGAGTCAGCATACATTATTATATATATGAGTAGAATCACTATTTTAATGAGTTTTCAGTTGGCAGAGTACCTGCTCCCATGGCTAATGCAAGGAATTATATGTAGGCTACTTGCTATTCAAATGATTCAGTAGGTTTGTGAATTCAATAGAAATAATTCATTCAGTAACTTGTGATGAGATTTATTCAAATCTTCAAATCTCTCCCCTCTAATTTGTTTGTCATTAGGGGTGACAGTACATCTGTACTTTTCCACACATGCAAATGAGGCTTTTTGCTTCCGTTACCACTCCCTCTCCTGTTGTAAGTGGTCATTACTGTCATTATCTCGCTGATCTGCTTTGACAGTAAATACATGTGAACTCTGGCCTAACAAGGGTAGAGATAAACAAGACTATGTCAATACCTAGTATGTGGCTGGAGCATGTATGAGCTAACTTCATCACTCAGTCAGTCAGTCACTCAGGGTGCATTCCGATACCCATATCACCATACTATTTAGTATGGAAGAAAAAGATTTAGAATGTAACACTTTACAGTATGTAAAATGCATATTGCCAAAGGTACTAGGATGTCCTACTACATCTGATCGCATTTTGCAGTGTGCAAGTCATCAGTGTTTTTCTGACTTTTCTGGCCCACAATCTTCTGTGCTGCAGAAGGTCTGTCACATGAGCCGTCAAGAGCATGACCGATGACAGCATTGACAATGCAATGATGGAAGCAAGTGCAATGACAGAAGCAGCAGTGACAGATGAAGTAGTATGTCCCAACTGTATGCAGAATATTCTGTTTGGATATTCCAAATTAGGCCTTATTCAGAATGTAGGATTTTCCAATTAAGACAGGTGAGATATGTCAGTATTATTCAAATGAGGTTTTTACCATAGTTTGCAACACATGGCCTCCTGCCCACTTAGGTCAGCTCTGTGCGTTGTCAACAAACCAACTAGCCGACAGTTTGCCAACAGAAATGCTAAATTGTTGTTTGGCAGACAGTCACTTATAGGATGGGTGGACAAAAAGAAATATTTCATGACAAAGGGAATTAATTAAGCATCTAGATCCATTTTTTAACTTCTCTTTGTGCACATTGAGGGTGTTTCTAACTGTAAACGTATTTATAAACTGATTTGTTTAAGCCACTGTGTTTCAACATGCATATTTCAAATTGTCACTGGCAAATTTGATCAAGTGTAACAAGTTATCTCCATGAGATGAATGAAAACACTGTCTCCAGCTGCCTTTTTAATGTTTCTTGCTGATTCATTTTAGAGCGAGAACCCAGGGGATGTTAGATATGTATTTGATGGTTACATACATAATATTGTGTTAAAAGACTGAGTCTAAAGCTACCTATTGCATGCAGATAATCTCAGCAGTTGATGATTAATGTAGAAGACATGGAAATAAAGAAACTGTGTGAATGGTGTTTGATAGATGTAACACTATCTTGTGTTACAAGTTTAGCTCGAGTTACTGAAGGGTAAACATCCTCAAATTCAATAAAGACTGACAGAGGTGCTAACTTTTCATTCAAATGATTCATTCGGTTTTCACTTCAATAGAAATAATATCATGCAGTAATGTGTGATGGGAGTAATCCACTTCTTAAAATCTCTCCCCACTGATTTGTTTGTCATTAGGGGTGACAGTACATCTGTTCTTTCCATACATGCAAATGAGGCTTCTTGCTTCCTTAAGGTGATCATTATTCTTATTATCTCACTGATCTGCTATGACAGTAAATACATGTGAACTATTTAGGTTATTATGGATTAGGGGTAGTTTAAAGACATGGATATTAATAAAGATACTGATAGATAGATAGAGATACTGTGATAGTGTCTTTACCATCACAATCAAGGTGACATTATTATGTGCAATGCAAAGTCTGTACTGTAATGAGAGAAATGGGTAAATCTGTTTGTCATTGCCTATTTTGAACAATCTTTTATTGAGAGGCCACAATGTGATCACTCCCACACAAGTGAATCATGTTTTGACAACAACTTGGCACAAAACATGTGCACATAACTTGGCATTTTTAGTACCCTTTGTTTGTTGATTTAAGATGGCTTGATAGTTATGCTTAGTGTCATTATTTTTTACAATCTCCTCTGTTAATCCCTAAACCATAAAGTACAAAACAGGCCTGTACAGCCAACTACAGGGTAGCTGTATAGCTACAGCTATACAGCTAGCCTGTAGCTATACAGCCCTGTAGCTGTATATACTAAATTGCTGTTTGGAAGACAGCCACTTACAGGATGGGTGGACAAAAAGAAATATTTCACAACAAAAGGCTTTAATTAACCATCTAAATCAACATTTTAACTTCCCTGATGCTTTCTCTTTGTGCACATTTAAGGTGGTTGCCAAGACCAGCTTTAACTCAGGGATGTGCTAGTTGTAAATGGGGCTTTTCTTTTTTTTTACTTAACCTGTAACCCCACAACCTACGTAGTCAGCTAACGATATGCTCCTTGGCTTTTGAAGCAGCCACTATAAACTAGATAGTTGTATAGTTGTATGCTTGTATTACAGACAATCACACTATGTAAGCATGTAGGAAAAACAACAACAACAACAAAAACCTCTGCTTCCCACTGCTTCAGAGTGGAGAAATCAAAAGCTTGATAGGCTTATCGTGCCAGTAGACAAGTGATTGTGATTGGACAATCACTGTTTGGGGACAGGGTTGGACAATTGTCTTCTTGCTGAACTTGGACTAAACTTCTTTTTTCTTTTTTTTTTTTTTTTTTTTTTTTTTTACATTTTGAGCTAATTTTATGTATGTATCAGCACCAAAAATATTGACTAGGCGAATATCACTATATTTTCACTGATGTAACAGCAGCAGATCTGTTCAGTTTCATAGTTACTGATTACTTGAAGATAACAGGATGCATACATACAGAGAGAGAGAGTGGAAAAGATTGGGAGGTAACAAGGCTCACAGCATAGTCAGGGCATATTTTTATGTGCCATTGTTATGGGTTTATCTGGCCATGATGATAGATGGAGTAGGAGTGCCTCAATAGTACAGGAACTTACATACAAGCCCAAGCCTGAACTTTCCAAACACTCACCTGTATTGACATGCCTACTATATACTATACTTCTGCTAACACACCCATCTTACAGGGTTTCCATAATTCTGCATTCATCTTTCTCTCTCTTAATGTGTTGAGGAATCCAAAGCATACACTGTTTTGTTTTGTTTGTTTGTTTATTTGTTCGAATATACATATACTTTTCAAACAATAACGCAATACACAGGACTAAGAATCCGATGGCAAGTGGGACAGAAAATGCACAAGCACATCCATCTTTCACATACAGCAGCATGAATATGCCGAACATATAAGAGAGGAAGGGGGGTAAGTGGTAAAGATGGCTTTGCAGCATAATAAAGCAAAATATGTTTCTATCATACATACTGTAAATGTGTCGCTTCACACAGGTAACTGCAAAAAATGGTATAATGAGACTTAAAAGTCTAGCAAAAAAGGATTAGTTTCAGATCTTGTTGGAGATATTCAAGAGAACAAGAAAGCTTGAAACATTACACACTCAGCTTTTAACCTGAGGGGTCACTGTCTCACTCTCTTCTGTCTTAAATATTTCCATACACCCTCACCTAGTTTTTGGAACTAGTTGCCATGAGGTCATAGTCCCATGCTCTGAAGGCAGCATGTGAGAAGAGTGATAAGAATTGATTTTCTCTACATAAATTATGACTTACAAGAATGAGGACTGTTGATAAGGTTTGCTTCATGACATATAAACTGAGCTGCTATTTTTCTCCTGTGTCATAATCAGCAAACTCTTTATCAGAAGTTTACGCCTGACACTTACGAGCCACGTTGTTGATTTGTCACCAATCAAGAATGTTGTTGTCACTGGTGGGTTTAACCCAGAAAGAAAGGAAACAGCTTCACAAGTCTATGCTTCATTGATTCTCTTTCATTATGTCGCGGAACTAGACACTATTCTTCCTGTTGTTATTACTAAAATAGGTAAATATTTCCTTTTCCCATTGAAGCTCTATTCCATGGATTAATGCCTGAATCCCAGGCATGCCGCTGTAGTTTAGTCGGGGCTGTGTATGGGGAATGACAGGAATGCATTGACTATGTGTTTGCCGTATATTTGAAGGGTCACACCACATTGCCTAGGTGGAGGATGTTTTTAAAGTTGCTATTCAAAATGGCTGAATAACAAGTAGCTCTATGACTGGAGTCAGAAAAGCCCCAAAAGACCTTAGATGTGTTTGGAAAACAAACTAAAAAGCAGATACTGTGTATATTTTAAATGGAATAAGTATATTGCTTCAGCTTGCTAAGAATAACAACTAGTAATTTTTAATTTCAGTCGTGGCACAGTCTTTATAACCACAATCCATCTTTTCATTGGGAGATAATTCATTATAGGAATATTAAAAAACAAAACATTCAATTATAGTTATAGTGATTCTCGCTCATACAATGCTTTAATATCCTCTTATTTCTCCAATCACTACTGATTTTCCTGGAAAGTTTGTGCACTTAAGGACATCCTCTGCACTTCCTCTACAGAGCTGAGATTGGCCAGTTATGCAGGTTTTTACCATGTGAGCTAAATGACTTGCTCCCTGGTTAAGTGTGCTTATGATAACATCACCTGAGGCAGCTGAATGGTGGCTGTAACCAATCATTGCTGGTGGCTGTAACCAATCATTGCTGTCTGTTTTTCTGTGAAAAATGTTGCACGTCACTGGTACAATCAACATAAGGGGATTGGCTTGTTTGTGCCACTGTTTAGAACTAGCTGGACGGGTCTATGAGAGAACAGTCTACAGGTTTCTCGACATACATCTCAATACTTGATTGATTCTTTGCTGACAGTGGCTACAGTTTTATACACTTTTGTTTTATTGTTTGTTTTTAAAATACACTATATATCCAGGAATCTCTAGAAAGCCATATTATTGAGTGGATTATACTGCTGTAATAGATTGAAATATGTGTGGCTTATTGTCCTCATGTCAGATGTGTATCTATTTTTTATTTAATAATCATGAAACAATACCAGTGATGTGGTATTTTTACTGAATTGCAAAGACAACACATTAAAACATCAAAACGTTAATCAGTTTTTGCTCTAACTAAAAAAACAAACTAAAAAGACTAAAAAGTCCACTGTCAACAGGGATAATAGGGAACATTTGCTTCCCTCAATGAAAGTGAGAGAGGTCGGAAAGCCTGATTCCCACAATGCTTTACCCCTGAACTGCCTAACTGCCACTTATTCTTGTCCAACCCAGCTGTTACATGAAATGTACATTGGATGCTGCTCTGTTGTCAGAAACATATGGAGCTTAAGGCATTCTGGTGTATGTGCCATAAAATATCACCTCCTCCTAAACTCAACATTCTATTTCAAACCTTTATTTAAACTCGAAGAACCATTGAGGTTGCCCTCATTTACAATGATGTGGAGTTACAGACAAGTTAAAAATTAATAGGACAAAACACAGATGAGAATAAATACAAATCTGTTAAAACAGTTACACATTATCATTAATATTATTATTTAAACCATTGCTGTTCCTACTGTAGCATATGAATTGTGGGTTAATAGCTAAATAGTAAATACTTACTCACTTTACTTAGCTACCATCATTACTTAATTTGTTATCAGGCACTGCAGGCTCAGGCTCAGACAACCGTTACGACATTATTTTCATATTCTCCTTTCATGTTGAACCCCTCAGGCAGTCCTATGTTCCGCCTCTTTTGCCAGGATTGGCAGACCTTGAACCCAAAAGTTGTAAACAAACACACACTGTCTAACTTGTGATGATACATTTATTTGCGATACATTATTTTCATTGCTAGACCTTCACAAGGCAAATAGAGCAGCCATCTTTTCAAGAGGGCTCATTGTCACAAATAAATAGATTAATTTCGACAGTGTGCAAGAGTTTGTTAGCAACTTTTGGTCCATTCATCCCTCTCCTATGCACCTGTCTCATGAAATAGATATGCAAAGCGTTCTTCTGTTTTGAGAGCTTACATCCAACGCCAGCCCTCCACCATATCTTAACCATATATCTGTAACCTCAACCATTTGATTAGTAGAGCTTGTCAGAGACAGTAGACAGCATGACAGGAAGTGCTGCCTTTAGAAGATCAATTCAGGACATGAATGTCTCTGTATTACACATCCCTGGCCAGAAGATTACCACCCTAAAAGATCCCAAACAGTAATAATAAGTAGACATAACATTGGCAGATGGCTGGGTCACTGCTAAGACACACACAGACTATCAATAGGATGTAAGTAAAGACTTAGTAGTTTACATTTAACTTATTGTGTTTCATTGGGGAAAGTCCTGCTCAGCATGCATTTAGTTTATCCTCCACAGAAAGCATCTGACACTGATATGTTGTTATGCTAGGAAAGGCTCTTTGTTATTCTGCTTAGATATGTAACTTTCATATCTGTGAATTTAACTTTTCATACAGTTGTTGTAAAAGTCTTAATATTTAGACAAAATTTCAAACCTACATAACAAATAACTATATAATATATAAGTAATGTAAAATGACTACATCTTTGAAACATGTTGTTTATGTTACATGTAGCAACTGACAGAAGACAGTTCATTCCATCTAATAATACCATTATTACAACACAGTGAAGCCATTTGGAGCCTTTGTTTCAGACTATTGTCCATGTTTTCAATGTCCAAAATAGACAATGAACAAAGCTTGGCCTGGATGCCAGTACTTTTCCACAAGGACAATATCATTAGTTTCCTCTTGGAAAGAGGGAGGGTATGAGTTGGGTCAGGGTTGATGGAGGAGTAAAATGTGTAGGAGAGTTGGAATCATAAGTGACAAAGACAATTCAAAATAATTTGAACTACAGGGCTGTTGATCTCAAAGTGTGTGTTGAGTATTACAGCAACTAAAATAGGTACATTATACTAGGATACAGTTGTGTTTTAAGGGACAGTGAGGACATAGTCTTATCGTCTCAGTAATAACACTGTAAAGAATTTATTGTTCAATTAAACATTTATTTTAAGGCAGCAAGGGGAGGGGTTTCTTCCAGCAAAGGTGAAGGAAGGTTGACCTTTTGCAATTTCCTTTAACACATGAAATTAACAGAACTGTGCACTTATCAGTTACTGATTTACCTGCTTTGGTCAAAATACCTGCTAAAAACCTATTAGGTGTGGAAATTATTTCATTTTATTCCCAACTTCACACTGCCCTGTGGGTGTATGTATTCTACATTACTCAAAGCTAGTCATAGTGAATCAATGATATGAGTCATTGGCTAAATGGGAATGAAGATCATGGCCTCTAAATGCCACCTTCTGACTAAATGGGAGGAGATTAATTCTACTATGTTGATTGGATCATTTTTAAAAAGACACTGTTAGTCGACACATTACCTAACCATACATAACCACAACAAGCAGCATTACATTTTGAAGGTGTGTTTTCATAAGGTCACTTTACTCTTACAGAGAGTTACAGTGGTGTGATATTTGGCCAACAGACAGTAAATCAATGCATGGGGCTAAACTGGTAAGAAGTGTAGATCTGCAAACCACTGATCCTAGCTTTTCGATTGGTTGAAGCCTGGAATAACCCAATCCTCTTCTGGCTCTGAGCAGATTAATAAGGCCTCACTGGGGTTTATGTAATCCTGGTCAACAATAACAGAAAAGCCCCAAAATATACAGCTGCAATAAAATGATTCATTACCATCTTCACGATGTGACATAAATTGGAGTAGAGTTTACAACTAATCTGGTTCAAATCAAAATCATTTCTTTAAATGATTTAAAAACCAACTGAAAACAATTTGGAACCAGCTGATAATCACATGATCCATAAAGAATGTCTCTGGTGTTGCAATATTCTTTCATAACCTACATGAATGAATGAACAAATCAACTGACTTTACAAGAAATTAAATACATATTACAATGAGTCTTTATTTCAAGTGGACAATTATGTTGGACAGAACTTCACTGTATCTTTAACCAAAGTTAACCAGTGCGGCAAGAGAGTTCCTCTGGCTCCAGAGAGGCTGAGACTGTATAATTTCCTGCTGTCATTTCATTTCTTTCACAACATGAGGAATGAAAACACATTTGTCTTTTTGTCTCCACAAAAAACTTTATTTTCAGTCTCTAAAAATAAAATCCATAAAAATAACAATGTATATTCTCTCAGAAACAAAGAAAAGAGATTTAAAGCTGTTTCCCACACAGCAATCATCACTTATCAATCCCCCATATATCATGCATCATGTGCTCTGACATTGATAAGGATTGGCTTGTCACATTATCACATTGTTTTTTTTTGGACTAAGGTCATTCAACGCTTGCCAAATTCCAAAATACAGTATGAACACTTACTTTTTGTATTCTGAGGGTTGGGGTGTTGTTGTCTGTAAACCTTACAGTGTGTAAATAATGACCAAAATCCAGGAACCCAACAACTTTATGCACCTGGTAGAGTAACCCTTGAAAATGTTGTGAGCAAGCTCATCCAGTGATGTGCTAATCCTGCAACAAAATGAAATGTCTTTTCTGCTTTGCATTATCATTCTCTGCTGATATGATTCCAACTGAAAATGTACAATATGACAGAGCTGATTTATCACATGACTTTAACCAAATGTGCTGAACAGAAGTTTGAGGACGTAAAACTAAACCATTCATTTATTGTGTTTTATCTGTCTGACTTTTTTTTTTTTTTCATTTAAGCATTGCACACTAAGACACATTTGGTAGGGAGGTTTTAAAAAGATGCACTTGAAACAACATTAAATTACATTATAGCACTGTAGTGCATTAAACATACATTGGCACACACAGTAGATACACAAGAAATCTCCTGCCATAGAAGAAATGTAGTATAGGTGACCCAATGAGCCCAGAATTATACTGTACACAATGTTAACATGATACAACAGACTCAACACACTTTTCAAAAATGTGAATCATAAAATAAGATATGCATAAGATATAAATTGATACAGAATCACGAGCATTGGTGCTTGTGGCTTTTTGTTATGATGCAATAATAGTGCATAAACAGCTGTATGTTGGTTTTGAAATGTAACAGAATACAGTAGTAGAAAGATATCTCATTAAATAATAGCTGTACAGCTCCAGATATGACTGGAATTTGGTCATCGGTGACAACACACTGAACAGCCAATCAAAAATGCTTGAGTAACATATTATGATAAACTTGGCTATTTACTCTCTTAGGATGAAAAATTAACAATCGTGAAAAAGAAGAAGAATCTTAGTCTTGTGCTTTTCTTTCCATTTTCCGTGCTGCAAATATACATAATACCAGATATTAATTTTAAACTTGACATTTGATGATCAATGATTTTTGATACAATACCTAAATCAAATTATAAAAATGGTCTTACATAACAACAGTAGAGAAGCAATGCTTGAAAGCACTTAATATTAACCATTTTACAAACTTTGCAATGGTCCCCAAATAAAAGAGAGGCTTGGATATGATTTACACATATTCTCTCCAGCAAAGATTGGACATTTAGTAGGTAACTTACAAAACAACCTTGACATTATTGTCCAGGCACCAATAAAATTAAAATAGTCATCACATATTTGTAGTTCTACTGATATAATGCAGTAATAATCATAGTGTTCAGTGGCTGAAACTTAAAAACAAAACTGTCATGGCCTATAAGCTAAAACTGTGTTAGAATAACTACAGACATTTGTATGCTACACCAGCAACTAAGCCTACAGTCACTGTTAACAAGAGAGGGAAAATAAGCTTAAATCACAGAATGTTTTTTACCGTACAAACAAAAATGAAGACAACAAGTGCATATGTCAAATAAGGCAAATATTAAATTCACTTAGAGTACAACAATTCTAAAAATCCCAGTAGATATTCTGAATGCAGGATTAACAAGCGCTGTACAAAAAAAAGACACGCCAGTGCCAAATAAGCTTCATAGTCATAAAGGAGATCATATTTTATGTGGAGAAGCTTTAATCATTTAAAAAAAATGATTAGAACAAGCTTAGATCCCTGTTAGAGAGCTACAAAAGACAACTGTAAATATTACAGACAGAGCTTCTTGAATCTTCAGAAAATTCAGCTGTTTGTAACAGCTCCCCCCCACACTCTCCCACTCCAACCCCCACATAACCTTCATCTTCATAAAAGTTTCCACACCAGCCCCTATTAGTTCAGTGCAGGGTTGGACTACAATGAGAAATAAACAAACATGAAGATACCGACAGAGCAGACGAATACAAGACCCAAGTTGAGGAGAAGTTTGACTCTAGGTGGCTCATAAAGCATCTCTGCAATGTATCTTGCATCATCTTGCACCACTTTTTGCTGAGCGCTGTGAGATCCCTCCTTAAATCCACAAAAACAGTCCATTAAGCGTATGCACCTGCTAGTCACCCCATTAGTGGGGCATCCTTCCTCTGCTCGGATCATCTCTATCTTTCCATTACCAAATCGTTCAGCAGGGGTGGTTGCAGGAGATGTTTCTGTACTTGGGGTTGTCGGGTCGTGGTCAGTAGATGTCACCAGCAGTTTGACATCTGCCCCATCTAGACATCTCTCATTTCTGACATCTGGAGGCATTTCTTTGTGGAGGCTTCCATCACCATTGCAATGGCTCTTCTCAGTTAGCCTGTACATTTCTTCTTTGTCCTTCATGGGAACCCTTTCAATGTTGCGGAGCCCCCAGACTGTGGTGGTACGAACCTGTTCCTCATCTGGTGGAGAAGTGATGAGACTGACCACCACAGCTACCAACCCTGAAATCCAGAACAGTCCTGCAGCCACATACATGTAGTGGACATGAACAATGAAGGCAGGCCTAGTATCTGGTTGGTCACAGCGAGGCTGGCGGTAGATGAATGCCAGGATAAGTCGTGCGGTACCTAGTGTGAAGCCTGTCATGCCTCCCCAAAATGCCCCTTTTTCATTACACCGTTTCCAGAACACCCCTAGCAAGAAGAGGGCTGCAATTGGTGGAGTGAGGTAGCCAGCAACTTCCTGGATGTAAAGGTATGTCTGTCCGCCTTGCATTTCAATAATGACAGGGACCCAGGCAATACTGATTGCCACCATGAGCACGACAAACATGCGCCCCACAATCAGCAACTCACGCGGGGTTGCTGCCCTCCGAACACTTTTGTAGATGTCAAGGGTGAAGATGGTACTTGCGCTGTTGAAGATCGAGTCGAGATCACTCATCAGGGCAGCAATCATCACTGCCATCATCAGACCCCTGAGTCCAACAGGCATCACAGCCATGACCAGGCGAGGGTAGGCAATGTTTGAGCAGCCAGCATGAGAGCCACACACTGCCATGCAGTGCTCTGGCCCGATGCAGGCTATCTCGTCTGCAAACATGATCCGGGAGATCATGCCTGGAATAACAATTACAAACATGGGCAGGATCTTGAGAAATCCAGCCATTAGGGTTGAGCACTTAGCATGAGCTATGTTCTTTGCAGCTAGTACTCTCTGAACAATGACCTGGTCTGCACACCAGTACCAAATAGATGCAGGAGTTTGGCCAAGAAGGAAGCCTGGCCAAGGGATGTCTTCATCCAGAGGACCACGAAGGATACGTAGGGAATTGGGCTTTGGCTCAATGCGGCAGGAGGGAGAGTAGGAGAAGTTTCCAGTTGCAATAATAGCAGAAACATTGGGAACTGCCTGCATGTATTTAGTCCTGACACCCTCTAGCCCACCAACTTTCACTAGACTGATGATGGTCAAGGTAAGGGCTCCACCAATCATCAACACTGCCTGAAGGGCATCTGTGTACAACACTGCCACCAAACCACCAGTGACAGTGAGCAGTGCAGTCATACTGATGAGCAGAACAATAGACAGATAAAGGTTCCAACCAAGGGACTCCTGAATAAAGAGAGCTCCAGCATACAAGTCCACAGAAAGTTTGGTAAAAATGTAAAGCAACACAGACAAGAAGGCAAAGTAAACCTTTAGCCTGTTGCCACCGTAGCGTTTCGACAGGTATTCAGGCATGGTGTAGACTCCTGAGTGGATGTACACAGGGACAAACACCCAGCCAAGCAATTGCAGAAGTAGAAGTGCATTAAATTCCCATGCTCCGACAGCAAAGCCACTTGCTGCTCCTGATCCAGCCAGGCCTATGAAATGTTCACTGCCAATGTTACTGACAAAGAGTGATGCACCTATCACTATCCATGTCATGGAGCGTCCAGCCAGGAAGTAGCCGGTCACAGTGCTGCGATTGGCTTTCCACATGGCAAAAAACCCAATGACAAGCACCAGGACAAAATACAGTGCAACGACTGCTATGTCAGCCGTTTCCATTAGAGGACCCATTTTTACAGATTAAAAACAAAAAAAACTTGCAGCAGCAATATGAATCCTTCCAAAAATGGAATATAAATAGTCAATGTTATAGATTTAATGAATACAAAAAAATAGCAATGGAAATGCTCTGCTTTGGTTTGCTGTCTGGATGGAAGCTGTAGTATCCACCGTCAGGTCAAATTCACTAGGTGTGCTTCGGAGGGGATTATCCACCGGCACTGAGGGCGTTCTAGTTTTAGAGGAGGATGTTGTACGTCTCTGGTCTAGAAAGGCCTAGAGTTAACATTCCTGCAAGACAGCAAAGACAAAGAAAAACGCCTCATTAGAGCCTTAATTTGAGAGGAATACACACCGAACACAAATGAAAGTTCACAACAGCCTGTCTGAAAACACGATAGAAACAGAGGTTCAAAATTACTGTAGTCAAAACTGAACATCATATCACAATAAATAACAAAATTATTAATAATCACTCATGTAAGATTTTATTCTATAAACCATGAAGATTAAAAAGATTGCTGATTTAAATTAGTTTGGTTTTGCAACTGCAGTATTTTTCCAGCGCCAGTCCTTGGGTTTAGCCTGCCTATGACTTTCCAGATTAATCTTTTTAAACACAAAAGAATTCAAGCCATGCTACTGTAAACTTCAAAGAAAGATTAATAACATTATGCAACAAATCAAGGAGAGTCAAGAAGGAACAAATGTGTGTAGCCAAAGACTATGCGGTTCATACAAGACCTAATATGTGACTTAAATCATCATCAAATCTTGCAGCAGTTGGTTGGTTTAGGCTATGAATAAATAAAGAGTAGAGGAACGCATGACATCACCTAGTCAGACAAAATAAGAAGCAATGTTTAAAATGACATTTACCAATCATAATTCATAGACACAACTAGATCTGTTACCTCAACGTCACCAAATCTAGACTCTCTCTAAACCCTTGCTTAAAACTACATAAAAAGTTATTAATATATGGTATATTCAGTGTGCTCAGCATTAAATAATTCAATTTCAACAAATACATGGAGATAATTGTGAGATGGGTCAAATTAAAGCCCATTTCAGCAAAACGTAATATGCATGGTTGTGTGAGCACATCTGTTTTGGGTCACAAATACACACATACACACACACACTTGGATGTATGACTTCTCTTGAGGTTTTAGCTCGCTATGCATGGTAGAAAACAACCCCACGCCTCAGTCTTCACAATTAGGCTTTATGCATAACCTTCCCTCTCAATAAAAGAAGTCTTTGTTTTCATTTTACCATCTCATCATCAGGGGCTACAGTCCATGTGTTCACCATAAACCGTCCTGCAGACCCCGGCTCTCAAATTAAGCTATGCTGTTCGATAGATTAATATTTTTTTAAATATTTTTTTTTGTTTAATATGTATGCCAGGACCTACTTTAAGAGCCTTCACTTAGGGCACTGTCAAAACATTAAAAAATATGGTTTTGTTAGTGCCACAGGGACACTAACTTCAGCCCAATTTGATTCATATAATAGGGTTAAATAGATACAACAAAAAGGTGTAATGATTCTATTCTTCCTCTTCAAGTAACAGGATATAAACTCAAACACAGCCAATTATTCTGGAGCTCTGCTATAAGAAAGTTCAAGGTGAGAATCTGTGCCAGGGATACTAGAGGGTATTTGCCAGAGAGACGCCAAGGCGAGCCAGTCCTGACATGCATGAATCACAGAGGTTTCAATTAACTCAAGCATAAGTTATAGCAAAGACCTTATAATCAAAATCAATTGGCAAAAACATTCATGCCCCAACTGTGAGCATTGATGAAACAGTGGCATAATGGATAGCTGGTGTGAAGAACAATGCTGCTTTAATCAATTAGAGGCTGAGACTGACTTTTTGGATACAAAGGAGATGCGACACCACTCCACGGCCAGGCATGTAGCGCATAGATGCACCTGCAGGAAATTTCTAGAACAGTCACTCATTCATCTGACTGCACAAGCTGCGCATCTTCAAGAGAGTTGTATTCCTTACTATTTGCTCTTTTATGTGTACTACAGGATCCATATGTGTATATTTAACACTATAAAGAGGTATGATGTGTGATGGTAGCTCTTTATCATTTCTTCCTGGCTGACGTCAGCGGTAAAAATGTAGGCCTTATGTCTCAACAGTAATAACACTTAGCGGACACGTTTGACAAACAGTCTATGATAGATTAAGGGACATCACCGAAAACGCAGCTTCACAGTCCTAACACATAAACGACATAAATGACTACTTATTTTACATTATTTAAAAAAAAAAAAAAAAAAAAAACTACTCGAGTACTCAAGTAGTTGTCACACACTGACTCACCGGCTCCAATGTTTTTACACAGATAAACACTAAATTATGTACCGTGTTAGTTGTTAGCAGACGAGCTAAAGATGCTACAACGAGCTCCTCACGCCCCTATAGGGAAATACGAATGAAGAGTGGCTCCCTCCTGAGAGAAACCGTCCCTTCCAGGATCGCTGTTTTCCTCTCGTACCAAGAAGTGCTCCTCCGTCAATGTGTTGACTTGACGTTACCAGCCAGCTTTCCTCTCTTCCAGGGTTCCAGGGTTTTTACAAGGGCGGTGATAACCGTCAGACAATGCCGTTCGTCTCCTCTCGTTTATAGGTAGGGACAGTTCGGGTCCCCGCCCCACACGTGTAGTACGCCCGTGACGCGTTTGAGTGTTCCTACGCCTACTGGAAATTGCTCAAGCAATTCATCACGGGTTCTTGTCATATTGACCTGCATGTTAAGAATAAGAAAAACACTTGAAGTAATTGTCATTCAAAACTGAAAGCCAGTGCGACCACTAAACGCACTCATCTTCCTTGTTTTAGTTGCAGAAGAGCATTTTCACACTTTGTTTTATGGTCTTTTAACTTAGAATGCATAGGTTTAATGTATTTGAGGGGAAATTAAAGGGAATTAAACAGTTACATCTCTAAATTGTATAATACATAAAAATCCCCTCAAGACATGTTTTAAAAAAACTCTACTTTGAATAACAATTTGTGTCTGACATGTTTTTTCCACCAAAAAAAAAGAGAAAATGATCTTGTTAAAATCCTTAAAATCACCTCTGCTCTTTCTCCCTCATTAAAAAATCTAGAATCTATAAATACGCAAATTTAATCTCAGAAGTTTAATTGTTGGACACAAGATGTCTCCTACTTCACTGTAAAGTCTATTCTCAGTGTTTGTGTGCTGGATGCTTCAAGTTTCTTTGGTAAACACTTTGGTAAATTGCATATATTATTATACCAGGATCAGCTTGCAAACTATTTGTGATGTCACAAATCATGCTCATAGGCTCGCCCCTTAAAAATCTTATTTTCAATGAGCACGAAGAAACTTTCCACTTTCAGCAGATGAATGTGAAAACAGCATCCTAGTGTCAAACTCTGCACAAACATCATTCTGCACAGTGAAACTCAAACTTTCCATTGTAGGAACAAGAAGAAAACATATCTCTGAGTGGATGGGGACTTGATGAACAAAATAATTTATACTTAAGTTTTGGTAAATTTTCTCCAACATGCAACCACAAATATATATTAAGGAGGATACTTAACCAGGAATAACGCAGTTGTGTTGCAAATTATAGAAAATACTAGAAACTCCTACATTGACTGATTAAACAGGTCTCATTTCTATTCAGATTTTAGGGTGATGCTTGTAATCTGGATCAATCTAGAAACTGCCAGCAGCTTCTGATTTGAATGATTGTTAAGGATTTTTGAAAAGGTTTTATTTTAACTTTGACATTTTGCATGCAGCCTCCCTAGATTTAGTTTTTATCCTGTAATATACCAATAATGCCCATTAGAAATGAAATTAAAGTTATGCATACTCTTTTTTTTTGCAAGCAACACATGTTTTCGTTTTACAAGTGACCTGGCAAAGATGAAGCTATTCACTGGAAAGCATCAGGCAAGTAATCAAGGCTGACATTTTTAGAGAAGAAACCCACCAACCATAGCACCACCACCACTTAATTTACATTAAATATTGTGCCATCATTTTATGTATAGGCATAGTTTGCAATGTAATACTGTTTGTAAGGGTTCAAATGGATTAGGCTTAAAACATAACATTGTTATTAGTAGTAGTAATCATTGTTGTTGTTGTATTAGTAATAATAACAAATGAAATATGAGAGAAAATGCAAATCTAGAGCTCTCATCAGTCAGCAACACCTTCCATTCAGCGTGGCTTCACATTCAGATCCCTGCTGTGCATGTCCACATAATATTTGATGATGATTTCCTTCTGTTTACTATTCACATTCAAGTATATTACTCATACTACTATGACTACTACTACTAATAATAATAATAAATAATGGTGATAATGATAACAATAATACAATATTAGGTTAATAGACCTACACATCAGCCTCATAGTCATAATTACTGTCATATCCCAATAATAATAACTGTGCACAGCTTCAGTGGTCAGATGAGAAGAAGGTTAACAGAATGGTTGACTTCCAACAAAACACCCTGCAAGGCAGACACAGCTCTGCATGTTATGTAGGGAGGGAAGCAGAGTAAATTTCCACTCCTCTTAACAGATATATTGGAATTTTCCATTTGAAAGAAAACTGTATTTCCCGGCATGCCTTGCGCTTTCCTGTTGCGTAGTTCTTCAGCGCCAGCAGCAGGTCGCTCCAAAAGAAGCGGGACACGCGTATCAGGATGTATTACAACAACTGTATGAAATACATCCATGGTATGAATACGTCAGTGGTGTATCAACCTTTTATTATTATTATTTACGGTTCTACACTTGTTTTTTAGTTTATATAAATTGTAATAATAAACTATAAATTGTCCTGTCTTCAAATGCGTTAATCACATCAAGTCAGACGTTTCTCATGTTTCAGTGTCACTGGGTCTAACATTAATACGTTGTAGTGAATATACATTCATGATTGTAACATGCAAAGAGAGATTAGGTTCAGGCAGGAAACTGATCTTGATAATGAAGGCTATAAATATATCTATAATATATATAATATATATTATTTATTAGTCCATCTTTATTTTCTCGTATGAATGAATGAATTATATTATTATTATTGTGCCTGCTTGTGTTATGACCAGAGCAGAGCAGAATTAGTAACAAACCAAAACGTAGCCTATAACAAGTTAATAAACATAATCTTGCAACACCAAACAGCCTACATAAACTATCCCAGAAGATATAACACATTGGGATGAATAAATAACCTACATACACACAAACTCACCTAAGTACAAGAAAAACATATATAGCCAAATAAACAATGTTGTACATGTAGCCTATATGTACTTATATTTAACACCCTATAAACCCTGTTTCTGTTAATATTCTATTGTTTATAAGCCTATAGAGGTTTTGTTTATCTTGATATTTTTCTTCTCCTATTCCAACTTTTAAAGTTATCATCTGATAATGCAAACTCATTGAAAAAGTTAAAGTCCCCCTCGGCTCAAAAGTGTGTTTTATCTTCTTGTCACTTCACAAGGATGTTTGAGCTTCATTGTGCAGAATGATGTATGTGTAAAGTTTGACATTAGAAGGTTGTTTTCACACCCATCAGCAGAAAGTGGAAAGTTTCTCTGTGCTTGCAGAAAATAGAGTTTAGTAATAGGTGTACCTATGAGCATGATTTGTAACATCACAACTAGTTTGGAGCCAATCATGTTCCAGTATACAACTCCCTTTACTTGAACTTGGTTTGGGCTGATTAGAAACACCAGTGTATTGTTACACAGCACTCTTCGTGTGCAGTGTATAAACATGATCATAGTTGCCCCTTTGTGTCACAAAACACTTCAGGCATAGCCAGGCTGTCTTTCAGTTAACTGACTTCACAAACAAAAACAACACTGGTTAAACTGGATAACAGGTTGCACAGAGCCACTTACAGTATCAAGTATTACATGTAACCCTTTTGCAAACCAGCATGAGCTTGTCTGAGAGGTGGTGTTTGTGGTGTATATGGTACAATGTTGATCATATAACTTCTGAGAATTCAGGTAGCACATATCACTACAAAGGTAGCGCAAAAGGTGTTGTTTGTCAGTTTTAAGTAAACACTGAGTCTGCATCAAAATATACATGGATGAATTATGAAAAACTCCTGGGAATGGCAGGGCTTTGATGAATTATGCAAATTTTTTGTTGTTATGTTATGTATGTTATGTTTTTGTAGCGCCACCTACTGACAAAATGCCATAAATATTTCTGAGTGTCTGATTAGACAAAAAAGTTAAATTACCTAGTTTGAAATTCATGAATGACACATCGAATCACACTGTGATGGTTAAGACTTTGGCAACCATTTACTGTATAGGAAACAGTATGAAATGAGTCAATGAATATTGAACTAACCAAATTTGGTGAAGGTTGAATGAAAAAAGTAACATCATGATGGCACAAACTCTGTGTTGATGGAAAAAGAGGACACAACTATATAGATGCATACATGGGCCAATGAATCCTGAGGAAAAAACATAGCATCTATGTCTCGAGGTTCAGGACCTATAACAGAAAGAAATAATGTATTTAAGTATTAGCATGAGTAAGTATTCAAAAGTGAAAACTAATACTGTTCCACTGTCCAAGGCTAGACAGGATTATTGGATGTACATTCCAGATAATGCAATGCAAAAATAACAGGCTGTCCCACTTTTAGAGCACAGCGGGCAGGTCCAATACCGGGTTTCTAATAATAGAAAGATTTTCTATTGTTAGGCATACTTTCCATTAGTAAATACTGTATTATTACATTGAGTCTATAAAAAGATGTTCTATTATAAAAGTGAGATCATGTTCTCTGGTGGTGCATGGATGAAGTTAGTGCAATCGTCTGAATTTATCCAATTCCTGTGAGAATTAATATGATGCACAAGCTGCATACTGACCATTTGAAGCCCTATTTGACATCCATATTAGGCCTTTAAAAGACCTGTAAATGCTGTAAACATTGATTATATTTGATGTAATAGATCACACACTCACAAATGATATGTACTGATCTGTGAAAATGTCACCCAACAGATGTTTTCTACAGTAGCCCACTGAGGACATGTTTACTACTTGTCACTTCTGATTAAAGGCAAACAAGAAATGGTGAAATACTGTTATGTCAGCTTGTGACAAGAAAACATCTAATTGCAAATTCTATCAGATGCTGTGTGTGAGTATAATGGACTTTTCCCTGTTTTTTTTTTAAATGGGAAAATTTTTAAAAAGTTGCCAGGGCTAAAAATAAAAGGCATTTACTGTTCATTGTAAACCATTTTACATGTCATTACATAGAACATTCGGGACATGAACGACAAGCCTGACCTTTGTTTGATTTCAGTCCTGAGTCACAATGTCATAGTGTAATATGAACTGTGACCGGTATTTTTGTATTCATAATTGCCTATGTTGTAAAAATACAAAGTGGTAATAAAATTTGGAAATTTTGCAGTAAATGATTTACAAACGTCCAACTCTCTTTGACCCAGGAAGACCCCCTCCTGACAGGGTTGAATTTTGCAAAGAAAGGCTTTTTGGCAAAGATTGAGACCACAGTAGCACATTTTGCAGTAAATTTAACTTTGTTATTGTCTTCAAGTATGTACTTACATCCATGTGCCAAATTTCCCCCAAAGCATCAAGCACATACAGCATGCACAGCACATACATGTCAGTCCTATTTTCATAGAGCAACTTCCTAATGTTAAATATAATAAATACCATGTAATACTATCTTATTGGCGTCCAGACTAAACAATGTGCAAAAATAGAGAGCTGAATCCCAAACTGTGACGTTCAGGGAGCCTTTGTATTGTTTGTTTATATACTAGACATAGTAAGAGGAGTAATGATACTCAAAACCATCACTACAGTTCACACCTCTTCCTGGTTTCTCCACAACCCCCAATCAGTTACAACACACATCATGTCCTCATCTCACACCACAACACTGATGCAGATTTTATTTCAACATCTGGATGTCAGGGGAAGCACAAGGGAACAAGAGACATTGAAAATCTATTATGTTTTCAATATTAAGCTCATGCTGTATATTCCATAACAAAATGTGTATGTGCTGTGGCAGTATACTGTATTTGAATTATGATGAATGCTACTTTAAACTTGAAGCACTCTCACTTTAGGACATTAGCGGAGATTTGGCATTTGCAGTACAGGCAGGTTAAAAGATCTTTTGCAAGACACAGGAGCTCCATCTAGAGATGTAAATTTGTACTTGCAGGTTCTTGTGTGCACTTACAACCCATTTTAAGATTAAACAAGTCAGTTAACAAGTCAGTTAAAAATGTATAATTTTGTGAATCATTACATTTGTCTTACAGAGAGATTTTGTCATGTTGTGATGTCACTACTATAGTGAACTATCAACTACAAGCAGAAATACAGTACAGACCTGAAACCTAGAGCATGAAACAGAGACAAGAAGCACTCTAGCTCTAGCAAGCTTGTTGCTTTTGTATCAAACTTTTTCACAGCAGATGTTTTAACTTATGACTCATGGGAAAAAACCCTAACCCTAACCCTATCTATAGTATACTACAACTGTACTATATCAGAGTCCTGAAACCGAAACACCTAAATGGAATGCAGCAGTGAGATCATTAATTATGGGCTTTATTAATTTCATCTGTGGCTTTCCTGTTATAACATATCCAAATGTCTGACATGAAAATGGTCCTCAGAACAAGGACAAGGGAAACGGTTTCTGTTTTCAAGGTGCAGTAAGACCATGGTTCATATTGAAATCAGAATCTACTTTGTCAAAAATAAATAGAATTCTAGTGGGATAAATAGATGTTTGAATTTTAAAATGTGTTTTACTTTAGGGATAACTGGCAACGATAAAATATGTGGAGTCAAAACCATAGCAATGGGCTTAAATTCCAGCATCATAGTGTCTAGAATTATTCTTATTGGAAATTCTTGGAAATGTAATAAACCCTTTTCATGGAATTGGACATTTTGACTTATCAAAGCAAGAAAAGCACAGGTGTAAATAATAAGAATAACAATGACTTCATTCTATTAATCGTCCCAGTAAGCCATATCAATGAGTGAGCATGCACAATACCAGAGCTCACCTAAATTGCATGCAGCCATCATTAATGTCATTAATTCCACCTGTGCTTTCCCTGCTTTGACAAGTCAAAATGTCTAGGGTCTAAGGGTGTATTATTTAAGTTAATTAGGTCTCTTCTCAGGGTTGTGTGAGCGTGTACAGACTGTGGTTGATTTCTTTATTGCACATGGCAGATCAGTACAAGTTACATCTATATCAGTCTTATTTGCATGGGGAATCCAGCCAGTGCCCTAATATAACTCCTACCATAGCTCTGCTCATCTTCGTTGCAAACACCTGCCTGTGTGTGTGAGTGCAGTTGTGTTTTGTATTCAACGTCAAAGGGAGGAGGATGGGTGACTTATATTATGACCTTGTAATAATTATCCATGATAACATTCCACCTAAATTCAAATAAAGCATATCCAGAATATCTGTTTAAAAAAAACTATTATTTAGAGAACAAGTCTGGCTTGACCAGTTTAATGATTGTGTGATAATGAGTTAATGATAATCTAAACAAAAGGTTAATAATTAGGTTGGGGGTGCAAGTTTATTGATCCAAAATGAGAAAGCAAATGAATGCTGAAAATGCTGAGCTTGTGAACTTGTGGTGCACATTTGATGACTGTGATGCTTGCACATTAGTATAATATGTAAGAAACTACAGAAGAGCAACTCTTCCTCAGATGACTGAGAATGTCAATGAAGGATGTGATCAGATTGTCAGCAATGTCTGTCGACAATTACATAGAGAAGGATATTATAGTAGGGTTTCAGTGCATAAACCTCTCATTACAAAGACGAAAGCACATTTGAGAGTTCAGTAGTGCAAAAACCATAGGCACTGGTTTAAAGAGATGTGGAAAAAAGTGACATGGTCAGATGAGTCATCCTTCACCATATTTTTGACAAGTGAGCAAGTGCATGCGTGGCGTACACCAAGAGAACAGTACAGGCCTGAGTGCTTGACCCCTACAGTGAGGGGATCCGGTGGCTCTGTTATGCTGTGGGGAGCATTTTGCTTGCATGGTTTGGGTCCACTTGTCCCCTCAGAGGGAAGGGTCACTGCAAATCAATACAAAGATGTTGTGAGTCATCACCTTTATGCTATGATGAAACATTTCTATCCAGATGGGAGTGGTCACTTCCAGGATGACAATGCCCCGATTCACAGGACACAAGGGGTCACTGAGTGGTTTGATGAGTGTGAAAATGATGTGAATCATATCCATTGGCCCTCACAGTCACCAGAGCTCAACTTCATTGAAAACCTATGAGAGATTATAGACCAACATGTTAGACAGCACTCTCCACCACCATCATCAAAACACCAAACGAGGGAATATAGTTTGTAAAAATGGTGTAAATACCTCTAGAAGACTTAGGAGACTGGTAGAATCAATGTCAAAGTGCATTGAAGCTGTTCTGGTGGTTCAACACCATTCTAAGACTCCTTTAATTTGCATATATTTCTATCTATCTATCTATCTATCTATCTATCTATCTATCTATCTATCTATCTATCTATCTATCTATCTACTAACTGACATTTGTGGATATTGTATATATCTAGAATTACGTTAAAATAACACATTTTTCCTATTCACAGCAATACGTGAGAATACATGATAACATTTCGGAGAGAAATTAATTTTGAACTTACAAAATATGCAAGTGTTATCATAGACAGTACGATTGCAGCTAACTGACAAATATCTAACAGTGAGGTGAGAGGTTTGTAAACACGGCACATCCTGGATTATACCAAACCCGGGGGCAGTGACCTCATGGTAATGTCTGCCTCTTCGTTTTGACACTGCACGAAGAATAACTGGTTTCTTTTTCCCTCCGGGCGAGAATTTATCTTAAGCCCTTCATGTAGTAACTGTTTGAGGAGCGTTTAAAAGGTAAATATCTCTTTTTACCGTCCAAAACCTCCACGCCCCACCCCTCTTGTATCAAGAAGTGAGCCGTCCGTCCTGTTGTGTTGCTCAGCTCTGAAATCAGCTGAGTTTGAGGATCCCGCCCCGTTAGGACTGTTATTACCCCTGGTACTTTGGGGATGGTTGGCCACAGATACACACACATACACATTTTGCCTATAGACAAATAAACAGGTTTGCTATCTCTTTTCTTTGAGCTGCATTTGCGTGGAAGATGTACCATGAGGACTGGGCTTTTGCTTCTTTCAGTCAGGCTGCCTTGAAACGAGTGTTCGCATTTGGTGAGTCATTGATGCACCTGATATTTAGCTAGCTAATTGTTTTGTTTTTTTGTTTGTTTTTTACCACGGTGCTGTTTTCTGTATGTTGACTTTTTTTTTTTATAAGACCTTTATTTCCTGCTCTTTCATTCAACCGTTTGAATATTTGTAATTATTAATTCATAGCTAACTATATCTTTGAATACTGCATAGTTCAATTTTAGTATTAACGAAAACAAGCGTTACCGTTAGCTAGCTTTACACCAACATGTTCACTATTGTAAAAAAAAATAATAATAATAATAAAACAACATGTCTTACTTGTTTCCTAGTTTATGAGGCAATGACATTATCATTTAGTCTGTGGTTTGTAATGGTGCAGTTACATAATACACTCAGCGGTCTGCTATACCAGAGATGCTACAGTATATTCAGGCCAAAAGCTGCAGCGGCCAACTGACATTTGGCCACAGTTTATGCTGTTTTCTTCTCATGTGCCATCTCACAGCTAAACATTGTCATAGAAAAGCCTCTCATGGTCGTGGTGGTGTCAGTCAGGTGACCTAGTCCACCGCGGGCTTGTTGTGAGTTACACAGTGTGTGTCCGGTCCACCCTCAAAGCACACATTTCCAGCCTGTCGAAATGCATGAGGGTTTTTTTCTTCTTCTTTTTATTGGACTTGCTGTTCTGCTGAGACACACCATGAGGAAGTGAGAGTGTACATTTACCTCTGCTTGGCCTACACAATTTGATTGTCTAACTGCCACTAGTCATTAAGCTGGAGTTTTAAGGATGGATGGTTGCACTCACATTCTCTTTGCAGTCTGTCTGAATAGAAACAGATGAACATGATCTGTGTAGAATAGGATTTCTTAATCTAGGGATAGTTGCCATTTAGGCTGATTCTTCTTTTAGGTACTTAACATTCAGGCACTAATATTCATATCAAAGCTGTCAGATGGGGGGAAAAAAGCACTATGGAAAGTTTAATCCACCAGTGACAGGGCTGTAGGATTTTAAAACTGAGGTCACGAGTCCAGCATGTGGCTTGTAAGATGTGTTTTTTGCCTGGCGTGGTTAGAAAAGAACACTTTCAACATTTGGATCATTTCTCAACATATTTTAGTGACGAAGGGCCTTATTTTTAAAATGTTCAAACTAAGTTGAAGGAAACATATTATAATTCTCATTGATTTTATTTAATCAATATGGCATCATGGCCTTTTTTATTTAAGCCACATACAAAAAAACATCCACAGTAATAGAGCAGACTATTCCCAGACCTCATTTTCGCACAATTTAAATAACGGTAATGGTATGCAAAAACTACCACATCTAACTAAACACACAGGACATGACCTCGTACTTATCTGAGTATTTTTTAGCAGATAAGTAACAACAGTGCTGTACAGAAATGCCAGTTATATGTTTTAGGTCATTTAGAAACTGTTGCCATTGCATAACCTTGAAAAGTTTTTTTTTTCAACTTTAAAGCGTTTCCCTCAGTTAATATCATGGTCACAACTCTTTGATAGACAATTTAAAGCATCCATATCAGAAATACTTATGTTATGTAATGTTAAAAAGTAGTATGGCTGATACATCTTTATTGGATTTTTTTAGAACTGAACAAATATCAATATCTGTATCAGCCTCTAAAACCCATTATCGTTTCCAGCAGAACATACCAGGAGGCCGACTCAGAGGATGAAAAGAGAAATGACCTCTTTATCACATGTTCATCTTTAATTTTACTAGTTATCTCACAGTTTTCTCTCGCTCACTGACTGTCTCACTCGCCTGTCATTTCTTAGCAAGAAAAAAAACAACTCCTCCTCCCTCTCATTCCCATGGGTCAAGAACTGGGTTAGGCTATTTTCCTGTATTATTATTACACTGAAGGACTGTTGTAGGCAGTGTGTAAATGATTATTTTCAGAAACAATTAACCTAGGGATTATTTTTTAGATGTACTGATTAATTGTTAGTCTATAAAATGTAAAAAAAAAAAAAAAAGTACCAAAAAATATGTGTAACAAGTTATCAGAAGGTTGAAAATTTGACTTCAAATTCCTTATTTTACTCACATTTTAAAGATATGAGATGAGGTAAATCAGCAAATCCTAACATTTAAAAAAAAAAAAAATTAACCAACAAACATTGGGTATTGGTATTTTATAAATTACTTAAAAATGAATCAGTTATTTCATTTTCCTTGATTATTTTTCAGTCACCCAATTGGCACTAATGCAGTGTTTTCCTGGTGCATGAGCACGTGTTATTGGGCTTGTCCATGTTGGCAAAGCCTCTCTCAGCTCAACCACAGGGAGTCCAGATGTCTGTGCTCCTCTAATCCTGCCTTCTTCCTACTCCCCCCATCCATTTCTGTGTTTAGCTGCTCACTACACACACACACACACACACACGCACACACCACTGCCTTTGTCATGTACATGAAAGCAAGAAATCAGTGTATTTATCAGTTGGGTACTTTGCACCTAAATACAAATATTCTTCTATTTCAGTTCTTCCTTTTTTAAAGCTGCTCTTATCAGTATTTTCTATATTAACAATGGACCAAATGACAATACCACAGATACAGTAATTATCAACCCACTCTGCGGTCCTCTTCAGCTCTACGGGGTGTCTTTCAGCTCATTGTTTTGGTTTTAAAACCTGCAAAATAACTGTTTACTTGACTCTCACTGTTCACATCATCTACATTGCTTCCAGCTGCAGCATGGAGCTATTTTCTGGATAAAACCACTGCACATTACTAGCTCAGCACCAAACAACAGACAAAGTTAGCATGTAGCTGGATAAGAGATATTTTTGTCAGTTTGTGAAAGTGGCAGCCAAAAAGAGAGTGAATATTGGATTTGGATTTGTCAGGTTGCCAAGAATACAGCTCAAAAATAAATGCTTGTGTTGTCCAATAAGCAACTGTTTGCTAACACATTTGTCATATTACCTTTTATAATGCGATAATATGTCATTGTTACGTTTATGGTTTGTTGTGCTGCGACCAAGTAGCCAAAGAGATCAATGCACGCAGCTTTTAAAGTCGCTGTGTCGAGTAGAGAGGAGCAAACTGTGTCGCTCACTGCATTTATGCCCAGTCCATAACTTGTTTTTCTCATGCATGCATGCAGAACCACACAGTATGTAAGAAGGACTCCTCCTTCTTCAGATTGAGAGACAGGTCAATCAGGCAAACGCTGACCAGTCATGAATGAGGACATTTGTCTCTTTTGCCCCGTGGCTTGTGTATGTCAGTGAACAGCGCTAATTGGCTAATTTTATTTTGCCATAAACAAGCCTCAGAGGCATAGAAGGATATCCAACAGGTTGTAGACAGACCGATACAATTGCAGAACTGATTCTTCTTGTGAGTTTCTTAAACCCTCTGGCTCTTTGCTAAGAACGTTTTGGTTGTCTTTTCCCTGTTTTCTAGATATACTGTGCTGAACATGCTGGAATCAGATTGATACATCATGGATCCTGAGGAGTTAGAGCTGCAGAATGACTACCGTTATCGTAGCTATGCATCAGTCATTGAGAAAGCGCTGCGAAACTTTGAGTCCTCCAGTGAGTGGGCAGATCTCATTTCCTCTCTGGGCAAGCTCAACAAGGTACAGTATGATGCACACAGACGACCTGTTGCCTTAAAATACTGTAGCTGCTAATGACTTCCTCCTGATATCTCAGTTTATGTGAATGGACATTGCTGTATCCAGTTATGCACACACTAAAGTCTCTCAACATAACACATGATCTGTTTTCTAGTGTTTACCTGGAATGAACATTAGTATTTACGGTTATTTGGTGTAGATATTTTGCTAGTGTCACCTTCACAGCTGCTTTATAGGTTTCAGATATCAGTAACGAGGAAGTTCTTTTTTTTTCTCACTGAGACTATGTGTTAGATGGCCTTATTGCTCAATTCTTCTGCTCGTTTATTTTGGGCTATAAATATGCCACTTTTCTTCTTACTTGCAGAGCAGATATTTACTTTGGAGTGTCTGTGTGTGTTAAAGCAAAAGAGTTGGTCCTTTAAGTACACACAGAACGTGTGAGAGAGAAAATTGTCGTGTTACATGAAACTGAACAACAGTAAAAACAAAGTCCTGGCATTCTTGAGAATTTGCATGGCTTTATTTGTTTTATTGAGTGGATCTGCTTTATTCTCACTTACTATATAAATTCTTTCTCTTTTTCTTTCAGGCACTGCAGAGTAACCTTCGCTACTCCCTCCTGCCTAAAAGGCTGATCATAGGGAAGCGTCTGGCCCAGTGTCTGCACCCAGCCCTCCCCAGCGGAGTGCACCTCAAGGCTCTTGAGACCTATGAAGTCATCTTCAAAATCATTGGAACAAAATGGCTGGCCAAGGATCTGTTCATTTACAGGTGAATAAACAGAACAGCTTACTACCTCAGGGAGAGAGCTGGCCTGATTATGTGTGCAGCTTTTTTTATGATGGAATTCATTGGTGTGTGTGTGTGTGTGTCTCTGTTTTTTAGCTCAGGATTGTTCCCGCTGTTGGGTCATGCAGCAATGGCAGTGAAGCCTGTCCTGCTGACACTATACGAGCGTTACTATCTCCCGCTGCAGAGGGCTCTGCTGCCAAGTCTTCAGGCTTTTATAACGGGACTTCTGCCAGGCCTGGAGGAGGGACTGGAGGTCTATGACAGGTACACAGCACATGCAATTTTGTCAGGAGATGATAGCATCTTAAATAATATTAAACCTAACCTTTACTCTCGCATTTAAAATTTAATTTCATACTAATATAGTCCTTTACCAAAATTTGATACACCTCAGAAGCTAATATATTGAAGAGTTGCTCTATGTGTTTTTCTGGGTGAGTATTGTTATGCTACAGTACCTCTATACTGAAGAATTAACATTAATAACCAAAAGCCACTCAGAAATATAGATTTATTAATTGACATGTTATTTTATTTTCTACTTTGTCCTCTCACTGTGTCCAGAACTGATGCTTTGCTGCTCAAGTTGTCACTGCTGGTGGGTCAGCAGGTTTTCTATGGTGCCCTGTGGGGCAGTATGCTGGTCAGCCCCTTGGTGCGACTGCCCGCCTCAGTCTTTATAGTCACTCACTTTGACCGCATGTTGACCCTGCACCAGCAAATACACATGCTAGGCTACGACCATCGCCTTGTGGTGAGTGTGTTTTTTTTACTTGTTACATGTACTGTGGAGAATATTTTAAACATTTTCCATCGTGGACATTTGTTTTAATCATATTTCAATTTACTTGTAAAATCTACACCATCATCATTTTTTGTCATCTGTTTGAACTCCTCGGCCTCTCTCTGTCTCCAGGTGAAGTCTGTGTGTCTCTCTCTGCAAGATTCAAATGTCCTGGTGCAGAGGAACACGCTAGAGATCCTGCTCTTCTTTTTCCCTTTTGCTAAATGTCTGGTAGGTTCACACATTAACTTGCTTACTTGTTTTCCTGGACATCATCTTTAATTCTAAGTGATCTAAGTAAAGTGTCTCTACATTCCTCCTCTTGACATTGCTTTAGATCATCATTAGAGTTCTTTAACATCTTTTTCCTTTTTTCTGTCCAAAAGAAAGGTTCATTTATTTACAATCTGAGTCTTATTTTCATTCATTATAACGAACATTTATGAACATTTTACGCACCAGTGTGTATTGCATAGATCTAGGGACACTACCATATTGCCAATTTATTCGGGCAAGTAACACAGATGAGACAGTCAAGCATGTTTTAAACAAATCTATGATGTCTATCAAAACACTCTTGAGAAGACAATAGAGATGAATGGTAAAACTATTCCCAAACAGTTTGTTGTAAATGTCCATGAAATTAGACAGTTCTTCTAATTAACTCAATCATTGAGATAATTTGCTGCTTGCCCTTGTGATGCAGCAATGTCACTAATATTATTAGAGCACAGCAGTTCCTTTTGTAAGTTAAATGTTATCATGATTGACAGACTTGATGGACAAATATTAGATTCAGGTTATTTAAAGGCAAAAAGCAATAATAGCCCTGTAATTATGTGTCTATACATTGCACCCTTTGATAGCTCTTATTGATATTTTCAATTGTCATTATCTTTGCTGCTGCTTGAAACATAAATATTTCGTCCATTCCTGTGCAACAGCACATGGTACAGACTTACAATAAATGTAAAAATCTTCTTTAACTGAGTCTATTGTTTCCTAGTCCTCATCCGCTACTTCTGTGTTGTTGTTTTAGGATCCAGCGGAGACCACTATCGCTATGAGTGTTGAAGACATGACCACAGTGGTGTCTGCAGCTTCACTCACACTGCTCCGCAGAGACATGTCCCTCAACAGACGCCTCTATGCCTGGCTCCTAGGTTCTGATCAATAGAATACACTTAAGTGATGAATCATGTGTATCAAACCACTGTTAGGCACTCAGAGCTCAATCAGTCAGTGGTTCTCTCAGTTTCCTCGCTAATGTTTGTCTGCACGTGTGTGTGTATGTGTGTGTGTGTGTGTGTGTGTGTGTGTGTGCGCGCGTGTGTGTGCATGTGTTTTCAGGCACAGACACAAAAGGAGAGATGGTGGCACCACATCCCACCTTCTCCACTACCACAGAGGAACATACGTCCTTCTACTTCAACAACTACTCCAGAGATTTCATTGTGCAGGTAATTCACTCGTGTGCTAGCACACAGATCCACACCAAAACTGAAAAAACTGTTTCTTGGCTGGGAACAGTAACTTATTCCGGTCAACCAGTGGAGACTCGGGAAGAAACAGTCCTACACATTATCTCTATCTATCCTTTGGCAAATAAGCAGATTTTCTAAAACAAAATCTTAACTAAACTAAACATAATGTTTAAGTTAAACTATTCTGTTAAATATTTTAGATCAAACTACATTTCAGTAAATTAAAAGAAGCATAATTTACATTTCACATCTTGGTCAGGTGTGTCTATTTGAACAGCGCATTAATCTATGTTTGTCCACTGTTCCTTTCTTTCTTGTCTGTTGTTCTTTGACTTCAGGCTCTGATTAACATCCTCAAACAAAGGGATGCGGAGAGCAACCCTGAGAACGTGACTGGATACCTCAGGCCCTTTCGCATCATCATCAGCCTGCTGGATAAACCGGAGATAGGTAGGCAGCACTGAGCAATACAGCACACAAACACAATCAAAACACTGAATCATTTGATCCACCACTCTTTGTTGTTGTCTCAGCCTGTTTTACTGTGATGCCTCTGCTCAGGTCCAGCCGTCTTAAGCAGTGTGCTGTTGGAGGTGGTCCGAGCCTTCTACAGCTACTGTCGAGAAATGCTGGGGGAGGAAAGCAGCTCAGGGCTCTCAGGGAGCCAGCTGTCCAGGTGAGGGAAATTGATGAAAGAACAGATGCAAGGATGTTGACTGTCAAATTAATGTAGGTTTAGCTGAAAAATGTTACATATAAAAATGAACTTAGTGACCCATAGTGTTTATCTCATGTTTTCCTAAACAGTAAGATAAAAGAAAATAAGAACGCATCAGAGATCATAAAGACGATGAATATGCTCATAAGCTCCATGAACAGTGAATACTTGTGGGAGTACATGACCCGACGCTTCTGCACTTCTCTCAGGTGAGCCAGGAATGACTGTGACACAGAATTCTTAATTATACTCCTGAATTATAATGGGAAATTCTGCTTGTTAATACTTAAACTTATCACATAGTACACTGGAAAGGAGCATTGCCAAGAACATATACAACATGTATTCTGACTTTCCTGGTTTACTCTCAGTTATCCACTGACAACCATCACTGTCTTTCTGTCTTTACACCATAGTAACAAAGATGACCCACCAACACCCCCTGAGCAGGACCGCAGTCACCCAGCTCCCTCTGTTACAGAGATGTCCAATCTCATCATTTTCCTGCTCGATGTTCTTCCTCTGGTAAATAACTCACACACTTACACATCATAGTTCCCTCCCTTGTGAAAACTAATAGCTGCAGTTACACTTACACCACAAAGGGGCATCTATTTTAGACACACACCCAGAACAGATATATGCTAATAATTCTACACAAAAAATTGATTAGTCCAGAAAACCAGAATGTTGGGGTTTGACATTTTGGAAATAAATACTAAAAATGTAGACAAACTGAAAAACAAATTTTCGTCTTTTTCTTCGGTTGACATTTTTGTATCCCTCTGGCGCTCAGTAAATATTTATTTAAGCTAACTGTATCTATTATTCAGCAGTAGTTGACCCAAGTCTGACTTATAAAGATGCCTGAACAAACATCTACACGCAAACAGTATGTTTTACATGCTGGTGTTTTCCCACAGGAACTCCATGCCGATATCCAGTCCCAGTTTCTTCCTGAGATGCTGGGCACCATGCTGCAAACCCTGTGCAGCCATATGGACTCTATTAGCCTAGAAGATGTCACACAGGGCCTGCGCACCTGCTTCAAAGTCCTTAGTAAGATCCAGATGCCTGTGGCTTATATGGACTTAGAGGCAGGGGCACACTCAGAGGAGATGGAGTCACAGGCACTAGAGGAGGAAAGCAGAAAAACAGAGGTCAGGCATTTTAAAGTCTGTGCCAGTGTGGTTTATATCTAAATTATGTTTTTGATGTTTGATTGCCTCATCTTATAAATAATCCTTTATCCAGGACATGGAGAAGGAGGAAGAGAAAGATGTTGGTCAACTTAATGGTCACCATGGAGTTGAAGAGCTGAACAGAGATGGAGGAGATGAGGCAGAACCTGCGGATGGTACTTACCCAACACTCAGGTCTGAAGATAGCGGATTGGGAATCAGCGCCTCACCATCAGAGCAGCATCTCCCACCACGGATGGGGGCTGAGGGAAATGGAATTTGCAAAGAAGACGAGGGAGTGTGGAGGAAGGGAGGCAGTATAGACACCATGACCCAGTGTCTGCAGGACATCCTGGCCTTCATAACTACAAGGTAAACAACTGAGCTATTTTCAAGTTAGTCATCGTCTAGATAGACCTCTTTTATTAATTCTCTTAATATTTTCACTCCAACCATGTTTCAGATACCTGCTGGTGCAGGTGGAAGATGTCAGTGGCCAGGAAGAAGAACCTCAGCCTGACATAACTGTTGCCACGGTGGATCAGAAGACCTTGTTGACAGGCATGGGAGGAAGGGAAATTAAAGACAAACTGACTGAACTGTTCACTCCAAACAAGCTTAAACTACGCCCACCATCTGACACCCAGCTCCCAGCAGCCCCCACAGAAAAGAAAAAAGAGCGTGGGCATTTAGGGTGTCTAGACTGGGCGGCTGGCTACATGCCCCGGGGCAGGGCAGAGATCTCTGAGGCCTGCAGACAGGCCTTCACTGCCACCTGCCACCTGCTGCTGGAGTGCACCACCTTCCCTGTCTACCTAAGTGAAGAGGAGACTCTGGCTCTCCATACAGACATGTTTGGTCACACAGGTCAGCACACAGGTTGATTGTATTCATCCAGCTGAGGTGATACTACTCTTAGCTACATGCTTTAACCCACAAAGTAGTAATCAAATGTTTTTGTTTTCCATAGGCAGTGACGTGGACAGCCTACCAGTGTGGCTGAGGTCCTTGATGACACTGTGCTGCCTCTCCAGGGACTACAGCATCCAGCACACTGCAGTGGCCTCTCTGTTGGAGCTCATTAACCACTCTCAGTCCTTAGCACTGGTGATCCAGGACAAGCACAGACGTTACCAGAATTCTGACTCTAACCCTCTGAGTGGGCGGCTGCAGATGGTCACTGTGCCACCCATCTACCCTGCTGTGCTTCATGCCATAGAGGAGTGTACAGACTTCTATCAGGTTAGGTTGTCAAAGGGAAAATGTTTGTATAACTCAAAGCTCTTGCGTAAATGTGGTACTTAAGATTTTGCAATTTTGTGCTGTGACCCAGAGGGTGTCCCAGGTACTTTGGAGCCAGCTGGACACGGAGCGCAGAGAGCAGCACACTTCCTGTGTGGAACTGTTTTACAGGCTCCACTGTTTGGCTCCATCAGCGTCCATCTGTGAAGAGATTATCTGCCAGGCACTATTGCACAAAGACAAGGTGAATATACCTGCACACACGCTGAACCACAATTGTTTCACACATTTTACTTTTCTCCCAGTATCTTCTAGATGTGTCAGTTTAACTAGGACACACAAACGGACCTGCTAAGTCATATGTGATAAGCAAATAAGCTAAAGCTTTGTGAACACTGTGTGTCTTGTGTTTGTCTGCCCCAGGCTGTTAGGCTGGAAGCACTGCACCGCTTCACTGTTCTATGGCACCTGACCCGGGAGATCCACACCAACAGGACCATGTCCCTCAGACGCTCCTTTGACCGGTTAGTACATCGTGGAAGAGTAGTGAGCAATAAAAACAAATGGAAGGTTAATGCCAATAATCTGATCCCCTTTTTCAGTCTCCCTGTCTTATGTAGCTGTTCACCATATGTGTCAGTTCTACTCTGATGGTGTATTAACATGCTACATACTGGTATTGATTGCCACAGAGAACAAATATAGAGCATTTAGCAACTTCCCGATCTGAATATGAACATGATCAACATTATGAATGTAAACCAAAAATGTCAAAAACTGCAGCTTCCTCTTTGAATCCCATGCTGAGAAACATTGGGTGAACTTTTTAAAATTTCGATTTTTGTGGCATTGTCTTTCATCTGGCACCACCAACAGGTCAAAATTTCACACTGCCACATTCCATCTTCAAAATACAATGTTGTTAAAGTGCTGTTGAGACTGTTGGCATGTTAACGTGCTAACTTTAGCAAATATAAGCATCATTAGTGAGAAAGACAAGGTTCAAATGACAAAGTGCAGCTTAGAGTAAGCCAGACAAGGTGATTCTGAGATATCCTAAAATTCAGTATAGGACAGAAACCGTTTTAATTGAGGTCACAGCACTACTCTCTGATAAAGATTTAAGGATAGCAAATTAATTTCTTCTTTTTGTTTTCTGGTTTATCATGAGCATTACAGCCTCACTGGGTTGTGGCTATAGACTAGGACAGATTTGAACCTCTGTGTGTCTCTTTCAGGTCTCTGTGTGTTGTGGTGGACAGTCTGAGCTGTACAGATGGTTCAGTAAGTGCAGCATCTCAGTGCTGGCTGGTCAGGGCTCTGTCCCTCAATGATGTTATTCGGATCCTGGAGCCTATTCTGCTGTTGCTGCTTCATCCTTCCACTCAGCGTTGCAACATTCAGAGCATCAAACACAATGTCACTGCTGGTAAATTCATTTGTCAGCACGTTGTATGAGTGAATTAAATTTGACTGAAAACATTTACTGTGGCTGTACACTGTGTGTTTTTAGTAAGCTAATATGCATTTTATTTTAAAGGCAACGTGAAGGTTCTAAGCAACAGAAGTCGATCCTCCACAAAAACAGCTGGGACATCTGCAGATACAATGGCCACAGAGGTCACCACCTTGAATCTCCTCAACATTGTGGACCGGGAATCCCTGTGGGCAGAGTTAGACAGTGGTCCAGAGTTGGCCAAACTACCAGACACTTTAGTGGTATCTCGGAGTGAGAGTGAAGAGACAGAGGAGGAAGAGGTTGGAGAGGAAGAGGAGGAGGGAGAGAGTGAACACACCGAGTCAGCTGACACCAGTGGTGCTCAGGTATCCACAGAGAACTCAAGTTCTGGCTCTGTCCCCTACCGCAGCATTGAGGAAGGAGCCCTTGTCAACGGCTTGCGGAGGGCAGAGTCTGAACACACACAGGCATCTGATTCACTGTCAAGTGAGGATGAGGAGGATGTAGAGCTGGAGGCCATGGCCAGGTCTCGCCTGTTAAAACAGGAGCGTGAGAAGAGAGAAGCCATCGACTCTCTGTTTCGTCATGTGCTGCTGTATCCTGTGGCGGGCGGCTGGCGCCATCTGCTTCAGGGCTTGGCACTGCTAGATAGCCTTCTGAGGAGCAGTGCGCAGTGCCCTCTGGTGGATGCCCTTTCCTCCACATCTCTGGACACGAGCTCTGCTGCACATTTAAACCTAGTCTCTAACCTATTGCAACGCCACCAACAGGCTCAGGATGGCAAAGGATTCTATGGCTGCTTGCTTTCCCCTTCCTCCTCCCCCTCTGTGCCCCCATCGCTGCTCATTGAACTGCTGGTATCCTTGTGCCTACGATTATTGCGCTCTCATTACCCTTCCTACCTGAGTCTTAGTCCTCTTGACTTGCAGGGAAACAGGGAGGTTCAGGTGAAGAGTGTTGAGGTGCTTACACGGATGGTTAATCAGCTTGGCTGTGTGGCACGGGGACAAGAAGGCAATGGGGCCAGTCTGGAGCCCATTCGCAGACTCCTCTCAGGATGTAAAGTGCAGCAATATGCTCTGCTTACACTTTCTGCATCTATGTATGTCAGCCAGAGGGGAATAGACAAGGGATCATCCAGGAGTATGGAGATGCTGGATGAGCAGGGAGGCCTGTCGGAGGAGAACCTTGTGAATCTTGGAGCAGGAGGAGGGCAGGAGCAGTACCCCTTGCAAATGGAATTACTAAAACTCCTCCAGGCTCTCATAGTCCTGGAATACCATGTGTGGCCTGGTGGGGCTGTCTCTGCAACTGGGTCAGGTGGAGCATCTGGCCAGCCCAATGAGCCTCGTGAACACCCGACTGCAACCACCCCCCTTGCTCGTGAGTGGCAAACTGCTGTCCTTTTCCAGCAGTCCATCAAGGCAGCCCAGTACGTCCAAAGCCACCCCATCACAGCCCAAGGAATGTTCGTCTCTGCTGCAGCCAGGGCTCTGCAGCCACAGTATGGCTATGCCATGCACCCCCATTGGGTTTCACTGCTGTGCTCCTCTCTGCCCTACTTGGGTCGCTCATTAGGCATCATTGTGGCTCCGCTTATCAGTCAGATATGCAGAAACCTGGACGAGCTGGTCAAGCTCTATGAGCACGACGGAGGAAAGACAAGTCAGAGGTAGACTGAACACCACTGAAAACGCAAACACAAAATCTAATTTGTCACATAGTTTGTCATCTCTACAGCACTACACTGTGTAATGTATTGTTTTACCTAGTTGCTTGCCTGACCTTCACTTATGTACTGAATATCATGACGATTTATAATAACATGAATCCCTATCATGGGATTCTTCAAGGTGTTTATACAAGTGGCTTCTGTTTCTACAGTGAGGACATTACAGTGCTTCAAATTAAATGTCTAATTTATGTTTCTGTCCTCTGATCAGCATGAGTGGTAGGAAGGAGAACATCGCCCCTGACTACCCTCTAACTCTACTAGAAGGCCTGACCACCATTACACACTACTGTCTACTGGACAACAAGAGAGTGAGGAATGAAGCCTACACATGCACACAGATATATACCTCTTATATCGATGTGAATTTAAAAGTTTTCTTTTCTCTCTCTCTCTGACAGTCCCTGGTTGCCCGTGAACCTATGGATGTCCGAAATGCGCGCAATGCTGTGATTGAGGCACTGCCGCACATGCTCAGTAGTATGGCATTGTTATGGGGCGTGGTCATGAGAGAAGAATTTCAGAGGCGGGCACCTGACACTGCACAGAGCAGCAGACACACTTCTACCTCTGTCTACTTTAAAAGCACCAAGGTGTGTGTTACAGCTATACATGTGTCATGTGCATATATTAGTTCGGCAGAGTTCAACTATTAATTGTATGTGCATTTGTAGATTCTACGGCAGCGGATACTGGAGTTCCTGTTCCCTCTGACTGAGCAGTATGGGGTTCAACTCATGGCTTCAGTGGGAGCAGTGTGGAGCAGCAGGAAGAGTAAGAGGAGGCACAAAAACAAAGTAAGAACTGTAATGTGTCTAGAAACAAAGAAAGAACGCTCAATGAAAGGCTTAAGAGCTCCTGTGGCATCATTACACTCCTCTCTTCTTTAGGTTTTACCTGTGGCCAGTGAGTCTCGTCTAACCATTGTGGATCTGGTGAAATCATTGAACACCTTGCACACAGATACCATCCTACAATTGGTCAAGGAAGTGGTGAAAAAACCACATCAGATAAAAGGAGATCAGGTACATGAACATGTATACATGCACACATGCACAGCTGCTCAGAAACTGTATTTTAGTCAAAGTTTCACTCATTTTTGTCTCATTTTCTACTGTGTCCTCTCCAGAAGTCAACCCTGGTAGATATCCCCATGTTACAGTTCAGCTACACCTATATCCAGAGGTAAGTAGCAAAATACAATGCAGGAACTCAGATTTAGTGAGGTGATTCTACAAATGCTCACTTTTATAATAATCTATTTTTTGTATGTAGTATTTCAGCTCAAGCCGTGCAGGAAAACATCGCTCCTCTCCTCATTCTTTTACGGGAATCTGTTCAGCTCAACCTGGCTCCGCCTGGGCACTTCTTACTGCTGGGGTCAGTTTTTTTTTTCACATTCATTACTTATTAAGTACTCTGGTCAATAGTACTAGCAGTACTTCTGCATTATAGAATACTGTTGTGCAGTGCTTATACAGACAGTGTCATGACATGCATACCAAAAAAGGTCATAAATACACTGTAGTTCATGTCTGTACTCAGCAGAAAAGGTCAGACAAGCAACCATAATAGTCATACTACACTCTAATGAGAGTGACAGTGAAAGGCTTGCTGGTGTATTATGTAAAAAAAAAAATCCTTGTGGACATTTGATAAATTTCTTTGGGAAAAATTCATAACAATTTGTATCTTGCAGAATCCTCAATGACATTGTTAATAGGCTCCCCAACCTGGACAATAAGAAGGACACCCGAGATCTGCAGGTATGATGTATGCTTTCTAACTACAGCTATGACTGCGATATTAAGTGTGTGGTGTGTGAGAGAGGTACTGCAGTGATATTGATGATGGCATTAATGTGCAGGAGGTGACTCAGCGGATCCTCGAAGCAGTGGGTGGGATTGCAGGATCATCTCTGGAGCAGACCAGTTGGCTCAGCCGCAGCCTTGAGGTCAAAGTTCAGCCACAGGTGTGCCCTGAGGCAGAGGAACCTGATGACGCAGAAATGGATGGTGACCATTATGGTAACTTTAGATACCTATGACAAATGCACATTACAATAATAAATCCAGGGGATCAATTTAGTCAGATTGGGCCAGGGAGAGTTTACAAATCACTACTGTTTCCATGGAAATACTGCTTTCCCCATAGTAAACCTCAGCTTAGTAGTCCATGGATACAATTGTCTATCTTATATTCTTGTCAAATGTGACCTTGAATTAGATACCTGCGCCTGTATCCATGGAAACCCAAGAAATCCGAGAGGCACAGATGACAGACTTTCTTCCATAATGTCAGAGAAATGACATTATGAGTTTTTGTTCAAATTGAAATTGAGTTTTATTTCATACATTGATTGTCACGGAGATGAAGATGAATTCACAGAGAGCAGTTATCTTTCGAAATTTATTACAATAATCATAATTCACATTTGCAAATGGACCTCCAGCTTGCTAGGCTGAGAGATGACTGTAATGAAGTTCAGCATCGTATTTGTACACACAATCTCATACGTTACAGAGCATTTCATCATCCTCAGAGACTAACAGTTTAATTATTACACAGTTGCCCTTTTGTTAATTCATAGCTCTATTGCAAGGGGGGTTCTGCACCTGGCCCTTATCTGATGGGAAGACACATCTGACCAGATTCTCACAATTTCTTATCTTGGTCTTGTTTCTTCTAGTCTGTTTCTCTGACACATTGCCATAGCCTTGGCCTAATAAAACATCCACCGTCAGTAGATAATTGTAATTTACCTCACACTGATTTAACAAAGAATAAGACCTAGTGCAGATGTCTCCATACAAATGTACTGCATGTTCTGTGACATGTATAAAATGGATCATGATGGTAATAGGAGCATTGGTCACAAATACTGCTCAACCTGCTAGTGTTTCAGTAAGAACAATTACTTAAGTGACACCTCATTTAGATTTATGGGGACAGCACAGACATGAACACTTGACCCTTAATAAAGGCTGTATTATGTGTACCACAGCCTTTTAGGACAGCTGGCATAGTTAAGCTTATATTTATTAGAAGCTTGGTAAACTTTTACACATGAATTCACTATTCTGTTTCCTCTTGTCAGAGTCGATGGCTCAAGCTAGCACCATGGTCTCCTCCTCAGCTCCCTCAGTCTACAGCGTGCAGGCGCTTGTACTCCTGGCTGAGGTAAGTTAGTTTTGTTCATGGCAAATGTGTGTGTGTGTGTGTGTGTGTGTGTGTGTGTGTACTGTAGGTACTATTTAACACACTTTCTCACTGTGTAGATCTTGGCACCACTCCTTGACATGGTATATCGCAGTGATGAGAAGGAGAAAGCGGTTCCTCTCATTTCTCGGCTCATGTACTATGTTTTCCCCTACCTGAAGAACCACAGGTAATTACTGTTGCAGGTGTCCGACTTATCTTACTGCTGGTATCTCTGGTCACTTTGGTCTTAATAGAGTTCCTCTAACCTTCTCTCCTGTAGTGCCTATAACATGCCCAGCTTTGTGGCGGGTGCTCAGCTGCTGAGCAGTCTAAGCGGGTATGCCTATACCAAAAGGGCCTGGAGGAAAGAGGTCTTTGAGCTCTTCATGGACCCTCTCTTCTTCACCATGGATGCCACCTGTGCACTGAGGTTAGCATTTTTGGCAAAATATGGGATGGAAATGTATTTCCAGACAATCATTTACTACTGATCTAGTTCTTTGAACACACAGAAGGCATAAAATCATTTATTTATTAATATCACTTATTATTAATAATATAAATAGAATTTTATGTATAGTATTTACATACTATATCATATAGAAATACTGAAAGGTGGTGCATTGTAAAATTGGATAATGTGTATTTGCAGGTATGAGATTGTGAAATAAAGACACAATGAAGTACTGATGATTAATACAAGAGATAGAGCATTTCAGTGAAAGAACTAGCTGAGGCAATATGAAGAAGAAAATCTGAATATATTCCTACAGTGCAAAACCAAAGTAATATCTAATAATAGTGGCTAAGGGTTTCAGCTACTTTCAGTGTTGTGAATTATTATTCACGGTAAGAAGACCTTGAAACACCCTATTAGAATAATATAATGGATATATGGTATAAGCAGATTGTGTTGACTGGTTTTCTTACTTGCTAAGAGCTGCAACATGAGAAATTCAGTCTTCTGCAGCACACAGGAAGGTCAGGTGACCACAAAGTTGATTCAGTGGCTACACAAATTCAGGAATCCATAAGGCTCAAGGCTGAGTTTTTCTTGTTCTTCATCTTTTTTGTGTCTCATCTGTAACCATTTGAGTCGGGAACTATGAGTTGCTCAAACCAGTTATAGATTTCGTTTTGAAGGGGAAGTGGTGACCCTTTTCCATGAATTTGGAAATATCTGACTTTCCATGAATTTAAGAGTTGTGTCTCCATCACTGACCGTCTACTCAGTTGAAATGGATATTACCCTGACCAAAATATCCATTCAAATGTCAAAATCATAGCATTGTGGACATGCAGAATGAATTCCAAAACATACAGTTACTCAGTTTTGCTAATAGTATGAACATGTTTTTTAAGGAGATGGTGGCGGGAAAAGTGTTGATGAGTGTCTCAATTTAGGTTTTATGACCAGAGACGGAAGGATGAGTGAATGAATGCTTTTGATTGACCACCTTGACCACCACACTAATGTGTATTTAATATTATTAAATAAAAGAATTGAAGAAGACCAATGTCTAATGAACCCTGCTCGGCTGCTCTGTGTTCTCTATAGTTGGAAATCCATAATTGACCACCTGCTGACTCATGAGAAGACCATGTTTAAAGACCTCATGAGTGAGTACAGCTTCTTGGTAATGTGTGTGTGATGCTGTAAAAAAACAATTGTAATCTGAAGGTGAGAGCTTAAGTTGTGTCATACAAAAGATGTGTTACTTCAGAATGTTGAAGAAAATCACTCAAGTTCTTGTTCAAAGTTTGCTGTAGTGGTAGTTATTTATAGCATTCTGATATATGGTGAGCTTACTGACCCAAAGCATAAGAATTGGAAACACTTTATACAGTGAGATCAAACAAATGGTAAACAAAAGGTAGGAAGGGAGGGCATTTGCATTCACACCATGCAGTGTGACACACATTCAAGATCAAAGGTCAATGTAGAAAGGAGGAGACAGAGAGACATGTTTGATTATTTGCTGTTACAATCCTGTATTTATTTGTGCTGCAGGCATGCAGAGCAGCTCTCTGAAACTGTTTGCTAGTGCGGACCAGAAGCCGATGCTGCTGAAGCGCCAGGCGTTTGCCATGTTCAGTGGAGAACTCGATCAGTATCATCTCTATCTGCCCCTCATCCAAGGTATGGTACTGTTACTGGATATTTGTTTGGATTTTTATGAAACATATTACACATTGATTGTGTTGTTTAGTAGTTATCAAAGTTCATTCCCCTCTTTCCAGAGCGTCTCACAGAGGCTTTGCGTATGAATCCCAGCGCTGCTGTTTCAGCCCAGATATTCCTGATGTTTCGCGTTCTCCTGCTGAGGATTTCATCCCAGCACCTGACATCTCTGTGGCCGATCATGGTCACAGAACTGGTAAGATCCCGTCCTCCAAGAGCCTGCTTTTATACACAGTGGCCATATACTGTATTGCAGTGGTAGGCAAATAGTGGAACAGTAATGTTATGCTGATGCTATTTTTTCCCTTTAGATACAGTCCTATTAATCTTATTCCTAAATGTATTAAAATAAAAAACAAAACCTGTAGGTCTGCCTTTCCACTCTACTGGTTATTGGCTCTGCAATGAAAAAACTTGACAAAAACTGGCTCATGGTTGAACCTAAATGCTGACCCCTGCTGAATTGTTTTAAGGGAAAATTTTGTTTTTCAGATCCGCATATTTGCACGCCTAGAGAAAGCCCTGCAGGCAGATAAAGATGTCTCAAAGTGAGTTCATTATTTTATTCATAAATTCTATTTTCACTGAGATTCTGTCAATACTCTCATTCTAAATACCATTTTCTCTTCTACCACCAAGGCTGGCTAAAGTGGTACGTGGAGCCCTTGACAGAAGTGGACCAGTGAATTTCTCTCAGGCAGAGTTGGACATGTATCTGTCAGCCTGCAAGTTTCTGGACACTTCCTTGACATTTCCTCCAGAAAGGATACCACTCTTTCAGATGTAAGACCCTGAAAGAGGACAAAATCATTTAAAAGCCTTTCTAATTTAAGTTGTGGTGTAAGTTGCATTATTTGTCTGAGTTTTATATTCCCTCTTACCTTTTCTGTGTGACTATTTGTTACATATGCAGGTATCGCTGGGCATTCGTCCCTGAGGTGGATGTGAACCGCTACAGTGGCCCAGAAAGTACACTGATAGAGGGTGAACAAGAATGCACACCCCATGTTGTCAGAATACTGGAAGGAATACAGCAACGATATGCGGTAAGCTCATATGCTGGTTGAAACAGTACATTTCAAAATTACAGGTAGTCATTCCCATTCTTAAAGTCTACACTCCTGAATAGTTAACCTTTCTAAATCATTGTCCAGGGTATGAGATTGCAAGTAACCATAGCAACAATACCTGTGCTTCATGTTTCTATGTTACTATGTTCTATGTTACTTCATGTTTCTATGTTACCATCAACATCTGACTGAAATGATTAAATGAACCTAATCATGGGATAAACTGACTATCCTTTTTTTTATTTTTTTGTAGATGATTAATTTAACATAGCTTTCCCCTTTTTTGCTTTGATAATTGGCTGTGGTGAAAGCTTAGTCATGCAATCTGAGGTGTTCAGATATGGAATGTAAAGGCTTTGACATAAGTAAACAAAACATGACATTGTTTCCTTACTAGCAGCAGATTATTTTTGTTAAATTGGGACATTGGGTCCTGCCTAGGCACAAAAATCTAGGACGATTTTGGTGCATGATATTCAGAAAGATGATGTGTTACAATGTAAATGATGTATGATGAACATCAGCTTGTAACTTCACTTTGTTAATTTTGTATTTTATAAATGAACAAAGTCTAATGAAAGTTATATGATTCAATCAAGTTTTGTTTTGTGACATGACCACATCTCATCCTATCATGTCTTATTGTGTTTTTCTAGACACTGAACGGGCTGAATGAGGAGTCATCCACAGAACATTTAAAGTTCCCCCTCCTCACCCAAAGCTCCTTGTCCTCCATCACCCAGCTGGTGCCTTTCTTCCGCACCCTTTGCTGTTCCTTCCAGGGCCCTCCGCCCTACAGCTACCCTATGCCCCACTTCCCAGTAGCAGACTACCCAGCATCCAGTTCAGACGGAGTCATGAAGAGGCTGGAGCACATCACTGAAGAAGAGTTCCTGGACTCTATGGAGAGTTAAAAATCAAGCATGAAGCTTTCATGAACCAAGTTCTCTTCTCACGCTTAAAACCCTATGGTAATGATCTGCAGCCATATGAGTAGAAAACCTAAAAAAAAAAGGCACAGCCAGTGATGATGTTGTAATGTGAACTAGGAAATAAGGAAATGTTTTGGAATCCTGTTTTTTAATGTTTTAACTTGTCTGATCTTCACATGAGTACATGTACCTCTGAGGTGCTCTCACACTGAATCTGTATTGGAGAGACCAAGGGACTACAATGTAATTATTTCCAATGGGCTTTTTGGATATCTGAAAAATTATGGTATGAGGTATAAATCACAAATTACTGCAGTATGCTTCTCCTTTCAAGGATGAGCACCACCTTTTATTTACATGTGTCATAGTGTTTACTCTCTTTGCTTTCAATGATTTTAACCTAAAACTTTTTACCATCGAAAATGTTAATTATGAAAACCAACTTCAATTAACTATTACAAAGCATACAGCTTGTAATTACAATAGTTCCAGTAAAGATGTTTTGTTTGACACAAAACAGCAGATTCACTGTGAAGAACCTTATTAATTATTGTTAATGTGTTCTTTTGACTTTTTCATAACTCCGGTTAACACACTCTCTAGTACGAACATACAATGCTTATGTCTGTCTGACTCTGAGAATGTAAAGACCATATGTCTGCAGGACATCATTTTATTTTCTCTTTCTTATTTGGATAAGTCATTATTGGACCTCACAGGCCCTTGGTAAAGATTTATGTTTAGACTTTTATTGGTAAGTTACTGAATGTGATTTGTGTACATCAGGAAACCCCTTTGAAATATTATTGGGTATACCTCGCTAAAAACATGCTTGCCATTTTTGGTGTTCAAGGGAAATCAGCCTTTCTTTGTAGTTGTTCATGGATAGTTTGTACAACTGCCTGTTATCTTTTTTTCCTCGGTGCTGAATGTTTAAGTAATAATTGTTTAAGTTATTTTGGATGTTGAAAGGACCATGTCATGTTTTGAATTAACAGAAACAAGACTCATTAAATTAAATAAGCTTAAATACTGTGTGTGTTTAGTTGCTTGTTTTTTGGAGGAGCATTGTTAAGGGACTCAAAACTGACAGTTTGGGTCATTTACCTTAATGTACTGCATCATTCACATGGCAGTCTATCACTGTATGCAATCATCAGAACACACTGTAGGGATTTATCTGTTCAATTTGATTTGATTGGGAACAATGTGGTTTCTGGTACATCTTTTCATGTTCACAAGGTGAATCAGACATATCAAATCTCAAGTAACATTTGTAGTATTGACAACAACTTAATTAAAAATTAATTCTAATTAAAAAAACAAGTTTTTTCAATGAAGATCACAGGCTGAAACATGTTTGTTACATAATGAAATTGTTCTCAATAATACAAGAGATGTAACAACTTGGAATCCCTCAGGAGGAGCTGTCTGGTCTTGGCAGTCTTGCCAGGACCAGACATAGAGAAGTGTTGGAAAATAGGCAAACTACTGTACAAACAAGGTAAAAAGTTATGAGTATGATGTAATTTTAAAACACTGTACAAACACCTTTTTTCAGAAACCAAATATACACACCATCCTGACATGAACAGATAATACCTCTAAGCAGTAACAAGTAGCCTCCAAATTGCATCCAATTTTTACACCTTAAACTATGATAAACGTTTTCCCTCTTTTATGTAACTGAGAGCAGAAATCCATGGGAGTTAAGCCAACAAAATATTGCGGGCCCTAATAAGTTAAAGTCAAAGGAGACCATATGAAATTGCTAACCTCACAACTTTATTGTCCCCTTGCTTAGTTAAACCGAATTGATATAACTGATATTTGAACATGTTTGTAATTACAAGGCCAAGAAAAGAGAAACTTATAGCCTAATATAGTCAGTTAAAGTTAGTTAGTCAGAAAAAAATCCGTTTCAATTTTTTTCAATTACATCCCCCCCCCCCCCCCCCCCCCCCCCCAATTTACATGAATTCTGTGTTTGAAATTGCTCACCTCACAACGTTGTCCCCTTGCTTAGTTAAACCGAATTGATATAACTGATATTTGGACATATTTGTAATTACAAGGCCTCTGTATAAGGGCTTTTATTGTGATTAGCTGAAAGCTCTCATCAGAGGTGACGGGATGTTTTCAACAGAAAACACTGTAGATATTTATATATATAATGTATATATAAATGCTTGCACCAATTAGTTTTGGTCTGTACTGAGTACTACTTTGCAAACCAGAAGTGATCCTAGCAGAGTACATTTTCTTATACAGAACAATATAAATACGGTGCTATTCTTTCATTATCTGGCATACAAATGACAAGTAATACTTCACTAACGTTATGTTTCTGTATTAAATTGAACAAGCAATGCGAAGAACATTTGACGCAGCATGTGACGATGAGGGCGGGAAATTGTATTTTGACAGACACGTTACTTGTTTAAAAACTTTTAGTTTCATTTCTCCACGTTGTTGACAAGAACAAGAAAGCCGCGAATTACGTGTGACATAAGCCGGTTTTAAATTTTTAGTTTCGATTCCCTGCGCTGCTGACTCGGACGTTTTACCTGCTTGGTTTTTTCCCCACCCGTACTCCGCAAAGACCCGCCCTACTCAGCCTCGGATTCAGATCAGAGCCAATCAGAGGCAGAGTAGGGGCGGGTCTTCGCAGAATGCGGGTGGAAAAATGACTCATTTTGACTTCACTTCCTTCTTCCGACATCTGTATTTATGGAAAAATGGCGGCGCAAACAGACCGAGGCGTACCACTGAGTACGGTGAGTACAATTTACTCATTTGTTTTGGGAATTTCAGCTGTTTTACTGTCGCTGTCAACTGCTGTGAACAGCTACAAACGGATAAGCTCTACCAGTGTGAGCATAGGGCATAATGAGTAGGCGATTTGCTCAATTTTAACAGTGGGTTGACCCAATGGGAACACCCCCTGACCCCACAACACCAAACAACACTCACACCCATGTCCACTTACCAAAGAAGACTATTGCTGGATGCCTTAACCATAACTGGGACATTTCCTAAAATTCCATTTTATCCAGTTATCTTCCTTCTTTTCATACTACATTTGTCTTTTTTATAACTGTGTATTGAAGTAAAATAATTAACTCACTTTGAATAAATACACCTTTACATTTTATACAAGGACTCAATTTATTCAGGCAGCATTCAAGTAGGACCAATTAAAATGACATGACCCGCATGACCCTTTGGAATTTTTTACCATCTGCATTCCTTCACACAATGAACATTGTGAAAAAGAGACAAGAGAAACTTATAGCCTAATATAGTCAATTAAAGTTAGTTAATGTCAGAAAAAATACATTTTTTTCAGATTATATTTTTTCCCCCAATTCCATGTTTTCTATTTTAATTTACCTGAATTCTGTGTTTTATGAATTAAACACATTTTTGTCATAAGAAAGAGTGTCTAATCAAGTGGTGGATGAATACAATTTCAACAATTCAATAAGACCATATTCAAAATGTAATCATACATTGAATGAATTGAATATATATCAGTGAATTTGTCATGATGATTATTTTTTAATCAAAGAAAGTGCTTTAGTACACAGTACACTCAGTTATTAGCATGTAGAAACAAATATGTAAGAGCTATGGCCTGATGTAATGTAATATTTTTGCGAGTGGTTGCACTTTGTGCCATAAAAAATAATAATCACTAAATAACATTGGTAAAATGAGGTGTATAGTACTTATAGTCAGGATGTAGCCAGCTGTAAGAATTGGTATCATTGGGATTTTATCTTTATTGGTCCGGTTCATTGCTTACTTACTTTTTCATTACTAGACAATTGTTTGTTTTTTAATTTATTATTTTATAAAATAATACATTCAGAACATGATTAGGACTTATTTATACTTTAAATATAATTGAATATTGTTTCTTAAGTGGCAACAGTAAAGTTTACAACATCAAAATCGCTATATACGCCTAAGAATATGTCACTGGAAACAAATCTAAAATATTGATAAAATAAATTATATTTCAGAACACAGACATTTGTCATTAACAGTCCTTCCTCCTGTCCTCTTCCCTCTGCTGCTGGTAGAACTTCATCTTTCACTACACTTGGTTCACTGTGTCTATTGCTGCTACCCTGCTGCCTTATGTGCGTGTGTGTGTGTGTGTGTGTGTGTGTGTGTGTGTGTGTGCGTGTGTGTGTGTGTGTGTAGAAGGACAGCTGGTTTGGAGAAACAGGGTGAAAAACTGACCCTTTCCCAAGTGGGGGTCTGACAACATGACACTGGCCGGAATCAAACACTTTGTCAAAACTCTTGGAAAGTCAGATGATGAAAATAACTACAATTAACAACTGTAATCAAGGCATTTAAATGACCTTGAGGCAATTTTAACTGGACAACTCCACATTAAACATGGACCGAAAACTCCCCTTTTGAGTTCAGCCTATTGCCAGACCCCAGTCATAAATTTGAAGGACATTCCATAGTGAGCTTTCACTAAGTAAACCCTCATTATATAGCTAAAATAATGTTAAAATCACCTGAATGTTAAAATCACCTGATTGTTATTTTAACTTTTACTTACTTAATGGCATATAGACTAGATTTGTCTGAATAGTTTGACATTAAGGTGGGCCATAGTGACGCTTGAAGTGTGATTATGCACATAAACCCTAAGTTTAATTCACTTAGAGTAAGGATTAGGACGCGCTGAACCACAGACACAGAAGAGGAGTGAAGAGTGAGAGAGTAGTGCTACTCTCCTCTGCTTCTGTGGTTCAACGAGGGCAGGGCTGAGCCCTCCCAGATTGGCTGAAGGTTGAATCACTGTTGACTTTTGTTTTGAATTTGAAATGTGAGTCAATGTTGAAATTGTAACTTTGATTTGTCTTACTTTTCAACATTGAATAAATTAAACTGGATCAACATATGGTAATACTGACTGAATCTGTGATTTGCATAGCCAATGTTTTCAATATATAGTTCAAGTTTTGAATATATGCATGCTACCTGCTGTGCATAACTTGCAATACTACTATCCATATACCATATACACGAAAAATAAACACCTCTAAATAACTCAGTGGTAAAAATTGATAGTGATCAATTGAAAGTCTCTTTCCATTAATTTCTGTGTAGTACAGGACAACATTCAACTTGCAGAATTTCTAAACGTATTTGAGTTAAAGGCAGACAAATAAACACACGACTTTGGTATAAATTGAATCCGGTATTCAGAAAAGCACAAACAGTGGGTTTTTACTAATGTTTATTTTGTACAAATATTTTTAAAAATTATATGTTTTCGGGAAGAAAAAAGAAACATCCTACTGTGGACCTGTCTGCTCTCTCTCTTCCCCCTTCATCTCTTCCGTCTGGCCGCGCTGCTGCTATCTGACTTTGTTCATTCTCTACAAAAGTAGTGGCATGAACTTCAAGAAATGAATTGCGTTGTTTCTCACAGCGCTACTGATTAAATAACATTGCTAGTGGACCGTATACAATTATTTGTTTAAAGATGATATTTACTTCATCTGAAGTCACCTCAGAAGAAGTTGATGCAAGTTACCTGTGTAACATGAACACGATTTTCATGCATATTTAATTGTCAAGACAGGAATCAAATCCAAGCTAATTTCTCACCTGTCTTTTTCTTTTTGAAAAATAAATGAAGGTTTTGCTGTTCTACTGTTCTTTTCAAACTCTGAAATAATGTATAATTATTACATTATATTGTCAAATAAGCACTCAGTTTGCAGGACAAAGATTTGTTTTATTTGAAAAACAACAAGTGAGAAAGCAAAAAAAAAAAAAAAATGTTGATGAGCATTCAATTTAAGAGCACCAGCTTAGTTCATTTCTGACCCGACCTCTGTCATGCTGCTGCCACACTTTCTCTCATCCCCCATCTGCTGTTGTGCTCCTCCACACAAGAGAGAGTAAGAGACACCTGCATCCAACTGAAACCACTTCTATTTAGCTACTTCATATTAGGACTCCAGGATTATCGTACAGGCCTAGCCTAATTCCTGATATAATTGTGATGATGATTTCGATTTAGTAGAGCTGCAATTAGGCTAAATACATATTTTTCTCCCCTAAAATATTTTGTTACAGCAGTGGCTTGGTCTGGTTGTGTATTATCAGCAGCACCGACGCTACTGAATGATCAAAGAGATATAACAGGAATACTACAGGAAGCAGTATGTCTCTATTGTCAAGGCTACTTGTCACATTGGTCATGAAGGTGACACTACACTGTAGAGTATATAAGCTAGAGTATAGTGTAGAAACAGTTTAATCGTGCTGCAGTGGAAACTATTTGCTGTAGTAGAAAAGGAAAACAGCCTCTCTGTTCCTTGCAAGGAGCGGGACACCTGCTGACAGCTGTTATGATAATTTATGGTCTAACAAGTAGTTCAAACTAGCTTCACCCCCAGCAGCTACAACAGTAACATGATGCTTACACACTGATGCTTCAGTATAAATAATCTAATGATGTAATATATAATATCACATCAGAGTAAGTAGAGTAAGATTTTTAAACCATTATGACAGTAATTGTCTGGCTCACGAAGCGTATTCTTCATACGACTGCATGCACTGAACCATAACATCCATATCGTGATGATTCAGGATGAGTACACATACTGTTACATCCCTAGCGGTACTGAGAGAAAAGGGCGCAATTACAAGTCCATTAACTACTTCAGCACCATGGACAGAGCCATGGATTTATCAATACACAGCACAGTTAGGCTATTGATATTTCAGAGCCTTAGTGCCCATGATGCCTTGCACAAACCCCAATCAGATAAAAGGTCAATAAGTCAGTTCAACTATGTCATGGCATCCCCCCTCAAATCACCAACCGCTTATACTGTCTCAAACGTTATGCTTACTGTGATGGACTCGCTACAGCCACACTCACAAAGATGTTAATGAATGACTAACTAGGTAATTTAATTACTAGTAATATAACTGTTAGCAGCACTAACTGTTTGTTCATCCATTCAATCAGTAGCCAAGGTTAACGTTGACTTCCAGTTTTCTACTTAAGGGGTTGCGACTGATGTTTCTCCTTTTTAAAAATAAAATAAAAATGGATAATAATAATAATAAAGTGGAGACTCAGCAGCCACATATTTCTCCATGACACAGAGGTTAACTTGCATGTCGGTGAAACACTCTCATTCCTAATATGTCCACACTATCCAAATAATCTATCCAAATAACATTAAAACTTCCCAATGTGCACATTTACCACATTAATTATTAAAAGTGCAAGAAAATAGAAATGATTAATTATTGTAAACTTATTGTAAATATATAAAGTATACATTTTGAGGAACCATTTATTTTTTGGAATCTCAGTTTCAGAATACCAGAAATAATACAATTTGTATTTTATTTGCAACATTTAATTAATCTTGGTGCTAAGACCGAATCGAAATATTTTTTAACATTGGCAAACAGTTGGCAACCAGTAAAAGAAATGGTAAATGGACTGCATTCATTAAGCACATTTCTAGTCTTCTGACCACTCAAAGCACTTTACAATACATGTCAGCATTCATCCGTTCACACACTGATGGTGGAGGCTGCCATGCGAGGTGCGAACTTCATCAGGATCTAATCTAACACTCATTAATACACAAATTGAAACGCTGCTGGCACAGCCATTAGGAGCAATTAGGGATTCAGTATCTTGCCCACAGACACTTTGAAATTTGGACTGGAACAGCTGGGGATCGAACCGCTGATATTCTGATTAGGGGACAAACTGTTCTACCTCCTGAGCTACAAGTGCTCCTGTCCACAGGAAGGTGCTCATTAATTTGTATAAAACCTGTTTCCAAAACAGTCACTCACACGATTGTTTGTAAATCACTTGACTGCTAGCCCAGACTTGCATTGTTGCTAGATACAGGAAATCACGTCTCTCACTCCCCTCCAAGTGCTGATTCAACCTTTTGTCAACAAATATTAGATTGCATTTTTAAATAGCCAGTGTAATGTTAAATAAGCATGCGTACAAGATAATATTTTTTATCAGCAAATCTCACAAAACATTCACTTTGAACATATTTGCAGCATGTCAGTGGTGGCCTAAAGGTTAGAGAAGCAAGCTTGTGAGCAGAGGGTCGCCAGTTCAATCCCCAGACTGGCAGAATAAATCTGGGTGGGGAAACTAAAGAAGCAGTGCTTTCCCCTCCATCAACACCACCACTGAGGTGCCCTTGAGCAAGGCCCTCAACCCCAGCTTGTTCCAGTGGAGCTGCTCAGTGGCTGTCAGATCAGACTGTGGTTGTACTGGGCAGCTTCCAGGTGTGATCAGGGTGTTCCTGAAAAAGCATTGCTCTCAGAGAAAACACCCTGAATAAATAAAGGTTAAAAAAAACAGTATTTTGCAGATATTTTCATATAACACTATATAATATAATAAAACCACTTGATTAACGACATACATGGAATGGGAAGAAACTGAAATTAAGGCTTCTTTGGAAAAACAAATGTCACCACTGTTTAACTCTTGATTTTCACTCCACTTGCAGCTTTGTCCCAAGTATCTTCATACCAACTCTACCAGCCACACCTCGCCCTTCAGCGCTATTGCTGAGCTCATAGGTGAGTCATCATCACAAGGTCGTACTTTCAAGTGAGAGAGATATCCTATTTCAGTTTCTGTTCTACCTCTATGTTTCTGTTTCTCAGGAATCCACAGCAGCATTAATGTCAGCAAACTAAGAAGCACAAAATTAACCTGCAATAATCCACTTTGTAGAGTTTGCCAAGGTTCAAGAACTCAAGTGTATATAACCACACCCTAGGTTTATATGATTACAGTATGGAAATGTTTGGTGTATGATGGCCTTTGATGAAACAGTACAGTACAAATCAGATCACCACTTAATAAATATTCCAAAAATGCTAGGGTGGATTTATTAATGTATTTATGCAGAAATTCAGTCATACTGAACTAAATTGTCCTGTAAGTACTTTTTTTTAATCTGCATATTTCAGGTTATAATTTAAATCTTATCTGAGCTAAATCAAAATGCTGCCCTAAACATTAATTTGTTTACACTGTTTATGACTTCTGTCACTGGTGTTTGAAAGCTTTTTTAAGAGGGATTAGCTCAAGGTTAAGGCTATGAGAAAGCACCTAACATACTATACTGTTCTGTTTTAAGTATTCGTATGTTTTTGATGCTGAGTATTTAGTGATGTATAAAGATGAATTCAAAACATTCACTTATCTGTTTTGGTTTTGCACTTTGACAACTGTGATGTCAAAGTGTACATATGATGGAGACAATGAAAGAGCAGCAGATCCAGCAGCTCAGAGCGGAGGTGATGGTAGTGTTCAGTGATTTTACAGTTATATAAACATAAAATTAAAGTTTACCACAACACAACACTCGTTTCCTCCCTGCAACCTGTTCACTGTAACAAAATAATCAAATATAGTTAAACTTCATTATTTAGGATTTCATTGAGATCAAGATCTCTTTTACAAGGAAGACCTGAGAACAAATTACATATATAATCAACACAAGATAAACTCAGTCACACAGAGGAGCATTGACAAGTATTATTAACAATATCTGTAGTCAGTGTTAAAACCAGTCCTTGCCAGTGCAGAGTTGGTATAAGGAAGTTTTAAAGCTAAACTATTCTGTGATCTTGTGTCATGATTGTTCACTTTGTACTCAACTAAGGATTTTAATTATCAGGTATGCTGAGTACATTTATAATTTTTCTGCTCCGTTTTTCGATCGACTACAGTAGCTATGATTGGGTTTGCTGATAACTAATGTTGCTCTCTGGATATGTTTGTGGTGCAGTCACTTGTTATCTAATGTCATTGAGATTTTAGTTCATGTGTCTCATGCCCACAATAATGTCCTTGTGGCTAATGTAAATTATATTTGTACTATTTTTGCATGCATGCAAGTTACATGCAAGTTACAAGCCAAATGTAAAGTCAACCTCTGTGACCATGTCCACCTATTAGTTGCTTGGTTTTCCATTAGAATGGTTAGAATGCGCCTGAAACACTGACACAAAAGCCTTAGTAAATTTGGCCTTCACTACACTGCAACATGTGAACACACTGGAGGTCAACAAATACAGGATTTCCAGGCAGGGCACAAAATCAGCGCCAGCCACCAACCAAATGCTGGTTAAGTATGCAAGTGGCAAAAAACAATGGTAGTCTATTGAGTGTCTGAAAAAAATTGAACATTCACTAGCCATTTGGCCATTGGACAAAAAAAATTGTACTGTTACCAGGTAATCTTTAGTTTTTCTTAAAATTGTTTCTTTTGACAGACAATGCCTACGATCCAGATGTATATGCCAAACAGTTCTGGATTGATAAGACTATGGTTAATAAAGAGGAATGCCTCAGCTTCATGGATAATGGAAACGGACTGGACCTTGAAACAATGCATAAAATGCTCAGGTACAGACTCTGCAGCTCTGTTTGTTCGTTTCTTTACGTTCTGTATTTTGAATTTTCTGATACTTTTCAAGAATATTTTATTTGTTGCAGAGATCAATGGCCTGCTTTACAGTTACATTATAATGTATACCAGCACTAATGACCACTGCCTAAAACCTGTAAATGCAAACTATAATTAAGGTTTAGAAAGTTTAAGATTTCAAAGATGAATTTGTATGAACAATGATGCCATTCATATAACAACACTAACAGTGTGTGCATTTTCCCCCCTCAAGCTTTGGATACAGTGACAAGACTGCTGTAAATGGAATAACGCCAATTGGTATGTATGGCAATGGTTTCAAGTCTGGATCCATGCGTCTTGGCAGAGACGCCATTGTCTTTTCCAAGTGCAAGACCGCCTCATGTGTTGGGATGCTCTCTCAGACCTACCTGGAAAAGATTGAGGCTCAGCAAATAGTTGTACCCATTGTCCTCTTTGAGCAGCAGGGAGCTGGAAAGTATATCCTTTATCTACTGCATTAATACACAAGTATGCTCAAACAGTTTAGATGTAACCTACAAAACCCTGATTTGATTTTCGTATCTTCATGTGAAAATGGTTTGGATGTAGTTATTCATTTTTTGAAAGTTAGGAAAGATACTCTACATTACATCAGACATAGTCATATTTCCATTTGTCCTAATTTAACATTGCAAATAGCCCTTGACTTCAGATTTACTCATTGTAAGAGAGGAACACAAAGCCAGTCTGCAGGACATCCTGCACTATTCTCCTTTCAAGACAGAGGTAGAGCTGCTCACTGAGATCAATGCCATCAGTACCTCCACAGGGACAACTGGCACAAGAATCATCATCTGGAATCTCCGCAGGTCTGTATGTATTCGAGACATAAACAGATGCATGTTCCATTATACAAACCAAGTGCTATGGCCTACAAGAACGTTCTGACTGTGTTGTGCTCAGACTCTTCAAAACCTCAGATATGTACAATGAAGCAGGTTTAGGAGTTTAGCTGAGCATTTCCATTCTCATGAAGCTGGCTCACTTTTTCGTGGTGGGGATCTTTGTGGTAACCCTGGCTGTACTGTTAACTTGTCGCAGACAGAGAAGGTCAACTTTGAGGACAAATCTAGTCATCAGATACATGTTTATATCATAAATGTAAGAAATGATTTGTAGTGCACACATTGGCTCGCTCTGGATTTAAAACAGTGCTTTCAACAAACAACAGGAAGCTTGTTAAGCATAGTTATCAGTAATGAATAACACTGTTGTGTTGCTTAATACAGATGGGGTCATTCTCATGTGAGTTAAGAATGACTAAGTTATATTTGTGATACAGGCCTATTTGCTCACATTGTTTGTGTTTTGTTTTTACCAGCACATCCACTGGAACAACAGAGTTTGATTTTCAGACAAACCGTTATGACATCCAAATTCCATCTGATGTCTATGAGGAAATTAGCAAGACTCCTCAAAATGCAGAGAACATCACGTCATACAAACCTGAGAGTGTATACTCTCTGCGGGTAAGGAGCAGTAATATAAATGTCTTCAAAAAATGCTTATTAAAGATTCATAAACATGCAGTTGGTAACAGTTTTTATAATGGTATACAGGCATCAAAATCCAGACTGACATCTCAATAACTATTGGATTGATAATCTTGAAATTTTGTACAGAGACAGTCATGGCTCCCAGGAGATGAATCCTGATGATTTTGCTGATCCACTGACTTTTCTTCCATCACCACCATGAGTTTTACATTTGTGCTTTTGAGTGAAATGTCTCAACAGCTGTTGGATGGATTGCTGTAATGTTTGGTACAGACATGCATGTTCCCCTCGGGATGAATTATTATAACTTTGATCTCCTGACTTTTGATCCAGTGCCATCGTCTGCAAAACTAATGTCATTCACAGCTTCAGCTGTATCTTGTAGTTAGTGCTAATTAGCAGATGCTCATCCAAGATGGTGAACATGGTAAATATTATACCTGCTAAACGTCATGCATGCAAGTGAAGTAGATATGCCGACGTTAGCATTTAGCTCAAAGCACCACTGTTCATGAGTACAGCTTCACAGAGTTGTTAGCTGTGGACTCATAGTCTTGTTTTTTTTATTGGTGAAGCTGAACCAGTGTTTGTATGTGCAAGATGAAAAATATTGAGATTTTTTTTAAAAATATATAACTATATATAATACTTTTAATTTTTCATAAATTGATAAATGTGTTTTAATGGACACAGGCATATTGCAGTATTTTGTACCTGAAGCCTCGGATGCAGATCATCATACGTGGTCAAAAGGTGAAATCTCAGCTCATTGCAAAGAGTCTGGCCTGCAGCAGAAAGGACCACTACAAGCCCAATTTCCTGCTGGTATCCTTTCAACATATATAACATATATATATATATATGTATATATATATATATATATATGTGTGTGTGTGTATATATATATATATGTATATATATATACTTTACATTGAGACATTTTGGAAGTGTGCACAGAAAGTATTTATATTTCAATTGTTGAGTTTTCCTGAAATGTTATTTTAGAACAAACGCATTCCTATCACTTTTGGTTACAACACCAAAAGTAAAGACCAGTATGGCATTATGATGTATCACAAGAATCGTCTTATCAAAGCCTATGAACGTGTGGGCTGCCAGCTCAAGGTGAGTTTGTGTTGTTTTATGCGAGTGTGTTTGTTAAACTTAGTTCCCAAATCTTCTCACCAGATGTTAATCTCTTATCATGTCTCTTTGCCTTTTCCAGGCCAACAACAAAGGAGTTGGGGTCATCGGGGTCATAGAGTGTAACTTTCTGGATCCTACCCACAACAAACAGAACTTTAATGAGACTGATAAGTACAGGTAATAGCATCAGTGCTGAAATCAGATTGTATCATATGGGTTTGATTAAGGTTTAGATAGCTGTCTTTCACACACACAAAATGTATAAATTTGATCATATTACTGGAATATTTGTCAACACATGACTATTAAACAGGAATGCAGACATCTGAACTGCTTAATTTCTTGGCACAGGAAAACTATGAACAATCTGGGGATCAAACTAGAAGAGTACTGGAATGAAATCCGCTACACAAGGACCAAAGAGAATCCAAACAGCGCCATACCAGTGGAAGATACCATGTTAGTATATCACTAATTTTACAGTGACTGACGTCATGTATTCTACACAAGTGTGAGACTAACTATTGACTTTCTACTTTCTCTGGAAACTTTTCTCTATCCATGCCTGCAGGAAGCGCCCAGATCAAAACTGGGTGCAATGTGATAAGTGCTTGCGCTGGCGGAAACTCCCTGATGGGATTGACTGCAGCAAGCTGCCAGATAAATGGTTCTGCCAACTGAATCCTGATCCTCAGTTCAGGTAACTGGAGCATTATCAAAAAACTGTTGCAAAGTCACAATCTGATGTGACCATTGACTGTATATAAATATGGATGTCATGACAGCTCCTCGAAAGTGAAGCCAAAACATCTCGATTGCCCCCCGGTGGCTGGCTGTAGGGACATGACCCAAACTAAAAAATCAAAGTACACATCAAATAAATTTTTCCCAAAGATGGTTTCTCTCATTTTAGGAAATGTATATCATGCTGATGTTTGTGCAAGTGCTCATTTTTCTGGTTTGTTTTTAATTAGTTATTTGACAATATGAAAAGTCGGTCCAATGTCATGATTGACAGCTGTGACTGCCGCTCAAACCTCCATCAGGCGCCCAACTCCACTGCGCAGACTCTGGCTCTAAATGATGTCACACAAGCAAGATGGCAGCTCCCAGAAATAAGGAGATATGTTGGCTTCACTTTTGCATTGCGGTAAACGTGAACAATAAATGTAGCATTATTTAGAAGAACACCTGTCTGTATATAAAATGTATCTCCAACAGTTGAAAACTTAATATACAGGTGTAGATTGACTAACAAATAAAGATTTAAAGGTGACATATTTCAACAAGTTAATATAGGTCTCTGAGGTCCCCAAAACATGTCTTTGAAGTTTTTTGCTGAAAATACCACTGAGATTATTTATTCTAGCATGTCTCTATACGCCTCTGTTTCTGTTCTGTCCTCAATGGACTGTTTCTGTCTCTATGCAAATGAGCTGCTGTTCCCCACTTCCCACTCCAGAACTGGTTATGGCTTTCCGGCTGTGATACAATGCAAGATTATATGACTGCAACAGGAGAGACCGAGGGCTGTTGGTAGTATTCATATTCATACTGGAACTGCAACGGAGCTGCAGTAGCATCACTAATACTAGTATTACAGTAATGCTAAGTGTATCTGTTGATCGGTATTAGCCTCGGCTTGACTTAACACACACTTTTACACACTGTAGCAGGCCACTACCGCTTTATGGTCTTGACAAGTCAGCTGCTGGATGCCAATCAAAGTTACACGTCGCCAAGCAAAGGATTTCCTGTATTTCTTTTTGTCCCTGTCCCTCAACAACATTAGTCTAACATAGCCATATTAGCTACATGACATGCTAACACCAAGTTCAACAGGCTAACCTGGTAAATAACTCTATAGACTTATACAATTGTTTTTTAAATTTGCCTAACCAGGAGCTGCCAGGTAGAAGAGGAGCCTGAGGACTCTGATGATGAGCAGCCTTCATACCGCAAGACCTACAAACAACAGTGAGTCACATTTCCATGAAAAACATAGCCACAATGTTGTTGTGGGTACTTTTTATATTTGTAGCATGACATTGTATGAAATGGTTAAAACTACCTCCTTATATTTGGTTAATGTATGTTTTTATTTATCCTGTGTCACTGTCCACAAACCAAGACGAATTGAGACCTTAGGAGTTTTGTGGGTCTGCTTTGTCTCAAAAGTGGGATAAATGTCATCAAGCATGTCTTGTTTTATGTATGCATCACATGGTAATAAGGTCAGTGTGGTTTTCTCCCTTGTTGCTGTTTAAAGAAAGGGAAAACACAGTGAGTGCAGTATGTCTAGATAGACATATCTACCTATGCTCGGGAAAAAATCCAAGGTCCAAGGTGAAGAGTCACCCGCCCTCTGAAATATATATAGATGTATTAATATACTAAATAAAAGAAATCTTACCTTTGTGATTTATTTCTTATAGAGAGAAAGAGGATAAGAAGAAACAAGAGACAAGAAAACAAAAGGTAAAGCGTTGTGTGCTGTTTTTTTCATAGTTGTGCACATGCTGGTAGAATATATAGTATTTAACACAAACAATACAGAGTACCATGTAGTCTGATAGTATTCATTTCTAATTCCATAAATGTTAACACATTGTCTTGTAGATAGAGGAAGATCGAAGGCGTCAGGAAGCACAGCGTCTGGCTAATCTCGCCAAACAAAATGAAGCTCTTCGACAGCAAAAGGATGAGCTTAAACGGCAGCTGCAGAAAACAGTATGTTTTTTCACACTATGGAGGGTTGGGAGTGATCATGTTGATTCATTTTTATAGTTTTAAGAAATACATAAAATGATGTGGATATAGTTCAGGTATAATAATAATTACAAATTTTAAAAAACACATTAGTGTATATACGTTATTTTATATTTGTTGTTCTTGTCAACAGACTGTCCGTTCACCCTCCACTCCCACTACCCCAAGAAGCAGGTTTAACACTGACTCACTACAAGGGGGTGCTGCGAGGGCAGCATCCTCTCCACTGGGGTCCTCCACCATTTCCCAAGCTGGTAAGTAAAATTGGTGTGTGTGTGTATGATTATGTGTGCGTGTGTGTTTGTGAGGAGAGATGGAAAGTTTGATAAAAAATTTTCTTCTTTCTCTCCAGCCTGCAGCCCCTCCAGTAGCAGTGGTCTTCCAATTATTACTAATGTCTGCTCTCTGTCACCAGCCTCCCTGAGGTAAGATTTTGTGTTATTTGTGAGCCTATCTATATCCATTGCAGCTCATGTAAGAAGCATATTAACTGTGCTTTGTGTGCAACGCAGGGGGAAAAGAGTGCAGCCCAATTCTCCACAAGGAACGCCCAAAAGACCGAGAGTAAATGGCTTCCATAGAGGCACCTTAGATACATCGCCATCAGTAGACGTGAAACCACCAAGCTCTCCGTCACTCATCAATGAGAACGATGATACTAATGATACTGATGATGATACTGATGATGACATTTTCATCTTGGAGACTGCAAGTACCCCCAAGCCAAAAAAGCCAAGTTCTGATTTGTCTAAAGTCACGATCAAGCGTGAGAAAAGTGATTCTAATGTTGGCATGTTGATGGAGTGTAGCGATGACGCCGCTGTGGATGGCGCCCCTGAGACAAATGCCGCCGGAACGAGCTCGTCAGAGTCGGCAGCCGCGGGAACCGGTCCCTCCCCAGCACGGCCTGCTGAGATGGCCAGCATCACCACCCAAACAGAAGCCCCCAAAATAAAGGTGGAGAGTCAAACTGAACAACTAAGTTCAGATATCAATGTCTGCTGCGCTGAACAAGGATTAAATAAGCAAGACAGTAACGACAACACTCATGGTGAGAACAAAGGAAAGCAGACCTCGCACAATGGAGTGAACCATCGGGATTGTGACGAAGATGCTGGTCCTTCCTGTGCAGGTGCCACTGACCAACAGCCTTGTCCACCACACGTCCCCAGTATGACTGAGGTTCAGGAACAGCAAGATCAGCTCCTGGAGCTCATGCAGGCTACAGCTCAGGAGAGAGACTCTTTCAAAAAGCAAGTCCATCAACTTACCTGTCAACTGAATGAGACGCAGAACAGACTGCAGGAACTGTCTCAGATCAATGTAAAGAAGGAGTGTTCTCACCAAGCCAACCAGACAGAGGAAACAGGGGATGGCAAGGACTATAAAAGTCTGTTTGAGAAGGCCAAACAGAAAATCAATGAATTGATTGAGGACAAAGAGGCTTTCTTGGCGACTACTGAGGCCAAGCCCAGTACTTCCCAAGGTGAGGAAAAAGACCTTGATGAGATTGCACTGCAAGTTGACTATCTGGTACGGGAACTGGATCAAAGAAACAGGGAGAGGGATGAACTGCGCTCACAGGTCAGTGGTCCAGCTGTGTAACAAAGCATTAGTTGTAAGCAGGAAATGCTACTTATAAGCTCGAAAAACTGCTTCCATGTCTTGAGCAATGGAAATAAATGTATATAAACATTTAATAACTCGTAGATTTTTCTTTACCTCATTGATATTTATCTTCTTACCTCTCCATCCTCATTGTCTTTCCTTCTGGGTTTCACTTTCTTCTTCGCCACCAGTTGGACAGTCTGGAAGAGGAAAAGGCGAGCCTGGCATCGCAGTGTGAAGAGCTCAGGTTAAGCCTGCAGCAGCAGAGGGAAAACGCACAGGAAGGAAGCACAGCTCCACTCCAGGATCCAGGAGAGGCAGAAGGGACGGCGGAATCTGGCGCAGCTTCAAGTTCGGACAGATATAGAAGGTTGGATTGTTGGAAAATGTTATGTTTAAATTAACTTTGAATTGAATTTGAATTGAACAACCCAGCAGAACAGTGATGTAAATTAGAGTTTCTCTTTTATTTCCTTTTCTCTCAGTTTGATTGAGCTACGTCAGAACGTTGGACGCCTCCTTGTCTTCTTTGTACCAGCTCTGGACCTGGCCCAAGTCAATTATGACTGTAACGTACTTGATGAGATCCTAGAACAGGTTCTCTCCAATGAAGAGACCAAACAGGGATTGAGCAAGAAATGAATGGAATCTGGTTTGTGTTGAAAAATATTTTGTACTATATTCTGTTTTTTCTCATAATCTGAATGTAATTCAAATATATTTTTATATTTCTAGCCTGTTAATGTTCTGTGATGAAATGCTATGTTGCACATTGAGTACTGTTGTTATGCTTGGTGTCCTTGTGAACATTTCTGAGAGGACAAACATTATATTATATACTATAAGACAGGGCTAGCAACAAGCCTAACAGTATTTTTCTGAACTTAACTTAAGGAGCTATTATGAAGCTCACACTTAAGGCCAAATCCACAAAGAATGCATTACACCTTCTAATAGCACCATGAATTGCACAACATTTTTGCACCCGTCAGTTCCAATGCACAAAAATCTTTGTGCTAATGATATTACAGCGTCAACACGCTTATAAAGTTTTGCAGCGAAGTACAATTTGCCCGTTTTGCATCTCATTGAGTGAGCGGAAGCCTCAATTCCATTTGATTAGCAGAAGTGCGCACACACAGAGCTTCCACATTCACAAACCAACCTTCATGTATTTTGCTTGTTCTACTCCTCTATAACATAATCTACAGCTATTGATGTGACTCAGGCTGGTCTGTAACTTGTTCGATTTAAAGTCTGAATCTTACAATAATGTTATTCAGGAGTCACAGTACTGATGTTCTGTTTGCTGTCCACAGCTGGCTGCAGCATCACACAACAGCTGAAATAAGTGTGTCTCCAAACTGAAAAAGAAGCTGTGCGCAGTTATGCTAGCGGCACAGCAGCGGTAACTCCATTAACACTGGATCAGTCAGGATCTGGTGGAAATTAATGTTCTGCTACACATCTACACAGATTCAAGTTTATTCAGTGGAATTGTTGCTGTCATAACTTTTTTTTTTTTAAGCCTACCACCCTATACCCAGTTTCCCAGTTGAGCGTTGGTCTTTGTGAATTAGACTTGCACTAGTCACACTTATTTACATAGAAAGGGGCTAATGTTGCGTTGAATGTATGAATATTACTTAATTTGCATAGATGCAAATGGAACAGGCGCACCATGACATTATTTGCTTGGCAGCGCCGTTTGCGTTGCATTTCTCCCTTTCCAGGTGCTTTGTGAATTATATGACAAATTATCTTTTTGTCTCATTTGCACAGGTTTAGCGGCCACAAAAGCCACACGTTCTTTTTGTGGATTTGGTCCTTAGTTGTCCTCTCAGTTTAAAAATATATAAGATCATCTCTTTTGTTAGACTATCAGTATCACAGTTTGAGATGTGATGGAAGGATTTTTTGGGATGTATAAATGGGACTGTTTTGTGTGTTTTCCCTTGAAAACACTATTTCTATCTTAAGTCTTGGTACGGAAACCGTGACGAGGAGAAAATGTAAGCAGCTAAATGATGTCTCCCAAAATAGTTTCTGGTGAGATACATTTGAAATACAAGTTAGGTTTCAATTTTACAAAATATATAGAGTTGCAACAATTAATTGATCAGTCGATTGACAGAAAATTAATCACCAACTTTTTTGATAACTGAATAATTGTTTTGAGTCATTATTAAGAAAAAATGAACAATACATTTCCATTTTATTCAACTGATAACTGAATGATTTATTTATACATTAATTCTGTGTAATTTATTTAATTTTGAAAGTGTTCTTTTTGACAATTTTACATAGTACTTTTTTTTAGTTACATATTATAGATTCACATACATTTTGTATTTTGAAGTGTTTGTTCAATTTCCTTGAAAGCACAATAGTTGGGGGAGTTTTCAACTATTTAATCATTATTTAACTAAGTCTCCTGATATCTGATTTATAAGAGTGGTCTGGCCAATGATGAGTATGATATTCATGTGATCAGAGAGAAAGAAAGAGGAGCAATAACAATGGGTAGAGAACTTTTAAGATTTAACCACTTTCTTATTTTCTTATATATAGATAATCTGTGAGGCTCTTTGTAAATATCTTACTACTGTTCTGCAAGATGTGATTTTAGGACAGAAAAGAATACAACAAAATACGTTTTATACTTTGGGGTTTCTCCATTCATACAGTTAAATAAATCTGAACCATATTAATGTACCCTGCATGTGCTGAGTAGTGTCATTATGAGAATGTATAATTGCCAGTATTTGCTGGACAGACTTTCCCATTATATTTTTAAGTGCTTTGGGGGCCTTTTGTAAGTTATGTCAGGGCACAGTGATTTAGTATAGTAACATATTTCAATATTTTTCATATCTAAGTGTCATATTAAAGCTTGTTTTGGGCCCTTTTAGTTGGGGACCCCAGGCAGTAGCCTTACTGTATACTTTTACTTCAGAGGAAAACATTGTACTACTATATTTGCCTGTAAGATGTTATTGGCTATGTTGCAGATTCAGATTTTACAAAATCTAACAATTAAAATATGATGCTTTATTATTCAATAAAATATCCAGCATTATAATTAAATTAAATACATTGTGTTAGGGAAAGGGTGAAAATAAAGTAATACAGCTTTTTGCTCCCATTTAATTCGTAATATGGTTGTAACGGCTAGTTGCTGTCCACGTGCTGTGACCTAAATTTGTTGGAAAAGTTATTTATTAGCATTAACTCTGATAACAAACAAGGCAAAGCAGCATTTAGTTGTTTTAGTGAATGCACAGACGCAGCAACAAGTCTGGGACAATATGCTACAAATCTTTGTAGTGTCCGTGTTATTGCCACATTGCGACTTAAAAGCTCATGAACACTATGGATGTATCCATGATGAACACACCGAAATCGGAAGAACGACTTTCCAACTCGGTAATTGGAACCATCCGAGGAGTACATGAATGCAGCATAATCGAATCTACCCTCTTCCGCATTTTCTTCCAATCACCGAAGCCTACTCAACCGGAAGTTTTGAACGAATCGTACGCGGGAAATTCCTGAAGTCTTCAGCTGGACAACAGAGAAGGTAAAACGGCACCTTACTTTGAAATAGTATCATTTAAAAAATGCAACGGGTATAACTCGTATGTATTTGTAACACCCATAACTTACAGCTTCGATTGAAGTCACTATTATGCAGTCTTGCTTTGATTTATCGTTGGATCCAGTAACGTTAGCTACAAATCGACTCAACAAGACCCGCTCAAGTTATTGCTAACGATGTTAGCTCGCCGGAGCAATCACATCCAGTGACTGTTTTAGTAGATATAAATATATTGTCGTAGGTAATTCGTCATATATCGGCCATATTTTTCAGCATGTTTAGATATAACATCTGTGATGGCCACTGAACTACTATCGGTTGATTTAAAAACTATCGTTAGGAAGTAACCAAGCTTAAATTTATTTTCTTTTCCTCCTGAGGTAGTAGTCGGGTACAGAAATGAAGGTGGTAACGTGTGAGATTGCATGGCACAACAAGGAGCCCGTCTATAGTCTGGATTTCCAGCACAGCTGTGATGGACGAACTCACCGTCTGGCCACAGCTGGAGTGGACACCACAGTCAGGGTGAGTAGACAACGAGGATTCATTAATAAATATGAAATATATGTGTAATAACAACTGCAATAATTCCGGCCTTTTTAAAGTTATAATGTTCAGTTCTCATTGGACCTGAGTAACTGGGAACTGATTATATTTAGGTACATATTACATATTTAGTAAGTTAATTTAACCAAATTCCGGTTTGCGCCTCTAATGTATTAACATAACTCACACACACACACACAGGTAAGCATTTGTTTCTCTGAAAAATAATTATCCAGAGATGCAAGAAATCTAGAAAATAATAAAAGTCCTCCTCCACTCAAAAATGTGTTTTTCTTCTTGTTCCTACAGTTTAAACTGAACTTTTACAAATGTATGAACATCCGTTACATTCAAGCCCTGCCAAATAAGTTCATAGAATGCTGATTAAGCCCATCACCGCCAGATAAATCTCTCTATTTTGCAGCATGTAGAGTTCTTAAATCTCATGACGGGTACGACATTCCCACGTTGGCTGTTAATTGTGCTGCTCTTTTAGACTTTCTGAATGTCATAGGACCAAATGAATCAAATTCTGATGGTGAAATGAGTCACATCAGGGTGCACATGAGAGCGTGCCACATGCCTGTCTCAGTCAATCATAGCTGAGCGCCCCCCTTTACCGTCACTGACAGAAGAGGGAGACAAAAGTCCCACATTCCAGCTTTAATGTTTGAGCTTCACTGTGCAGAACCATGTATGTGCAGAGTTTGACACGAGAAGACTGATCATTCATCCACTGAAAGTGGAAAGTTTCTCTGTTCTTGTTGAACATCAGATTTTAAGTGGTGGAACCTGTGAACATGATATGTGACATCACAATTTGGAAGCAAATCCTGGTCCGATATTCAACTTACACATGTGATGTGGAAACTTGAAGCATCCAGAGCACAAACACTGACAATTAGCGCCTTTCTAGTCTTCAAGGTCCCAACCTGCCCATCAGAGGAAACTAACCTTTCATACACATTCGCACAAGCAATTTGGGGTTAAATGGTAAATGGACTGTGTCAGTACACCAACAAAGCAAGACTGACTGGAGGAGCTGGGAATCGAACCACCAATCTTCTGATTAGCGGACAACCTGCTCTACCTCCTGAGCCACAGCTGTCCCCCATAACATTGTTGTTTTGTTAAGTGATATTCTGGGTTTGCAAATGTTGCTGGGTGATTATTCTTCAGAGGAATGGGTGATGAGCTCTGTGACTTGTATTTAATAGTAATATAATAAAGGCACAAATTGAGGCTACTATACAGGCAAATGTGAGGCTCACTGTCTCTGTTGGAGGATTTACATGATGTAAAATTGATTGATTTATTGACTGAGACAGTGTGCAGTTTGAAACATTAAAGATGCACTACACCAGAGTTAGCTTAAAGCTAATTTGCATCCGTAGTCCCCGACAAAACACATACAACCGCAAAACAAAAAACACACACAGAACACACCGTACAAAGTACAAAATGCAAAACTACACACAGCACATCACATACACCCACAATATCAATTAGAAGTTGTCAAATTAAAAGCAAGCAATAAAAAGTTAGTTTAGACAGTGTAATGGGACAATATTGGAACCCTTTCAATCATTTTTACATATTTAAGCTATTATTCCTACAGATTTTGTCCCTTTTATTATTCACCATTGGGAAAGCCGTTGAATTTGTTTGGTAGACTCTACACATCCCTGCTAGATTGGGAGACTGAAAATCATGTTTAGCGAACTTTACTAATCAATGTGCCACAAAACAAGTAACCCACAAACTTCTATATTTTTCAATGCAGTCTTGTGATTGAAAAGTGTATCATCTGCAAAACACAGAAGACCAGTTTGAGCGCTAAAATAATCTGGCCTTTTAATAATCTTATTTTTTACTTAAACAGCTGTTTTACAAAGTGTGTTTAATGAGCTTTTGCCCTGATGTTGATGCAGCTGTGGCGGGTAGACATGGGCCCAGATGGGAAGGCAGTGGTGGAGTTTCTGTCTAATCTGGCTCGACATACCAAGGCTGTCAACGTCGTGCGCTTTAGCCCCAACGGAGAGCTGCTCGCCTCAGGAGGAGATGGTACGTTGCACATAACATACACATTAATATCAGTGCCTGCTCAAAACGCTCCGGTGATATATTTTAAGGCGGAACAGGAATTTTAAAGTACCAACACCTCTAGTGATGTTTTGTTGTGTGGTACAGATGCAGCCATTCTGCTGTGGAAGCTCAATGACAGTAAGGAGCCCGAGCAGGCCCCCGTGTTCCAGGAGGATGAAGATGCTCAGCTCAACAAGGAGAGCTGGTCTGTGGTCAAGACACTAAGGTACATTAAGACCAGCAACTGGCTCGCTCTCATAACTCTGGTCCCACCAAACCAGAAACTTTGACATCCTTTATTGGACAACTGACAGTGTAGAGTTAGACAGGAAAAAGAGAAGATAGATGAGTGCGAAGATAAGCAAATGAGACAGTCGGCTCATCCAGAATTACAGGTGAAGCTGTGTACTTTGCGGTCAATATTATCTATTTACTCAGATCAAGGTGATCTGCTGGTTTTTGTTGCTGTCTGGTGCACTTTTAGAGCCCCTGCAGTTTGTATTCTTGCTTTAAATATTATGGATCACAAATGATTTTAACATTTTTGTTTTCTGCTGACCAGAATTAGAATGCTTATACACACAGTTCATCTACAACAGTAGTTACGAGCATGTTTTTATTTTCATTTCTTTTCAACATTGTGCCCAATCTCTGGGACAGTGATGCACTACTTGCACATTGTAAAACACTGGGATTGATTTCTTATCATTTGACTTGTTTTTAGAGGACACATAGAGGACGTGTATGACATCAGCTGGACCCGGGATGGAAACTTCATGGTGTCTGGTTCTGTAGACAACACTGCTATTATGTGGGACATCAACAAAGGTTGGTTTTAATCTGTCATAAACAAAGAATCTTTATGTGTTGCATATATTTTTTTTGTCACATCTGTTAAATTTGTCACATATTTCAGTCATTCAAAAACATTCTTTTTTTTTTTTCTTTTTTTTTTTAGGACAGAAACTGTGTATCTTGAACGACCATAAGAGCTACGTGCAGGGGGTGACCTGGGATCCTCTTGGGCAATATGTTGCCACTCTCAGCTGTGACAGGTGTGACAAAACAGAGATTCAGACATCCTGTTTCAAATCATGCCTTTGTGGGTGTAATCCTCATGAAATTAATCTCTGCTGTGAAATGGCTTGTGCTATTTGTTAAAGGAGAGAACAGTGGGATTTAGCGACTCGATGTTTTTGTTTTTCCTTCTCAGGGTGATGCGCGTGTACAGCACTCACACCAAGAAGAAGGCCTGCTGTATAAGTAAAATGAGCTCCGGGACACCTACAGAGGGAGAGGTTAGTAAAGGTTTTGTTGCTTTACAGTTACATTTGGTCTTTAAAAAAAAATAATGAAATTAAATTGAACTCTGTAACTTTTGCAGGTCAAGCAGTACAGAATGTTCCACGATGACAGTATGAGGTCGTTCTTTCGACGCCTTTCGTTCACACCAGACGGGTCTTTCCTGCTTGCTCCAGGTACATACACAGCTTTCCCAAAATGTGGCCTTCAACTTTGAACAGAAGCAGGAGTTTACTTAATTTATTTTACTAGCATATCCCAACGTTGAATTTTCCAACTTTCTTTTTTTTTTTTTTTTTTTTTTTAAACCTTAGCTGGATGTGTGGAAGTTGGAGAAAACATCATGAACACCACCTACATCTTTTCTAGGAAGGGCCTCAAGAGGTATGTTTTGTCACATGTTGGTGCATTTATAAGTTAAGAGTCATTGTTGACCTTTCAATGCTGGTTATTGACATACAAATCTCTCCCTTTGTCTTTTAGGCCTATCGCCCACTTGCCATGTCCGACTAAAGCTACACTTGCTGTGCGCTGTTGTCCCGTCTACTTCGAACTGAGGACCAAGAAGTTAGAAGGCAAGGACACACATCCCATTGGTTAACAGACAAGACTGATAATGCAGCTTATTGTCTGCGCCCTTTATGTTAGTTTACTTCATATTTTCTTCATTTTCCCTCCATTTCTCTTCCACAGATGGTTCTATCCAGGCTCTTCCCAGTGTATTCCAGCTGCCGTACCGTATGGTGTTCGCAGTGGCATCTGAGGACTCCATCTTCTTGTACGACACGCAGCAGACCCTTCCTTTCGGTCTGGTGTCCAACATCCACTACCACACGCTCAGTGATCTCACATGGTAAATGAACATGGTAGTGCTCAGAGCCCAACACACAATCATTGTAGTTATGTGCATAAGAACAGAAGAAAACGGACTTGGAAGAGTGACTGAAACATGAAATAGAAGGTTTCAGTAGCATTGATAAATGGTCTCGCACACCCAAAAACTTAACAGGAAACTGGAGGGATTAATCTAAATAAAGAGATATGAATATGTAAATTTATTTTTATTTTTCTAAACTGTACCCATAATAATCCCTCCACAAAGCAATTTCAGGTTTTACTAACTTCTTTTATCTGGTCAAATAAAAGACACTGTCTAAGAACTCTTAAAAACAGAAGGAGGTCTGTTAAACTTGTTTTATGCCTCAGAGATGTTTTTATATAGATCCAAAATCAATAAAACAGTTAAATAACTTGGGGTAAATATAGAAAACCAACAATTAAAGCAACAACTTATTACAATTTATATTCCACCTTACAAAGCACAATATTAGTATTTTATTTTATTATAAATATCCCATTAAACTCTTATAAGAACATTCTAAATAATAATTATTAGGACTCCCTGCAACTTAGTATCCATAAAAATACACAAATTTGGCATAATAATGCATAAATAAATAAAAAAAATCTGGAACTTAATTGGATACTTAGAGCACAAGGTATTAAACAATTTTGGATATAAATATACATAATAATGTTCAATTATTCACAGAACTCAAAAAACTGAAAACTTCACACCATGAATTGTTACCAGGAAGCTTTATTTAAAGAAGGAAGAAGAAAGAATGATATATGTATAATATACTGCTGGAGGAATCGTCTAAACATTATTCACTGCAGAAGATGTACGATAATTGGAATGAAGATTTTAAGAATATATTATACTAGAAAATGAGATTTGACTCAAAAATTCAATTCTCACCTGAACTGTGTATTTTTCACACTGCTGAATAACATATCCTATGTGATGGCAGATTATGTTTTTCTCCAACATTTACAAGATAATTTCTAAAAACTGGGGAAAGAAACAGATGGCCCTAATTGATTAAATATTATGTAGGCATAGAAAAGACAATGGTTGATAACAACAAGACAAACAAAGCAACTTGTGTGTGTGTGTGTGTTTGTGTGTGTGTATGTGAGGATGAGGGGGTGTACGTGAGAAAGTGTGATAGTAAGATGAGCAAACGTGACAACACTTAAAAGTGTGAATGTACGTTTTACTGATGTACATGAATGTATCTAAGTTTCTTGTTAACCAGACACAACCTATGATATGTAATATCTTACCATATATGTCAAGGCATTATGAAAGAGAGAGATTGTAAGCAAAACCCCAAGGTGGAAGTAATAAAACAAAATAAAAACAGTAATAGAAAAAATTAATAAATGAAACAGAAGTATATCTATTCTCAGTCATACGTGAGACATACAACTAAAAAAATGTGTCTGAAACGCCTCCTTCTGTGTAGATGAGTGTTATGATGAGAATATGTATTTATAAAAAGACAATAATGAAGAAAAAGAGATTAAATACAATAATATACAATCCACAACAGTCCACAACCCAAATATATTCTCTTTATGGTTATAGAGGATTAAAGAAACCAGAAAATATTCATATTTGAGAAGCTGTAATCATAGACTTTGGACATTTTCTCTTGACGATCAATATAAAATTAGGAAACTAATCAGCTAATCATTGCAGTTCTAGATCAAAGAAAGACTTAATGTCGATTTTAAGACTTTTTATTTCTTTAAGTCAACTTCCAACAACCCCTACAGCTGTGTTGATGTCATCCACGCTCGTCACCATTTCTCTGTCAGTATTTTTCAGTTTGTTATTATTGTTAGAAATGAATCATTATTATTATTATTATTAGGTATGAATTTTAAAAAATGTCTCATTCATATTTTAGCATTCCACCCTCTGACGTGTTTCTGTTATATCCTGTTTAGGTCTCGTGATGGTTCCTTCCTGGCTGTGTCCTCCACTGATGGCTACTGCTCCTTCCTGTCTTTCTCTCCCGGGGAGCTGGGCACTCCGCTGAAGGAGCCTCCCACGTTGGAGGTGTTTGTCCCAAACAGCGGTGTTGAGAAAAAGGGCAAGAAGACGTCAGCAGCCAGGACCTCCTCTCCTGTGTCCCAGCTGTCAAGCTCAGCCCCCACTCCCACAACCCAGACCGGCGTGGGCAAAGAGACCCCCTCCGTGCCCCTCTCCTCCTCCACCTCCCCGGAGGAGAAGAAGAGCACCCCCAGTGCCAAGTCTAAACCTCAGCCACGCAGGATCACCCTTAACACCCTGGAGGGCTGGGGGAAGCCCACTACTCCGAAATCCTCAGCTCCTCAGACACCCACATCTGGAAGCACAAGCGCACCCTCTACTCCTCACCTCACCCCTACCAACTCCTCTAAAACCCAGCCACGCATCACCCCCCTCACTCCCTCCACCCCTAAAGTCCTGAACAGTGCTAATACTCCTGGGCCCACAACTCCTAAGGGTACAACCACTCCTAAGGGACCCACACCAAGGTAAATCCCAGCGAGAGTAGAGTGTGCGAGAGGAAAACAATTTGTTATTATACCACTGAAAGTGTAATAAAACAAAGAAAAGCTGCAGGAGCTGCAACAAGAAAATACTTAAATATCGATTACCTTTTATTTTCTTGATTAATCCATTAGTTGTTTTGTCTATAAGATGTCTAAAACGGTCCAGAATGTCAGTCAGCGTTTTCGAAAGCCCAAGATGGCGTCCTCAAATGTGTCGTCTTTTATCTAAAACAATAGTCCGCTACTCAAAAATCATGAAAACAAGAAAATATTCACATTTGAGAAGCTGGAACCAGAGAATTTTGACTTTCCTTTTTTTTTTTTTGACTCCAACTTATTAATCAGTTGTCAACTAATCAGTTGATCGACTGATCATTTCATCTCTAAATAATATACATTGATGTTTTGTCTGTTTCAGTCACTCACATCTGTCCACACTGCTGAAATCACTCATGTCACATGTGTGATTTTTATGTGATTTAATTCAAACCTTGTTCACTGTGTTTAGTGACCATACTTATTGAAATATTTATCAGTAAGTAAGTTAAAAACATGAGCAAGTTAAATTTGTGTAGCCTTTTTCAAAAGCAAGATTACAGTGTGCTACAAAAAAAAACACAATATAAAAGAATGTGAACAAATATTTAAATCTAAGACAAACAAACATCAGGGCATGGAAACATCAAAAAAAAAAAACCTTTTGGGAATTAATAGATTTTGAGATGAGATATAAAACATGACCCACAGAGGGAGACATAATGTAGGAGCCAGAACACAAAAGTCTTGAACTTTGAGCAGGAGACCTTGATATATGATGGGAGCTATTTGAATTTTATCTTAAATTTGTAAGGAAGTCAGTGTAGTGAAGGGAGATAAGGTCAGCAATTACATGTGTATAGCGAGATAAACTTTATAATTCACTAAGTGTATTGAAAACGATTTAAAAGTAATGTTGGTGGTGTAAAGAATATAGGTGAATATTATCTCTTACGTCTACACATTTATGGAAATATTTGATCTATTTAAATGGGTTTTGACAGCAGACTGATGAAGTTACTACACAGAGCAGACTGCTCCCACCTTCCTCCTAATGATTAAAGTAGCTAAGCTGATTATCTCAATAGATGCAGTTTACACAGAAGAGTAGAAGGTCACTGTGGACTTTTAAATGTGTAAAATACTCTTTTTAAATACATTTTTCAATCATCTAAACATGAGGACAGTTAAAATTAGCTGTAAGGGACTCGCAGTGTTTTTCCTTGGGTTTGCATGTGCTCAGCTCTGGCAGTGAGAACAAAGCTCTGTCTGGTATGAGGGAGTCGTTGGACCCCCTGCTGACTATAAAATAATCACTCTGACAGACTGCTCGCAGACAATAACAAGTCTGCATATGCTTTTGTGTTTGCTTTGTATCTGTAACTTGGTACGTCTGCCTTGACTAGTCCTGACTAGATTTACTACTTTGTTTCCAGGCGAGTGTCTTTGACTCCTGTTGCATCCCGTCCTGCCTGCTCACTCTTCGGCACTCCCTCCTCTACCGAGAAGGCCAAACATGGTTAGTGGGGAGGGGGGGGGGTACAGTACAGCTATGGTTGTTCTTTGTTATGGTCGTCATTTATTGCAAAGATCTCAACAAAAAGTGTTAATGGTTGGAAGACTTATGATACCTTTATGGTCCATCCTCAACGACAGCCATCAGTGTACATTCACAGAACCTCTCGTGTCTCGATGTATTTATAGTGTCTTTAGTTGAACAGAAAAGTACTTATTATATGTTGACGAGTGCTATTCCACTGGAGGCTAACTTTTTGGGTCTTTATTTCTATCATATGATAAACTTATATTCACCATAGAAATGTAGGAGATCTAAGAACAGCGACATCACCACAGTGAAGACCAAAGGTGCAAGAAACACAAGTATCCAGGTGATCAAACAGGTTGTAAACAAGCCAGTAGCATTGCCTGGTTGTCTAAAACACTTTAATTTAGGGGTGAAACTGAAAGCGCAACAAGCATTTGGTGATAATTCCTCATTGCACAGAAGAACTCTGACCACAAGCACAGCTGAACCAGGAAGTTGGTGTGTAAACTGTGATGAATGTTAACAGCAGACTTTTCACCTTTTGCTTTTGTTATGTCTTCAGAAGAAGCTAACCTGAGAGTTTATTTAAAGCCTGTATCACCACTGGACTGCTTGTGTTTCTTGACGTTTTTTTTTGAGTGAGTGGTCATGTTCCCAGATTTCAGATATTTAAAGGATCACAATTTTTCCAGTCTGTCTTAAATGTATTTAAAAGTTGATCTGAAGCTTATACGAGGCTTCAGGAGTCTGAGTCAGTCATAGCAAGTGGAAATCTCCCACATTTAAAGTCTTTTTAGCATCAAATTCCCTCTTTGTGTTTCCTCGGACAGTGTTTCCCTGAAGAGCTGCTATGATACTTGATACTCAAGTTGTAATAAACTGTAATACAGCTTCATAGTAACTAGAATGATAACTAGCGAGTGCATTAGACTGAATTGTGTCAAATAAAGCATCTGACATATTCCACACAGCTTCTTACATGACAGCAGAAGAGAGTCGGCAGAGATCACAGGCTTTCGTATGTAACCTTTCTGTCACTGATCTCTTCATTTGCATTTCTCCAGAACGTCCCTCTCCTCCGTCTGATCCAGTCTGCCAGCCTCCAGAGTCCAAACGCCCCAAGACCAGTGACCCCCCAGCGAAGGACCGCGTCACCAAGGCTTAGTGTTTACTAGGAACAGTGTGGTGCTACAGTGTTCAGACCAGAGTACATACAACAGAGTGACAGTTAAAGAAGCCAAGATATTGAGGCTCCTGATGGATGTAATACCATAGTGCAATGACTGTGTGTTTGGGATGATATACAACGTGATTTGTACTTGACATAACCTGACATAGTGTAACAGGTTACAAAACAGACAGGATGGCAGTCAGTGTCTTTTTTTTTTATTCTTTTAGCTGTGTGTGTTTTTTGCATGATAAAGTTAACAAGTAATGGGTTAATTGTGTTATATTTCATTTTTGTGACTGTAAAGAGGAAAGTACTGTCTCACGTCTTACCAAAAACATGTGATTTGTGAAACTCTAACTGTACTCCAGACCTGAAGAAGAAAAAAAAAACAAGCACTTCAAGGTTTAGTGCTTTGTGTGAGCTTAATTTGCTGAGGACTTTGGACCAGCAGATTGACTGAAAGGCTCAAAATAGTCAAACATGTAAAAGTGATTTTTTTTTTTTTTTTACATTGTGTAATAAAGGATGTTTCATATATATATAGTACATTTGCAAGTAGTTTGTGTTGAGTAACTGTAGGATGATTCATGCTCTTTTAATTACAAGCAGCTGACAGTTATGTAAAATGTTCTCAAGGAAATTCTAATTTATATGCTGCCTTTGTACTCAAACTAAACCGATTTAGTTCTGATTATAATGAGGACAAGACTAATGTTAAAATTTCTATGTAGAGTTATGTTTTGTTTGACAAGGCCAGGATTAAAAGAATAGTGAACTCATAATATTTTGACTGGAAACCAAAAAGATCTTTCATTTTTCCGCATCATGTGGATTTTTCATATTTAATTGTCTAATTAAATTTTGAGTGATAGACTCTATATATTTTAATGCGCTTCATAAAGGCCCAAATGCTACCTTCTCAGTGCTGGCAGCAGTTTACTGATGGAGAAATAAGTAACACTTTGACCCAAAAGTAGTTAAATATAAACATGGAGTCTTCATGATAATTTACTGCATCATCCAGTAAAATACCCAACATGTGTACCTTTTTTTCATGTGGAACATAAACTACTCCAAGGTTGCTACAACCTCCAAATTCACGGAAAAAATGCATCACCTCATTGTCCTCAGTAGCTGCAGCTCTGATATTACAGCATTCTAATGATTGCTTTGGCTCAGTGTGTTTCAGTGTGACTGTCTAAATTCTCACCTTTAAATACAAAATGCTGTAATTTAAATCACACTAAATCACAAGCTGAGTCCTCAATACACACAGCTCATATGCACACTCGCTCAGTAAATTCTATTAGATCCTCCAGAATATCCTCTATACAAGATTGTACCATTTTGTCGCAACGCATTTGGGCAGTCAGCTTCCTCTGTGAAACCCACAACTCAGTGAAACGTCCTACCTGGTGATATGAAGAGCTGTGGTTCAATCAATACATTAAAGGCCAAATTAAAACATCTACTAAAGACCAATCAGCTGTGTAACTATTGAGTCTAAACTCCATTTATGGTCCTCTCATTAGTGCAGGTAGTCTTGCTTTTAATTTGACAAGTTTATTATTTTATTATCAATTTCTCATTGACATTGTGGGTGTATGTGATGTGCTGTTGTGTGTAGCTTTGTATTTTGTATTTTTTATGGTGTGTTCTGTTTGTTTTTTACTTTGTACTGTTTGTTGTGCTGTTGTATGTTTTGATTGTAGGGGACTGCGGATGCAAATTAGCTTTGAGCTAACTCCAGTGCAGTGTATCTTTAATGTTTGAAAACTGCACACTGTCCCGGTTAATAAATCAAATCAAATCAAAAATATTAGCACACGTTCTAGCGCTTATTGCTAAATGTACAGATTACTGAATCAATGAACATACTATATGTTTGCAAGAATGTATCCTTATTTTGACATGAGCCAACTGAGAATAGAGAACAAAAGAAACAAAAATGTAGTTTATTTCTCACTGATTACTGTCGAAACGTTGCAATATAGTGTATAATTGTGGTTAAATGTCACATCTACCTTACAGTATAACTGTAGCTTCATGTATTCAAAAGTGAACTATCTCAAGTTTGATTTCTTGAATAGAAGCAAACCTTGCGGTTGATGCAGATCAGGGTAGGGTAAACTCTAAACTCATTCTGTATATTTACAATTATAGAACATATTCAGTGTTTAAAAGAAAGGTTTTCAAAAGTTATCTTCATCAGATCCTGATTTCTACATAAATTGCATGTTTCTTTCTCAAGGAAGAAAATGCCATTGTTCAATATTGATGTGAATTAGTTACTGATTGACAGTGATATTTGATAATGACCATATTATTTTAAAATAACATTGATTAAAGTCCAGAAATGAACAATGTTTCGATGTGAACAACACCTACTGAGAGATCTTTTGTATTGCAATTTGATACAGATGTTTTCATTTTGAGTACTATGCCAGATTTTCAGGCCAAAATGTGGAGTACTTGTAGAGTTTTTGCAAATTGAAACTCTTGTGGAGAACTGAGTCAAAGCACTTGAAAAATATTGTATTACAGGATTTGTACCTGACATTGAGATGACAGTGACAGCTATCATTACAAAAATCTGAAATAATTTGTCAATTTGTTGTTGTTTTTTCCGAGCTAAACAACGCCAGGTCATTTTTAGAAGAAAACAGCTGGACAACCTTCACTTAAATGTGTCTATTCTGAATAACAATGAGTGTATCATGTTTAACTTGACTGAGCTGCAAGTGAAGCAAATACTAGTACACTGGCATCGTGTGCGAGCAACCCACCTTGATGCGAGGGGAAGCAAACTAACTTGAGTGACAGCTCCCTCAGCCAACCATATTCCCGTATGGCCGAGGCTCTTTAAAGCATCTGCTAATGGCCTTTGTGTGAAGGCGGGGAGGAGTCGGCTCGGTTAGGCTGCTGATTAGCAACAAACAGAAGGTTACGAGTTTAAAAATGTGGACTATTTGACCACCGGACTGGCTCTGCAGCAACGAGAGCGGTGTGAACTATGTCGGGTGTCTAACCGGACCTTGTTGGCTCGCTTTTGAGGAGACCCGGCGGTGATTTTTGCAACATTTAGAGACAACCTCGCTTTTTTTTTTAGGTCGTTCAAAGTGGCGATGCTGAGCTGATAGCTGCGTCATCATGTTGCTTCCGACTCGAGTTGGCGAAAAGAAATCTCAAGTTAACGCCAGAGGTGAAGCCGCCCGCCGTCATCCAGCCCCGGAGGCCACTCCCGACCCCTGAGACAGATGGGAAACCGGCTGAACGCGAGAGACAGGCGGTGAAGCTTGTTTACGTGGAGGCTGTGAAACTGGGGGGACTTTGCATCACTTGGCTCGGCGCTGTTGGCGCGATTCTCCCCCCTTGGCTGCATTTATTATCTGCACTTGGATGGACGGTCAAGTATTTCTGTTGATGTCGTATAACGGTTAAAACCGCAAAAATTGTATCTACGTGCCACCAGAGACGTTTCCCCCAACAGAAAGTACAGTCATTAATATTTCATGTTGGATGTGGATGTTTGCCACAACTGTTTGGATAGATAGAAGTGATGCCCTCATTGACAGCAGGACCCTCCAGTGAAAATGCTGCTCACTCCCATCTGATAGTGACTTTCTTTCTTTCTTTCTTCTTTTTAAGTTCTAGTTAAGAAAGCCAATCATTCACAAGCCATAAAGACACACTTTATAGTTAATTTCAACTAATTGGCTCCATAGCCGCCCAATGGGATACGTCATCTCATTAGTAGGGTGTCACAGAGTGTTTGTTGGGACTTATTGTTAGGTTGGTGGTCTGTTGTGTCCTGTCACCGCCTCCACGTGGACTTTGTCTCAGGACGGTGGGTGAAGTTTGACTGGTGGCTCCCCTGCCGTGTCTCATAAGAGGTGACTCAGCTGAGCAAAGCAGGGAGTGTTTGAATTCTTCAGACAGGAAGACGCGGGGGTCCTTCCCCACACTGGTCAGAGTTACACTTTTTTTTTTTTTTTTTTTTTTTTTTTTTGAGATCAGAATATAAAGCCGGTTAAAATGGCCGGCGACTGCACCCACACCAATGCGCATTACGCGCACGCAGAAAGGTTTTATCCCTCCAAACGTTGGCTGGATGGAGACAGAGACAGATCCAGGGAGATGGAGTCAGCTGGAAACTCGAGAGGCCGTGGACCACCTACACGGTGGTCGCCAAACTTTGAGGTGATTGACGGGATGCTGTACCGCAAGAAGCTGGAAAAGGGCTTCATCAACTACCGGGAGGTTTTGGATGAGGACCGGAGGCATGAGGCCATCTCCACCTTTCACCAGCGGCGGGCGGGCCAGCGCCACCTCTCCCTGGAGGAGACCTACAAATGCGTGGCTGAAAACTACTGGTGGGAGGGTATGAACATCACTACTTGACTTGCAACATACGTGAAAACAACTTCTGGTTATCTTATCTGTATCTAACAATGCAGTGTATTCATTTGTCATCGTGAGTAAGAGTAGGAATATTTAAAACAGCCACGCATTAATGATTGAATCAATCAAAGATCAAGGAACTTACTCAGGGATGATTGACAGCTGTTCATTACAGTCCTGGCTTCTCTTGTTTTGTGAGGTGATTCATTTCAGCTTGTGGCTTTCACCAGAGCTGACACAGAAAAGTTGTTCTTTATACTACAAGTGTTCCTGGACTATAAGATGATTATTATTCTTTGTGCACCTCAGAAGTTGCTACCTGGCTTTTTCTTGTCTACTTACTGATGTTGGAATAATTGTTTTCTTCACAGGGATGTATTTCCAGATCAGAGACTTTGTCCTGAGCTGTCCAGAGTGTCTGAGCCAGCGCAGCAAGAAGACAGAGGTAAGGATACGGCAGAGTCACAGAGGCGGATCTGAAAAGTTTTCTACATCTCACACATTTTAAATTCACACTTGCTAAATCTCATTCTCACTCTATCCCGCTCTCCCGCTCGTCTCCTGCAAGTACTTTCTCACACGTTATATTCCCGTTCTGAAGCATCTTTATCTTCTCCTTTTCTATAACGTCTTCTTCTCTCAGGAGCCGGGCGGCAGAGGATGCGTCACAAAGACGATGGCGTCGCACAGCGCGGACATGCTGAGCAAGCTGAGGAGTCAACGGGAGGCAGGGATGTTCTGTGACATCACCCTGCGGACTAACGGGCAATCGTACTCGGCCCACAGAGCCGTCCTAGCAGCCGTCAGCGATCACTTCCAGGAAATTTTTACAGAGATGGACTCGAATATGAAAGCGGACATAGACCTCACTGGTAAGTCCAGACACTTAGGAACCTCGTAAAGAGACTAGCTGGACAGCCTCGCAGACTCCAGAACCGTGTATTTGGGTTTGTGTGTGTCAGTATTTCCAAGCTCAACAGCAGAGAGTTGCCCTCAGATGTCTATTAAAGTGAGAGAAGTTTAATAGTAAGCATACTGGATGATTGTGTGCCTAGTTCATAATAAATAATTATAATTATAAACATTGAGTGACATGAGTTGAAAACATTACTTCTCATTATCTTTCAAACAGTGGAGGATATCGAGAAATGTAAATAATTCACTTGAGTCATTCAAGTCATAAGTAGGAGACCACATTTGGCCTTTTTGTACGAGACCAGCTTATAGCTCTAGAAATCTGTCGTTGGAGGATCTGCAGTTGGTGCCGAACTCATGTACTTGACATATTGGCCCCAAAAAATAAAGCTATTTTCTTAAGTGAACTCTGGGCAATGTCCAGAGAAACGAGTCCAGACATTTTCTTTCACACATGTAGCACACAACAAGGAGATTGTCAGTGTCAGACGTTTTCTCACTTACTGGAAATACTCCACTTGGTTTAGGCGAGGGATGGCGCCTGGGTAGAGTGTGCAGGGATGCAAAAAAAAAAAAAAGTATGCTGCGGTTTTAATTCAGCCGTTTTTAAGCTTTTCACCCGAAATAAAATGGCTTTTCTATTACAAGAAATCAGAGGAAGTCCTCTTTCCCATTAGCACTATCTTCACAGCGGAGCGTCCAGGCCCAGTCAAAACAAACGCAGCTTAGCTGGCCTGCTGCGTTTATCCAGCGGCAGTCACATGATAGAAACGTCATCAATTCGCCCACCCACTCGGTGTGAATTCTCCAGACAGTCGACTGCTTTATTCACACATGGGCTCAATTGGACATTAGATGGACTTTGTGCTAAGGAGCTGGCAGGGTTTTAATGTCCGGTCCAACTGATTTGGATATTTGTGTTCACACATACAGCTCCTCTAGTTAATGTCTGGATAACTTCAGGGTTGCAGTGCATGTGTAAAGAGGCTATAGTTAAAGTTTTATTCTGAGAATTACATTTGAAAAAGTGGGGGTCGTCTGATATTTAAGGACGAGACTGTTTCGTGTTGACAAGATTGGATATTCTTTCTGAATGGAGAAAGTTAACACTGTAACACCGGCCACTACAGAATGTTGCATTATGGGTTATTTGTAGCCTTAAAGGACAGATTCACATTTTTTCAAGTATGTCTTAAAATGAATGAACATTGAAACAGGTTTTTCTTCCCATAATCATTTTTCCTGTTCATACTGACCATTAGAAGATCCCTTCATAATACACTTACAATGTAAGTGATGGGGACAAAATCCACAGTCCTCCTCCTGTGCAAAAATGTATTTAAAAGTTTATCGGAAGCTAATATGAAGCCTCACCATCCAAATGAGTCAAATCAAGTAGATATCTTTCAATGTTACAGTCTTTTTAGTGCAAAAGTCACTCTTTTTTTGTTACTGTACTTCCACCACAGTTCAACACTGTAAAAGGAAACACAAAGAGGAAATTTGATGCTAAAAAGATTGTAAATGTGGCAGATATCCGCATGATATGACTGCTGAAGCCTCATATAAGCTTCAAAAAACTTTTATAGTGTGTCTGTTAGAGTTATCAATCTGTGAAGTGTTTCAGTTTGACTTGCAGGAGTTTCTGAAGGCTCATGTAACGTTTTTTTTTTTTTTTTTTTTGCCATGGAGGAAATAAATTAATGAGTAAAAACGAGTCCAAAACGTCTCCTGACATCTTTACTGCAGTAACAGATCACGGACCAATCTGTCAAACAGCCAAGAATAACTACTCTCACAGATGAAGTCTGAAAATTGGTAGCGTTATCTGCTGGAGAAAATAAACTCTACACTTTCAATAGCCTGACAGCTGGAGAGAGGGTGCGAGTATGTGATTGATAGATAGATGCTACACATGTGCGATTTACGTTCTGCTTTAATGGAAGTATTTCACTTTAACGACTCTCTTCTCCTTGGATTAATAGTATCTCAGGGAAAACTTTCCCATCTGGACGAGTGTGAAAGTGTGTTTTTATCTTCAAAAGGTCTTTACCAAAATCACTTTTTGGTAAAGAGGGAGTCGTCTTCATATTCAGTATATCTTTGATGTGTGTCATCAAATAGGAGCAGAAGTGGCCCTATTGAAAGCCATTGATATGTCTCTTAGTCTCCACTGTTATTCATGCTTTACTCCCACTCTTCTTTCTGTCTCTCTGATCTTGTTTTTTCACTGAGTCGCTTTCATCTCACTTATCGGCCAGGGTTCATCATACCTAATTAAATGCTTTTTTTTTCCTCTTCTTTTTTCTCCCCTCAGGTTTCTGTGAGGACAGCCTTCTGCCTCTGCTGGATTTCTCTTACTCTTCCACCCTGTGTGTTCGCCAGCAGGACCTACCTGAAGTCATCACCATGGCCCGCCACCTCGGCATGTGGCCCGCAGTGGAAGCTTGCTCTGCTCTCATGAAAGAGCAAGAACTGCACCTCCATCCTGGCAAAGACTTCACCTCGGCCTACGCTGGTGCATGCCACGAGCGTCATCGGCAACAGAGGGAAAGCAAAAGGAAAGGTGTTTTGAGATTAGAGGACAACATGAACAACAGCTTCAGTTTAACGCTGGATGCATCAGATGAGTCTTTAGACGGAAGTCCAAGGCACAATTTGCGCAGAACGCCAAAATCCCGAGGTCATAATGGCCTCCCTCTGAGTCCCTCACACAGGATGAAGCTCATGGACTTCAAATCTCCTTCCTCCAAGAAAGCCGCTGCATCTCGAAGTGCCATAGCCACCTCACAGTCACAGAACTACTCACCCATGTCGTCTCCATCGAACACCCGTCTACTCCGCTCCACCCCTGGAGCCGCACAGGAGGTTCAGAGATTGCTGCCCATGCCTCAAAGCTCTCGACGAAACAAAAAGTCTCACTCCATTGCACGGCTTTCCTGCGCCTCCAGATCGAGGCCGAGCAAGGTTTGTAGCCCTGTAAGAGTGAAGCAGGAAGAGGTTGAGGTCGTAGAAGACGAAGAGGATTTTGCGCGAGCACAGGAGAAGTACAAGCTGATGAATGTTCTCGGGCTACAGAGGACCGCCCTCCTCCCCAGACCTGAAGATCTGATTGGCTGGAGACAAAAGAAACGTCTCAGGAAGCTGAAGGCCAACAACTATTCACTGACCAAGAGGCGGAAACCCCGCACCGTCTCCCCGGCACTACCGTATACACTGTCACTTCCTCTCTGTGACCCCCTCAACACTCGCCTCCTCAACAAGTCAGTGAAGGGCAAGCCTGCGGTTCCAGTCAGCAAACAGCAGATAACACCGAAGAGGCAGAAGGCCAACCCTCAACATGTCCCTCCAAGCGACAGGAGCATGCGCAGTAAAGGGGTGCTACCAGACATGTTCCAGCCCGCGTCCAGGACTGGCTACGGGGGAAGAGAACTCAGACGGTCAGTGAGGAACGGAGACAGCGCCCACCTTCCTGTACAGCAGCCACTGCGACGCAAAACCAGCAAAACTCTAGTGAGAAACACAGTCAGGATAAAAACAGAACCAGCTGAATACTCTATCTCAGGTCTTCCATCAAATCACCGTGGCCACACACCTCATAGTTCCACACCTCCACAGAGGACACAGGCCAGAAATAAGATCACGGTAGAGACGGTGAGAACGCTGCGTTACAACAGCGGCCGACCAGCGACAAAATCCAAGCTCAAGCGGGGTTCCGCAAGAGAGATGGAGAAGACGAAGTGTAAGCCCAGAGAGGAGGGCAGGAAGGTGGGGAGCCAGGGGCTGAGGGGGGTCATGGACACCGGACTGAAAGTAACGGATAACGAACCCAGCGGGCTCCAGTTATCAGAGCATGCTCCACCGCCGTCCATCTACAACCACCCTCTGTATAAAGTCATTAAAGAGGAGCCAGCAGAACTCGTGCCAGTTGGACCTTTCTCCGATCCTCCCTCACCAGACCTGGGCAAGCGCCAGAGCAAGCCCCCCATCAAATTGCTGGACTCAGGCTTTCTGTTCAGCTTCTGCCGGCCAGCAGGAGCACCCATGGCAGTACTAAAGAAAGAGGAGGAGAGCGTGGATATCTGCTTAACACGCTCTGTGTCACAAGTTGGGAAGAAATTTGGAGCAGAAGAGCCCCACCACAGGGCACTGAGAGCCAGAGGACCACCCACCCTGCCTGTGGTGAAGAGGGAGAGAGAGGAGAGGAGTGTGAGCCAAAGCAGGAGAACCAGGACAAACTCCCGGAACAACAGTCATCATCTGGCCAAATCTAGCGGGTCAAAGGCCACACGGACCATGCCAAAGGTAGACGGAAATGACTGATTTCTTTTATGGGCATCTTGATTGTTTTGCATGTACATGATGATCTATAAATAACATATTTTACATCTACAAAATTTGAATAAACACATCAATAACCTTTTCCTAATGTCTTTTCCTGGTATCTCCAGCAGCAAGGTAAAATCCTCCCTCCGAGAGGAAGGAACTGCGTCATGTTGGACTCTGTTCGTCGAGCAAGGTTGAAGCAGCTTCGGGGACCTCGTAGTCAGGCCCCCAAAGTCCCAAAGTCGGCCCACACATGCCTGCAGTGCCCAGCCTCTTACAGGGACTGTGATGCTCTAATCATGCATCGCCTCAGGCACATCGAGGGCAAACACTGGCCATGTCCGGTAAGGACCGACTTTTCTAAATTTGAATGTTGAGTGACAAAACTTTAAAGCCAAGTCAAGGGTGAAAAAATCAATGCCTGGAGCTCAAAAAAGTTTTTTTTTATTTCCACCAAACAATTACTGTAGTGAGATATAAGTTTACTCCTTCTGAGTGAGCTGATTGCTTTGCTATTAGTATTTGGTTGCATAGTATTTGCTTGTAACCAACAGGCAGACTCCTGCTCCAGACAACATGGAGCAGGGCTGGAAACCAATTAAAATGTAATAAGAAGTACATTTAAGATTATTTTCAGGTATTTGCACTTCCATTTTACACAATGGTTCTAGTTACTTTGCAGACTAACAGTTTTTTTCTTTTTGTACAAAGCATAAGATCAACTTGAAAAGTATGATTTCAGTGTTATAGAACTACCCAGTTATGTGGAAAAGTATTGAAGTAATCAATTATAACTAATAATATTATTGTAAACTTTTCTGTTAAGGGGCCACTTTGCATAATTGGCATTTTTGCCATAGATTCTGAACTTGTTGGAGTCATTTTTTTGTCTTTGTTGCCAAATCATTGAAATAATGTTATTTAGGACTGCTTCTAGTTAATCAGATGATGATCAGCTGTGATAGAAGGACGGGTTGGGACTGAGTCTAGTTGTCTTCAGCAAATATGCAGGAAATGTGTGTTGAACGGGGCATGAGTACAGACTTTGACCTCATTTTAGAAGAAAATGTTTTTTGTTTTAGTTTTCTTTTAAAGTGAGAATAAATCAGCATAAATAAAGGCAACAGAATCTGTGGCTACAGAGTTATGATTTTAGATGTGTGAGTCAAGAAGCGGAGCCCTGTTAAAGAGGCAAACTACATTTGACTGATACTTGTAATGGAGTATTTTTAATTCGTGATATTGCTGATTTTACTCAAGAATACTTCGTCCACCACTGATATGGCATCAAACGTTTATTCCGGTGCTGTTAATTAACCCTTTGTCTCACCCACTCTTCACTGTGTAGCTCTGCAGTAAGACCTTCTTTCGACTGAGGAATGTACGGAACCACATCCGCACCCACGACCCCAAGTTGTATAAATGCCGGAGCTGCATTGTTGCTGGTTCCTGAGGGGAGTTGGAGGGTCTGCTCAAGCAGCGAGACTGAGGTGGGTGTGAAATCTATCAGAAGTAGCTGTCAATACATGATAGTGGATTGTGATCATATGTGCTGAATATCAGCACATATTTATTTTTGAGTACCTTTTCTGTTTTCTTAACACTAATATTTTTATTTTCCAGGATGAAGTCTGTGAGTGTCTCACGCCAGCGGACAGGCTGAAGAGAAGAGGCACATGATTGATCAGCAGCTTGTATATAATGGATCTGTCATACACAAGCACAGCGGTCTGTGGGAAGGCATAATCTCTCTGATTCTAATCATTGCCGTTGTCAATGATCGCTAATGTTATTTAAATAACCAAACCAAGGTTGCTGTTCCTGTTTGCGTTTCCGTAGCTACAAAAGGTTAAACTTGAACATTACACTCAGGGGGGGGGTCAGGGAATGTGATGCCACGGTATAAAGTGATTAAACATCACGGTTGTGTATAAAATGAAATGTAAAGTGATTGTTTTAACTATTACTGCTACGTATTGTTATCATTATTTTTCTATGTATAGATGAATTTTGAGTGCACTTATAGCTTATGTTGTTAACCTAAGAGGTGGTAATGAATTTGAAGGTTTGGAGTCTACGGTGGGAATACTTGAAGTGATACAAGCGTCAGAGGGAATGCTTGAAGCTGTTTTAGGAGTGTCCTTTGGGTGTTTCAGTGGGTCTTTGTCCTTTTTTTTTTGGTGTGCTAACTTTTAAACGACCGGTCTCTCCCTCTTTCTGTATTGATCTGCTAGTCTCACATAATCCACGAGTCTGGGATTTGACTGGGGGCGGGGGGCTGTTAACGATGACACCACTGCATGTGTATTTGCAGGCCATTTGTAGATAACCGTCTTTTTCTAAGGCTGCCAATTTTAAAAAGGGAAACACTCGTCTCGTTTTTAATGTGAATTTCTAATTGGTAATCAACACAACGGCATCATTACAGGTATTTTATTGATCTCTTCTTCCACTTAAATCCACAAGAACACACTCATCGTCTTGTTCTACTTCAAATTCCCCTCCTACTGAATAAATGCAATGTGTGCACATAAAGAGATGTTTATGGTTCACAAACTGATTTTTTCGAAATAAATGAGCTGTCTCTCGCTATCTGTTAAAAGACTGAATAAATTTTTGGCTTTTATATCCTGTTATTCTTGCTTTAATTACATATTTGGTATGTACTGCACCCTGTAAGTCAGACAAAAAAATGACAGTTGAGCTAATTAATGAGGATTATTTTCTATATATTTCTACTGCATTTTTCCCTACACAGTTGTAGAGATGGTGATAGGAGACTGGATTGGCTAATGCATCTGCAGTGACACTTACTGCATTGATCCAGTCAGGAGGAGGATGAAGAGTTCTGTTGGGGGAGGCTGTGATCCAGAAGGAGTGAAGAAGAGCTTTAAGCATGATTCACTTCTTTTGCATCCTCTCTGACTCACCTGATGAATAAGGATTTGATGATCCCTCAGACAGATTTAGCCAATATAATAATACATTTGAACAGGAAATGTACAACTATTGCCTTCCTTGCAATGGAGCAATAGAACAAAAATCACACATGCTTAAGTAATGTGAAATCAGGCAGTTGTGGCAAATGTAAAATATGGAAACAAAACACCCAATGTGGGAGAATGTTTTTTTTTTTTTTTTTTTTTTAACTAAATTCGATGAAATATACTTGATGTCCAAATGCATGTTTATATGTGGGGCAAAGTGCACAGGTGTGCAGCACTTTTTTTAATGTATTCAAACTGCCGATGCAAATCACATGTACAGAACAGCAAGTGACAAGGATTATTTGCATTGTGATCTGTTCGTCATCAGCATAATAACAAAACCCTTAGGATTTTAGCATTTATATAGGGAACTGCAGATATGAACAAGAAATAGAAAAAACAAATGTATTAATCCAAAAATTAAAATGCCTCCTGTGCTTTAAATGTATAAAAATTCTTTTCATGGCAAAAACAATCTGCTCCTACAATTATTGTTATTCTCTGTTGCTGTGCAACATTTCAAGATAAACACTGACCAACTTATTGCACAACAACAGTGCATAAAAATGATTGTGAGCAAAGAATTTTGCAGTACTATTTTCCTTTAATTTAAAACACTCTGGATATGTATATGTTTGCATTTATTCACTGAATGTCAAATCTTTGTGCACACATTAGATGATGGGTTACATTTGTATGTGGAGTTTTGACACTTGAAATAAGTTGGACAGGCTGATGGAGATGTAGGTTAGCGGGTAATTGACAAGAAATTGAAGTACAGAAATGCCAAAGATATGTTTTAAAACAGTGTCACCATTCTATATTTTGTCTACCAGAGTAGTGACAAGTTTATTTTTCACCTGTAAAACAACCTATCCAATATATGTCTTGGTCACAAATTAAGGGAACCTTTTGTACCCTTATTTTGTTGTATGCTTTTTTGTATGTTTTCTATGTGATGAGTTATGCTGGAAAAAATAATGGACAATATATCTTTATTAGATTATTTGAACTCTCAAATATCAATATCGGTATCAGCCTAAAAAATCCCATATCTGTCAAGCTGTACTTAAAATGCCCTGAGTTTCGCAGATGCATGTTTCACTGAGGTGCTGATAGCTCTGTAAATAAATGTAAAAGAACTTCAGAAGCTTTTTTAGATATTTATATGAACTGGAATCAAATATATATATATATGTAAATCCTGTTTAATTCATGACCCACACATGGACACATGTTGAAGCCTCAGAATTTGTAAGTGTCTTTTAGTAGAAACCTGAAACTCTGAGCTGTCACAGAAGTCAAATATAGATATTTTTCAGCAGAGAAATCTAATCAGTTAATTTCCTATTTCCTTTTTTTTATACATACTTCCTATAACAAGTATGTTGGTCAAACCAGACAATCTGAGGAAGCAAGGACATCTCTGTGACACTCTGTTACACTCACCAATGAGCACCACACTCTATATTCATATTCATTACTCCTCCTAGCGTTTCACTTCCTGTTTCTTTGTCAGGTTACTGTAACATTGCACTGGTTTTGAACTCTGTTTATCCCACTCACTCATTTTGCTGCTCTTAAAAAAAAACAAAAAAAAAAAACATCCCATGTGTTGCTTCATTAAATCAACAGTACCCAAACCCAACACTAGATGACAGCCTGCACTAGTGGATGACAATGGCTGCTTCATAACAATAAAACAACAATGCAAAATGGTTCCAGCCATATCAACCCTTACCTCTGGGCACTTCGAGACACCCCCCAATGTGGAGTATGTGAGCGAAAGAGAGAAGCAAGAAGGATGTGATTATTACGCCAGTGGAAACACCACCATGACTTCTGGCTAGACATGAAAATACTAATTACCCTCATGATGCTTACACTTAATTATACCTAAAAGCGGGCATCACAGTGATAATTATAAAACCGGCAAAAAAAGACTGATGATCAAGGTTCAAACGTTTTTAACTCTTCAAAGGTCAACAATGAGTAACCTTGTTAATAAGATGTGTTTTTTTGAGTAAACTGATTGCAAAAAAAGCAGTAAGCAATATACAAAGGTGATATATGAAACTACTTGTGCACAATGAAGACCTTCCTCCACACTAATAATAGTGTTTAGGAGTTTGCATTAATGAATCAAAAAAGCCTAAAAAAGAAAGCACACCAATGTTAACCCCACAATACCATTAGCCTCTGTATCTGTTGCAGCTTATTATAGAGTAAAACTCTCAGTGCTTTCACACTGCAGCATTAATCGGGGGCCTTGGTGTACTTTTTCAGACTCATAACCAATGGGGCTTACTTGGGTTACCCTTGTCCCACCAGCGACTGCATATGTAGGCTTATGTGAGTTTAGGGAGCCATGGAGAGCACGCCCAGGAACAGCTGACAATTTATGCTAGTGGGGCCCCAACATTCTCAGAGAGAGAGAGAGAGAGAAAGAGAGAGAGAGAGAGAGAGAGGGAAGGGGGGGGGGGGGGGGGGGGGGGGGGGGGGGGGGGGGATGGGTGAGAAGGAGAGAGAGGAGGGAAAAGAGAGGGGGTGGAAAAAGGGGTAAGGAGTGAGGATAAGTGGAATAAAAGGCAGACCTGGATTGTAGGATGAGAGAGAGAGAGAGAGAAAAAAAAGGGGTAGAGAGGGAAAGGGAGGTCGTCTTGTTTGTAGCTTGTCAGCAATTGCTTGAGACAAGCTTCCCCTCCATGTGTGAAAGCTACTTGGCAGGAATGCTTGGACCGTACCAAGTGCGGCCAGGCAACAGGGGTGTTCCACAAGAGGAACAGACCCGGATTGAGGAGCCAGTGTGTGGCTGAAGTAATCCTTCAGCGTTGTCGGCTCTTTGATGTTGTATCTTTGTGGATGTGTGTGTGTGTGTGTGTGTGTGTGTGGGGAGAGGAGAGGAGGGAGGGAGCAGTGTGTGGGTGTGAATGGGGTTGGAGAGAGCGTTCTGTATGGATATGTGCTCTCTCTCCCCAGCAGCAACAAAAGAGAGGGAATGAGACACCCACCTCTGTGCCCCCCCACTCCCCCCTGCTCTCAAGAGAAAGAAAGCAAAAAAAGGGAAAAGAAGATGATTGAAACCTGAAGTGGTCCTGCAGTGTGAATTGTGTGTGTGTGTGTGTGCGCGCACGCGCGTGTGCACGCACAAATACTCACACAGATGCTCATATGTGCATCCGCATGTGTATCTATACTTTGTATGCATGCCAGTGTGAATTGATTCTTCAATTTAATCTGTTTACTAACAATCTGTGTGGATCCTGTCTGTGGGTGGGTGCCTTCTGCAATTGTCCCTGTGTGTGTGTGAGTGTGGTCATGTTATGTATCTTCTCCCCAGTAGGGGCTGTTATTGTCTTAAGAATGTGTGTGTGTGTGTGTGTGTGTGTGTGTGTATGTATACCAGGTATTCCTCATGTTGTAGGGATGTAAATCTGTTCACACATGTCATGTTGTGGGGGCTCACCTCCCTTATGGGGACATAAAGCAAGCCCCCTTAACGTAAATCATTTCTTTTAGGGTGAAGACTTGGTTTTAAGTTAAGGTTAGTTTAGGGTTATGTTAAGGTTAAGGTAAGGGTTAGGGTTAGGCATGTGCTGGTCATGGTTAAGGTTAGGATAAGTCTCCAGGAAATGAATGTAAGTCAATGTAATGTCCTCTGAAGAGATGGAAACACAACTCTGTGTGTGTGTGTGTGTGTGTGTGTGTGTGTGTGTGTGTGTGAGAGAGAGAGAGAAAGAGAGAGAGAGAGAAAGAGAGAGAGAGTGAGTGTGTGAGTAGGGTCAATCTCCAGTAGCCTGTTGCTTTCTGCCTCTGACGACTGCTCTCAGCTCTACATCAGGAGGAATGCAGACTGAGATGGATTCCTGCAGGATTCCTCGTCTCTGGATTCATTATTCCCACTGCTGCCCTGAACAAACAAACACACACGCACACACATAAAACACATTTTCTGCTGTTTGCTGACACAAAGACGAATCTCCTCCAACCTAAACTGGCTCCAGTCTTAATGATGAACATTGCGATGAGCAGTTAACTTCTTTTCCCCCAATACTTGAACAACTCTCTACTTCATATACTGTACACACTCTGAATTTCTTCAACTCTCCTCATCTCCTCCCATTTTCTTCCCTTTCACTCACTCCCCTATCTCTCTCTCTCTCTCTCTCTCTCTCTCTCCTCATATTCTCACAAATGCACACACACAGTCTGCTGTTGGCAGTCACAGGGTTGTATTTCCACACTGATCCTTTGTGTGTGTGTGTGTGTGTGTGTGTGGAAAAGCAGTAAAGTTTGATAAAGTCCAGTCAGCAGTAGACTACAAAAGTGCAGCAGCAGTCTGCTTCCATATTACACAAGGAAACTTTAGGTTACTTGTGTAACCCTGGTTCTCAGAGTAGTGTGATTGAGATGTCTCCTATGGGATACTCCCCCCTGTATATTCTTCAGAAGCATTTATCTCAGTACGCCAATCCTGATTGGCTGGTGATCGCAACAAAAGTTTCAGGTGGTTCTACCTACTTTTAAATAGCTTATGCTACGATGTAAGTGTCATTCAAAATAAGCACCTCTTCTTGGTTTGCCCCAGCAAGAAGGGATGTCTGGTAAGACAGCTCACTCATACAACTCTTAGAACCTGGGTTACGCAAGTAACCGAAAGCTCTCATTCATAGTATTTGTTTCGATGTCTCACTAGAGGATATAAACACTCCCATATTGCTTATCTCAGCAACCATCACAGAACTCAAACAGTTGTACTCTGTTCCAGTGAGGGCCCTGAACCCAGTATTGTGTGAGCCATGCACAGAGCAGAGACATCTAGTCTATAAAACTGGACAAAAGTGAAGGGTGAAGACCAACTCGCTGTTGCACAAGTGTCCTGAATGGAAACCCTGTAAATAAGGCCCAGGATGTGGCCACAAATGGAATGAGCTGCAGTCCCTGGCCCATATACAAAGCATACAAAGAGTTGGTTACTTCTGCGAAATCCCTTGGTCCTGTCCATATAGGATCGCAAGGCATGAACTGGACACAGCATGTGCTACTGTTGTTCATCTGGGCCCCACTTCAAATGTATTATTAGCCTCATAGATATGAATCAGGGGCCCGCTACACCTACCAGTAGGTTCAGAAGGGCGTTACCATTGATTGGTAAGGTGGAGTTTGAGTTTGAGTTATAGACGCCATGTAGCAGTCATGTAATTATGACCCAGGGAAGTGACGTTGTTCAGATGATGTCAATGTAAGATGACTTGATTTTTCCCCTTGTTAGGAGTTGCAAGAAAGAGACAACAGTTTGAGACCACTGTTTGCCTCTGTTGTGACATTTTCACTAAATTTTATTGATGTTTAACCTGACATTCTTACCTCATTTTACTGCAATGGTTGCCAAGTTTAACCACATTTCAAGTGATCATTTTAACCCAAACCATGGTATTTTCCTAACCCTAACCAAAGGGTTTTTATGCCTAAACCTAAACAGACCTTAACCACGGTGTTAACACATTATAAAACTGTTATTTTGTAGTGTAACGTAATGTAAGAGCATATTACCTACTGGTAGGTGCCATAGTCCTATTCCAATGGGTTGGAATATTGCACCCACTAGTACACACATACGACAACTAGTGCCCCTTCTAACCCATATCTATGAGACTGATAACACTCACTCAGTTGAGTGACACCATCCGAAACAGGTGTTCAGGGGAAGAAAAAGGCAGTAAAAGAAATGCTGAGGTCAATGGAGGAGCATGAATCAACCACCTTGGGCATAGGGGATAGACCGTAATGGAGTACTCGTAACAGGTGCCCTGAAAAGCGAATCTTAAATACTTCCTGTGTGGAAGGTAAATTGGAATGTGGAAATACGCATCTTTCAGGTTGACAGATGTGAATTAGTCGCCCTGGCACACCAAACAGAGATGCATGAGTGAGCATCCTGAATTTGTATTTTCTGAGGTATTTGTTCAGAGCTCCGTGCCCGTGAGACGCCTGAAGTGTGGAGGTGGGGGCTCTGTGTTCCAGGGAAGGCAGAGCTGGAGAGCCTCGTCCTCCCTCTTCTTGACCCTACACCACTGCTGCATGGAGGCCAGGGCGGTGCTGAAAATGCCATTGGGCCTGATTGGCATGTTCAAGATGTCTTCTTTTCCACTGTCGGACAAGTTCGCCAGGTTGAGCCACTTGGTTCTTTTGGGCAGCACCATCCCCATGGACTTGCCCACGGCTTAGACCACACCACACAGCACTGCACACAGAGATAAATGTCCATAATCACCTGGATTTCCTCCCACACAACAGGGTCTGGCTTTGTCACCATGTCCTCACATAGTTCTGCCTGGTGTGCCATGAGCATAGAGTACAGAGTACAGTGCCTGTACAAACTGGGGGGTTCGATGGCTGCAGCAACAGTCTCAAGGCCTAGAGTCTCCATCTCCTCTGGTGTGAGGGAGGGTGACATCCACCTTCGCTAGCAGGTGTGCTAACAGAGAGGAACTGAGAGTCTCACCAGCCATTTTGGGTGTGCGAAGGGTAAAAGCTCGACAAAGCACCTAAGCTACTGTGGTAGGTAGTCAAGTCCACTGAAAACGTAGCTATGGTGTGGCTAGATGAAGAGCACTCTGGTCTATGGTGAAGGCTGGAGAGTTGAAGTGTATCAAGGTAGTTAGCACCCAGCAACAGAGTGTTTAGCCAAGATAGCTATCTCAGAAAACAGGGTGAAATATGCTCTGAAGCTAGGAGGGGTGTTTCAATGACGCCTGTGTTGTAGCATAAACTTAAGGGTAGGTAGAACCACCTGGCACAGATATTGTGATAACCAGCCAATCAAGATTGGCTTAATGAGATAAATTCTTCTGAGGAATCCGCAGGGGGGCGTATCCCATAGCGAGACATCTAAAGGAATACTATGAATGAGAACTGAAAGTTCCTCTGGTCCCTTCACCCCACGCTCATCATCTGTTTTCCAGTGCTTGTAGTAACAAAAAAAAGAGGCCAAGAAATGGGATGCAATTTTAAATGAATTAGGGCCGTGAATAATTTTCAGGATGTCAAAATGTATTGGGGTGAAGGCGTTTATGCAGTTGGAGCACTTAGTTCACTGGTGTGCAGCTTAAGAGAGGAAATGCTTTATTAGGACTGGAACGCATCGCACGCACTCCTTCCTGTGATGGATACGTATACATATTCACAGGCTTACATATTTAATTTGTGCGTGTATGCGTTGGTGCACACCTACGCTAACACCTGAGTGATGCAGTTGATGCACTGTGCTGACCTCATTTACATGTCCTCCTGAGGAGGTGCACTGTAAAGAACGGTGGGGACGAGGCAGAGGAGAGGAAAGGAGAAAAGAAGGTGAATGTTAATTGAAGAGATGATGATGAAAAGATGAGTTGCGCAATGTAACGTGAGGTAAAAATGAAGAAGAAGAAGGAGGGAATGGATGAGGAGGTAAGGCAGGGAGAATGCAGCGAGGGAGGGCGTTTAGGGAGGGGAAAAAGATGGGGTGTAAAAAGGGTAGATTAAAGAGAGGGAAAGTTGAAAGGTAAAGGGGGAGGAGAAATGAATGAAGACTGTGGCGGAGGAAGGCAAGGATGAAGAGGAAGAGAGGGAGGAGGCTGGCAGAGGAGGGGAGGGAGGGATGGAGGGAGGGAGTGAAGGCAAAGGGAGGAGGGTTGATCTCTGGGGTTTGAAGCACATTAGTATTCATGGGGAAGAGGAGGCCACAGACAGCAGAGAAACAGAGGGACCAGACTGAGAGCAGCACATACACACACACACACACACACACACACACACACACACTCACGTAAATACACTCACAGTGACACACGCATGTAAGCAAGCACTTACACATCTCTCTGTATACATGCCCAAACACACACACACACACACACACACACACACACACAAAGCCTATGTATTACATGGATTTAGATGCTACAGAAGTCTGATACACACACAAACAATCTGTGTATGCTAAAAGGCAGCAGAGACCATTGCGCTCCATCTTCTCTAAAATTCTCCATGTTGCACACATTAACGTGCATAAAGGCCCTGAAAATCCTCCCCAGAGACGGTTTAGTGGTTGAGGCCTCTGAAATCGCACGCACCCCTGCTGGCCTCGGATCGAATCCCGCTTCAGAAGTGTCTCTCCTGTGTTTTCACCGCTTCGCATCCCTCTCTTCCCTCCTACTCCTATCAATAAAAGCAAAACATACCAGAGGGCGGTAGATCTCTGCCTGCTTTGCTTTTCTTTTTAAAAAACGAAGACCTTAACAGCTACTGAATACCTACAGACGCAGAGAGGAGTGGCGGAGTGCAGGTGACTCATTTCGCTGTGGGAGAGAAGGGCTGGGCTTAACTCTGGGGGGAGAGTGGAAGACACAGAAAAGATTCCTGTCGTGTTGGAGGCCACTTGCAAAACACTGCTGACGGGTGGCAGGGAGAGGGAAGAGGAGGTGGAGGGAGAGACGGCAACACTCTCCGGGTGGTTCTATTCATAGTCTCTCTCTGTCCTCAGACTTTGGGTGTACGTGTGTGTGTGAGTGTGTGTGTATGTGTGTGAGAGAGCATGTGTGGGCGGGCAGGTGGTGTACAGCTGACAGTTGATTTGCTGTGACACCAGACACACTGGCTGCCTTGGACTCCTGTGGCCTAGATATCAGAGTCCTCCTGAAGCACCTCTCATTCACACACACACACACACACATACACACACACACACACACACACATGCACACACACACATATACACACACACTTAACCAAACGCACATACTCATTTGAGTCTCTCTCTCTTTTCTTTCTTTCTCTCTTTTGCCCCTCTCTCTCTCTCACACCACAGACCTACATATCATTTTCTGATTGGCAAGCAGGTGGTCTCCACTGGATGTCCTTAAGGGTTCTGCAAAACAACTTAGCCTGGTAAAGATAACACCAAGCAGGTGAGAGGAGCCAGAGAAAGTAAAGCGAACTGGAGACAGAGGAACAGAGAAATTGTGACAGGAGACAAAGCAAGAGAGAGACAAACAGGGAAAAGGGAGAAAAAAAAAGAGAAAGAGAAGAGGGAGGACTCTGATACAGAGAGAGATGGAGTGAGAGGAGGAAGAGAGTGAGATCCCATCATGTAAACAGTCTGAAGCACCGCATAGAGATGGAGGAGGCTGTTGCCATGGCGGCAGAGGCTGCATCCTTTTGTTAAAGATGTCACTCAGGGGGAATCAGGGCTAATGAGGAAGGACTTTGCGCCTGCGCATGCACATGTGCGCGTGAGTGTTTAGCCAATGTGTATCTGAGCAACACGGTCTGCTGGTATTCTTGAGTGTTTGAGGTATAATGGTTTCTCTTCAGGAAATAAGAAAAGGATGGTGAAAAATACGGTTGAGAGCGAAAGCCTAGGAGTAGGAAATTAAAAATAGAGGAGACCCAGAGTCAAACAGGGGTTACACAGTCCATGTGGAGAAATGTCAATGTCATTGGCAACTAGGGATGAATGTAACTGTGTGTGCTTGTGTGTCAGTGTGCCCAAGTGAGCCCCATTGAGACTTAGGCAAGTGTGTGTGTGTGGTTTGGTGTGGCACTTTGCTGCGTAGGTGGTTTGTTCTCTGTGCGCTTGCTGCAAATGAGTGAAGAATCAAAGGGAAACAGGTTTCATTTAATCCTACCCTCTCTGTCTCTCTCTTTCTCTTGTTTTTTCTTTCTGTCTCTCCGTCCTCGGTAAACAGCCTTGAGCCTCCCACAGAGTGAATACTGACATCTGCCTCACTTTCTCTTTCTCCTCCTCTCTCTCTCCCTCTCTCTCTGTCTATTCGTCTTTCTGTCTTAGAACCAACACACGCACACTGTAAATAAGGAAAACAACACCTCTGTATTAAAAAGGATTTCCTTTTTGTGTCATGTTTATTTCACAAACACATATGCAGTAAAAACATGGAGCTATTAACATTTTGGGAATCAGCTGTGTTGAGCAGTTTTTGTCAGGGAAGCGAGAAGTAAGATTGGTGAAATCAAAGGAGAATTCTTTGAGCCATGAGTTCATAATTGTTAATGGCCTCGTTATGGTCAGTTGGGATCTGAGAGCCTTCCTTCTCCACATCTGTTTGGAAGCGGGTTCTTGATCACCTTTAGTTTGGAGAATGATTGCTCAACTGATGCAATTGTTACTGGCAACACAGCACATATTTTAAGGAGTTTTGTCAGTTAGCGGGGGCTCCTCAAAAGGTTTGTCTTCCAGATTTCCTAACAGTTCCATGACAGGATCTTTATTTTATTTTATTTTATTTATTTATAACTTTTTAACATGCCTAAGCCCAAGTTTATGTTCTACTGATCATCCCTCTCGTTGCTAATGGCTAATACAAACATACCTTCATCTCTCTCATTTCCTCTCTCGCTGCCTCTAGCTGCATTTTGCAGATCCCTTTGTATTGTCTTCAGTTTTCTGTCTCTTCTTGGCATACTGTAATCAAAGGGTAACCCATTGCTAAACCCGCTCTCTACAAGTGCAAGTTAATCCAAGCTAAAGGGTTTTGAGAAAAGAATACTCAGGTTTCTGTTTTAAGGTTTTAGTACACCACAAGGTTAATTTCTAAAAGTACATATCTAGCTAGCTACTATCTATCTAGCATAGTTTTTAGGATGTTATACAGCTTTGGACAGGCCTACATAAAAAACAACTTTGAAAATACAGTCAACATACATTAGTAATGCATCCTTGATAATATTTAATCCATTCACTCATTTTAATTGCAAAAAAGTCTTGCAATGTGACCTACCTCACAAACTGTTGAAAGATGAAGGTTACAGCTTCTGCACTGACCCAAACAATCTAAAGAGGGTGTGACTGAGCAAACTAGTGAGTAGTACTGTACCAAAATCATCTGAATGGAATAATGTCAGCTGCAAAAACTATATGTTTTTATGGGAGCTTTATTTTCCTAATGTTCAGCCTACATAAAGGATGCATTCTTTTCTACCATGATGGCACGTTTACTCCATTGTATAGGGCACAGTATCCTCATGTTCTTAACTGTATAGAGCACTTCACCATGTTTTCCCCCCATACAGGGTACCCTATAGGGCATTTCATTGTGTTTTTTCTTTAATTAAAAGGGCACCCAATCTGCACTTCCTTATGCTACACTTTTTCTCACTTTTATTTCACCAGAAGGGCACCTGTACAGAACCTCCAGCTTGCCCCATTACAATGGAAACTCACAGGGCACCATATTATATCTTGTGGGTGTACTTGACAGGGCACAATCACATTTTTCTTTTACTGAAAGGGCACCCATGGGGGCATGTCATCCCAGATTGTCACATACAGAGGCACTCCTGATTTACCTATAATAAGACAGCGATTACAGAACTTTGATGTTTTCTCCTTTGTGCAGGCATCTTAGAGGGCATTTTATCATGTTTGCTATACTGTAGGGGCACCACTTTTTTGTCCTTGGAGCACCAGGACACACCTCCGCCCCCAAGTCCACCAGTGCATGCACACACACTCTCTCTCTCTCACACACACATACACACACACCCAGAGCATTTGTTTCGCTGTCAGCACCGTCATCAAAGAGAGTGAGAGAGGTCTTCGCACCATTCCTCCATTCAACTCCGTTTCCCTCTCCTCGCTCATTTTTTTCCCTTTTTCCCCTGATCTTCCTCTCTTCCCCTCTCTTCCTCTGCCTTTATAGACAGGGATAAATAATTTGATCTGGAGGGTTTTGAAATTCCACCACTCTGAGAGGCGTGACGTTAATCTTTTATTATCTGCTCTCTCATTCTTCCTCTCCCTTTCTCTTCCATTCCTTTTTCTCCTTATCTCTCTACCAGACCCTCCCTCCCTCCCTCCTGCCTTCCCCCCAAGCCCGTCCTTGCAGTATTCTAATGATTCATATTTCACATCCACTGCCTTTTCATTTAGCCTGTCTACACCGCTTCAGGGACAGCTACTCACGATCTTAATTGACTGAGGAGATATTGGGGCTGGGTAGGTGGCAGAGGTAGAGAGCCATCATCCAACCCCCCACTGCACACAAACAAACGTATATGTGAGAGTGAGACACAGAAGAGGCGTGCGCACCGTGCTTACTCCAGCATCCACACACATTTGAACAAAAACACATCAATGCATGAGCAGGCATGCAGATTTGCACGCTGTGGTAATTAAGCCGTCGATTTTTCTTAGGGTCAAGGGAGTGACGCAGGAGAGCAGAGCAGAAATGATGATGTGAAGGAAAGGATGCTCAGATGAGGAGAAATGAGAGGACTCACTCCCTCCCTTTCTCACCTCTCTCTCTCTCCTCCTCTCTCTCTGTCTCTTTGTATCCCCCCCCCCCCCCCCCCCCCACACACACACACACACACACAACACACCCACCCACCCCCAACCCATCTCTCTGTCTGTCTGTGCCTCTCTTTGATCTCAGCCTCTGTCCCACACTGCATATTAAGATGCCCGGGCCCTGTTTGGTATTCCGAGGCGGGCACCAGGATGCCAGTCTCCATATCCTCTCCTCGCTTCTCTCTGAAAGAGAGCAAAAACCCCTCTGTCTGTCTCAAGATGCTTATCCTCACTAAATGGGTCTGAAATAGCTGGAGAACAGGGCGGGGGAGCAGTGGTGGCGGCAGGGTAGAGAAGAAGAGAGATGCGTGGAGGGGGAGAGGGCGGTAGGGGGGGAAGTTACACCACAGACGGGTGGTGGGGGGCCGGAGGGGAGGAGCGGGAAGGGAAGAGAAACAGAGTGATGGGGCTGATTTTAGCTGAGACGATAATTAAACGCTATTATCACAATGGGCCAGTAATACAGCCAGCCTGTACATAGAGCAGCCAGCCCTCCCAGGTTTGTCTCGCTAAAGGAGGGAAGAAGGAACGAGGGAGGAGGGAGAAAGAAGAGAGCGAAGCACAGATTAATAGGCAGAGGAAGAGCAAGAGAAACAGAGAGGCATGTAGGGAAAGAGAGAGAGAGAGGTAAAATAGGCAAACAGAATTAGGCCGGGAGAGTGAGTGGGAGAGTTTAGTGGTGGGGTGATTGCTCAGTGTTTGGGATTAACATGACTCTCTCTTCCTCTCTCTATCTCCCTCTTTATTTCTCTCCCTCTCCTTCTATAAGCCCTGGGGAAGGCACAGCTTTAGTTAAACTGCTCTATTAAACGGCGCCTGCTGAGAAAATCAAATTATAACTTCCTTTAATCAGCGAGTATCAGTGGCCCACACAGGAGCAGCCGCCTCTGACAGCACAGAGAGAGAGGGAGAGAGAGAGAGAGAGAGAGAGAGAGAGAGAGAGAGAGAAGGAGACTGTGACTGGAGACCTGAGGGAGGCCGATATGAACCTGTCTCCCGTCTGCTTCGGTTCCCATGGCAACAAGATAGAGTGAGGAGGAATATGGGTTGTGGAATGTCTGCATCTATCTGTTTCCTCTCGGTAAGCATTCATACACAAAGATAGCAGAGAGGAAGAGAATACACTCAGTGAGTCAGGGTGCTCTTCCTTTTGGGTGGTATTTCAAGGTGGGCACACACACACGCGCACACACACACACAGACACAGGGGTGGACTTTCCCATCAGGCAAGGTTGGCAACTGCCTGGGACCCCCAACTAAAAGCTATAGATTTATTATGATTTTTAGATATGAAAAATATTGAATTACCTTACTATTTTAACTCATTGTATCCCAAAATAACTTACAAAAGGCCCCCAAAGCACTTCAACTGTTACTGTATACTTCTACTTCAGAGGAAAACATTGTACTACTATGTTTACCCTAAATGTTAAGGTTACATGTCAGATTCAGACTCACAAAATATAACAATTAAAATATGATGTATTATTATTCATTAAACTATCCAGAATCATAAGTAAATTTAAGTACATTTAGCTAATAATGCCTCTCTTTCACTCTTCACTTTAAATAAAAATTTGAATGTAGGACTTTTTCTGATATTGTGCAGTATTAATAGTTTTACTACTAATAGTTTTACTTCAGAAGTGTGGAGTACTTCTTGTACCACTGCCAATACCAACATTCCCAGTTAGAGAAAGGGTGAAAATAAGGCAAGACAGCGCTTGCCTGGGGCCGCCAAATCACTATATCCACCCCTGCACACACACTCACAACTCTTGTCATCCATGTCTCCCAGCCCCTGTGAGCCCCTGTGAGCCCCTGATCTCAGTTCCTGTAAGGCCTCAACTGTGTAAAGGCATAATAGACTCATGCAATCATAAATCCTTCTCGTTAGGAGGCGATCTAATCACTCTCGCCTCTGATTAGTCATTAACGGTCCAGTTAGTGAAATGGTGAGACGTAGGTGGGTGGGCAACTGCTTATAGATCTCCGGGGTCTGCCTCGACTCGTTAATGATAAGTTAATTAACATTGTTTCAGTCCTGTTTACACTCACCTGCCACAGGGAAGAGTCAGAGAAAACACAGGCAACAGTAAACAAGGGTGGGAGTGAAAAGACGGGAAGGCGAAAGGGAGGAAATGGGGTGAAATGATACTGAAACTTATAATTGAATCCAATCTAATTTTTATGTTTAAATTGGAGCAAAGTGTCCAAAAGAGAGGAGGATGCCTACCAAGAATAGAATAGATCAGGCCAAGTGGTAGCATCCTAGTGCATCAGCCATCATTAGGGATCTGTGAGCCAGTGCTTGTCTCTGTTACTCATAGCAACACTGCATACCAAGATAATAGGCTGACTGATGATTGGTCAGGCTGCCACACTCTGGTAAATGACCTCACTGCTGTGTGAGTGAGCTCACTGTCTCAGTATTTTGATAACCCTGCCAGTCCCGGCGTTCTTCTCGGCACTGCCACCAAACCTGTTGATGACCAAACCCAATTACCAATCCCTCCTGCACAGCAGTCCTGAAGATGCACATCCCCGTTTCCCAAGCTCACCACATCTCCCAGTCTTCCCACAGCCAGCCAGGTCTGCGGCCAGCTTTGTTTTTGTTAATATTCTACATGTTAATTTGAATAAGTCAGTCCTTATCAGTGTAATGTGGCGATATCGCGCCTCCATTTCCACCGCCTCATCCTTCCTCTTTGTGTCCATAGTCCGTCTCACCAGCATAAGACTGTTTATCGAAGCTTTAAATAATGCAGATGGTAATATGATAAGTGAACAGTCAATGTTGGTGTCCTGCTTAAACACATGCAGACCCACATACACACGCACAGACAGATGATGCATGCACACAAACATAGCATGTACAGTGCAATAAATATAATTCTCTGGTTGTTTTAATGTAACACTGGGCAGAATTTGGATTTTGTGGAGTATCCTGGGTTAGTCATGCCAGAGAGTTGCAGCTCTGGAGAGCCAGAACATCGACCTGAAGAGCTTTGCTAGTGTGCATGTCTAATGCAACCCAGTCTGGGAATACTGCCAGTCTACTGTTACTCCACCAGTGGGGTTTATCATACACACATGCACACACCCACACACTTGTACACTCACAGAGAACCAGAGAGGGAGGGGAGCGTATATATGTGTGTGTGTGTGTGTGTGTGTGTGTGTGTGTGTGTGTGTGAGAGAGAGAGAGAGAGAAAGAGAGAGAGAGAGAGAGAGAGAGACAGAGCTTTCTGGAGTGTCACTGATCTCTGCTAGCATGCACAAACATGTCCAACGTAGCCATGGCCTGCTTGTCAAAAGTCACAAATATGCAGCTCACATCCCATGATTTTGTGTCCTATGTGTGTCATCCCAAAATACTCGCTATGTTGAAGCCTTTTATGCCTCTACAGCTGTGTACGATATATGCAGAGAGGCATGGTCTGCTAGAAAGAAAGAAAAAAGTGTTTCAGCAGGGTCTCAAACAAACTAAATTACTTATTACTGTACTGTAGGTTCACATAGTCATAGAGATCTAGGTTGCTATAAACTCACAGTGATTAAACAGTACACCAACACAGTAATATGGAAGTTTAAAGATGATGTTAGAGCTGAAACAATTAGTCGAGCAGCAGAAAATGAACCCGCAACAATTGACTTCAACTATAGGATGGATTGCCATGAAATGTTTTCCCTATATTCATGGTCCACGGAGGATGAATCATGCTGACTTTGGTAATCCCCTGACTTTTCCTCACTTATCCAGAGAAATATCTCAACATCTACTACATGATTTGTCACATTTTATTCAGACATTCATGATTCCCAGACAATGAATCCTATTCACTTTGGTAATCCCCTGAATTTTCTTCTAACGCCCCCGTGAGGTTCACATTTGTGGTTCGGAGTAAAATATGTCAACAACTCTTGGATGTGTTGCCATAAAATTTGTAACAGACATTCATGCCTCCTTCAGAAATTTACTATTTTCTGGTTTAGATGGTTAATCAAGAAATTAACTGACAGATTAATCGAAAACAGAAATGATCATAGGTCCTAGCCCTAAATGACACAAGTACTGGGAACAGATTTTTTTAGCATGATTTCCCTATTTTTGTGTGTGTTCATTTTCCAAATCTGCCGTAACAAAAGCCTTTTTCCTGGTGTTTTGGCGCCATCATCATTGTGAGCAAAAGAAACCCAGTTTCTTACTCAAATCTAGTGACGCAACTCCTTATAAAAGCTCAAAAGACATAATAAATTCACGATTCTGTCCTCTTGAATGTCCTCATGTTTGCAAAAACATCTTCACTTTGAGAATCTAAATAAGTGCTCATAAAGAGAATATACTAACACATAAACACACAAAAACACACACACACACAATAAGGACTACTAATAATGTGTGCACTTAAACACCAATTCATTCAATTCCCAGATGTTATGATTATAAATTTGGCTTAGTTTTGAAATGTATCTTGATTAAATATTGAGAAGGACCACTCTGGCGTTGCATGTCCTTAATGTTTCACTCATCCTCTGAGGCTTGTGATAGTCACTCTCTGATAAGTGTGTATGCGTGTGTATGTGTGCGTGTGCTGTGGCAGAAATAATTTTATTTGTCAAGTGGCATCAGTCTACTTTTCACTGTCATTCACTACTTTGCTCATCAGGAACACTACTGAAACTACATTGCACTGAATAACGCCAGCTCAAAGAAAAGGAATGAAGGGTGGTGCGGTCATAAACCAAATTTTTTCTAAGAGTAGATGTTGTTTTATTCTGTTTTTCTTCATGTAATATTAAACAATGTGAATCATGAATGATGACCACGTCTTATTGATGTAAATGGAGTGGACCAATTATTAGAAATACCCCTTATTATAATTCATAACCCCCTCTTTTGTTTTATTATTTTCTTTTAATTATTTAGTTATTATTATTACACCCACAATTGTAAAAATATAATGATTCTGGGGTTATGAACACAGCAATGATGTGACTAATGAAGTGAATTGTTGATAATAAAGTTCAAAAACCGATGTGTATGGGTCAATGTTAAAGGGAAACACCATCAGTTTGACACATACAGTAAGGATTAGTCATGAGGAGTACTACTCAGCCTCTGCAATAGTGATAACAGTTGCATGATGTCTTCTGAATGACTTTGTCAAGTCTGACACAATTACTCCTGATGATGTGATCAGAGTTATCTCTCTTGCCCTTGGAGATTCCAAATTTCCAAGAGAAACTGGAAGTGTGAAGTTTGAAAGACATGAGAATTTGCCACACTGGGAGGATCTAATGAAAATATGCTTATTGGTTAAATTATGGGAAATGTTGGATCTAGGATTGTTTGAACTTGATCTATACTATGGGCCAAAAAAGCTGGCATATCAGAGCCTCTGCTGCTTCCATTTTGACCATTAAAAAAAATCAGTCTCTTGTAAGTCCTCAGGTTTTATGGAAGAGCAAATCATTGGAGTACTTCTTTGATACAAAATATAGGTGCAGATAATTAAGTGCTTAAAAAGGAACAAATATTAGGATAAAAAGAATGCCAAAATGTTAGTTCTGTATCAGCAGTGACGGTAATATTTGACTAACACCATAGAAGGGCTTTTACTGATGATTATTTTTTTTATCATCAATTAATTTGCTAACTATTTCCCAATCAATACTCATTTGATTTATATCAGAAGACATAGAAAAACGCCAGTCACAAATTCCTAAATCAAAGGTCACTTTCTCATAGAGCAAGGGTAAACAAAACTTCACAGAGTAACTGGAAAAACAGACGTTTGGCATTTTTGATTAAAAAGATTACTTCTAACGATTAATCAGCTATCAAAATAGTATGATCAATTCATAGTTTCAGCTCTGAACGCCAGTATTGTTTGTTTTTAAAAACTGATTGCCCAGATGCTGGCGATTTTGTGCAAAAAAAAAAAAGCTTCCCCAAGTTTGATACGCAACGATTACGTTCTTTCATATGGTGAAGTTCGAAGTCACCACAAAGACGAGGGCACAACACCGCAAAACAATAATAAAAAAAGATGACTTAAAAAAACACAGTTTAAGTGGTGTTGTTCTCCTCTTCTGTGTGTTTATATCTTTACAGTATTTGTTACATGGAGGTGGACACTGGTGTCTCTCTGCTGTCCGACAGTAACATCCTCACTGGCACACAGACCTGACCTAGAATTGCTACTTAGAATTCGGGCTAAACCATCGCGCTGCAGCGGAGGGGGGGGGGAGAGAGAGACGACAGGAAATCTTGACTGGGATGCAATGGAGTAGGACCACTGGAAAGCTCGGGCGAAAGGGGGGAGACATATTTCTATTTTATAATGGTGCCGTGATAATGTTGTGATTTGATAAGTGTGCGCTATTTATCCGTCGTTCGAGGAAAACGGAGATTAAGCTAACATTCCAGGTGAGCGTTCATTTGTCCAAATCCAGGTGAAAAGTGTCGGTGGCAGTGCTCGCCTCCTGGCAACGGGCACACGCGGGTCCTCCTCCCGGGGACATCTCACTCCGGTATCCGTTCTTCTCTGCCTCTGTCCCCGAAGGCTGGCTAGCAAAGCCACCGTCGCGTCTGGCCTGGCAGACAGTGAGCACCCTTTCAACCGGCAATGCCGATTTTTCCAGCGCAACAAAAGCGGATTATTCACGATGTTTTCGGCATGGTGTAAAACCCGCGGAGAAATATTGGTTTTTACCCCATTATACTGGAGGACCGCCCGTGCTTCGTGAAAATGAAAAAAGGATACAATGCAGCATGCATGTTCTGCATTCTTCAGGAGTACCACACCGTTGGTATTGTATTTTCTTTATTAAAAATGTGTTTGATATGAATTATAAGCGCGCAGCGAGATTATAGGCCTCGGCTGCTGATTGTGTCGGCCAGCCCTATCATCTGCCGAGCGATTTAATTGTTACATTGTTAACGGAGCTCGCAGAACTTGAAAATGAACGTTTTCCTTAGGAGGGTCGAAATTGTTTTATTAACAGACTAAGCCCTGAAATGTAGCTTATTGTGTACGTGTTTTTTTGTGTATGCTTATGGCCCGACGTCGTTGTTCTCGCTCTCGCCGCCGTCCAGTGCCTCCCTCTTCGGGGAAGACTTTGTTTGCGCTGGCCGAGGCTCCATGAATGCAAGTGCTGAAAGTCCTCCCTTCCCCCCCAGTTCTCTGGCGAAACAGGAACAACTTCTTTTAGGAAAAAGAAAAAAAAGTTCCTGGAGTTTCAAGCGCCATGGAATTACTTTGTCCGCCAAGAGTTGTCCAGTGAGGCGCTGAGATTTCAGGGGGGAGTCTAGTCTCTGTAGATGTTGTGTGCTTTAAGTTTATTTGTGGAGTTTTAGGTTTGTAGATGTCTGTGTGTATTTTAGGACGACTTCCTCGAGTAGGCCCGTTTGTGAGTAACTTGTGTGGCATTGTGCTGTGTTACCTTGGTAAGACCAGAGAGCTAAACATGGCAAAGAATGTATTCAATCGTCTATTTTTTTTAAACCAATTTTTTTTGAACGTGTGAGGGGGGAAAATATCCACAGGTCCTATAAGTGAAACAGTGTTTGAGCAAATGACATCTTATACCTGCAGTTGTTTGGGGATTTTGGGAATCTCCTCCCCTGATAAAGTCATCCTAGTGCCCTTTCGAGTTAATTAAGCATTTATTTTCTTTTTTTTAATAACATTTTGCAAGGACTTCATTCAAATTCCCAATAAATGTGTATCTGCTAAAAAAAAAGATGGCTTGACGCTATGTTTTCTCTCTCATAACTGTAAAGAGAAAATCTCAGCAGCTTTTGTGCTTTGTTGCAGTTTAAATTTGAGTCCTTTTAGCTGATGCTGTGATTCAGAGTGACTCCTGAGTTCGCAGGTAGGGGGGTCAGTGTCTTGTCCAAGGACAGTTTCAAAGCATACATGCCAGTCGCTTCTTGTTACAGGACTCTGGTCTCCTCAATTGCTAGGCAACACTGCTGCCCGCCATTAACATGTATCTGTTGCATCTGTTCATATTTATCCTTTCTACACTCACTACTTCTGCTCTATTTTCTTCGCATTGTTGAGGATCGAAAAAAAAAGGGAAAAAAAGAAAAGTCACATGTTTGCTCCCACAAGTGTATATTTGGAGGAAGGAGGAAGTCCTCTAGGATGCATAGAAGCAAGGACACTCTTGATAGAGTATCATGCGCTGATCTTGTAGTCCCTTATGTGCACACAGGTCGATAACTGAACTATAAATGAGTGTCTGGGTTAAAAACGTGAGTATACGCTGCTAGTGTAGCCCCTAATGACCTGAGCTTTGCACTGGTTATATGTTTGTTACATGTTGGGCTTGTGAACATGAGTGACTGAGTGCTTTTCCTTGCCGTTTGCTTGTTTCTGTGTCATCCGATGAGCAAAGTTCTCTTCTGTTCCAGGTGTGAATGACTTGTGGCTGTAGGGTGTCGTGAGTGGGCCAGGTTCCTGCACAGCCTCCGTGGCTGACTGGGAGGAGTCGAGTGGAGAGCAGACATCAGTGCACAGGGGACCTGAGGCCTGGTTCTCCATATGAGGCCCGGCTGAAAGGGCAGGGGGGCTTCTGAGGTAACCCAGCTCAACTCTGGCTTTCTCTCTCTCTCTTTTTTAATTAATTAATTAATATTTTTCCTGCTTTGTTTCACACTTTTATCACACTGTTTCTTACATACACGTCTCCCTCATCTTCCTAAAAACATATATCTAAGACGGACTGCACATGAATACTGTTCTCTTATTTCTTTCTTTGCTTCAACTTTTCATAAGCATAAGACTACCTGTAGAAATGCGCACGAGTAACACATGGGCTGCATCTGAAATCACTTCCTATTTATTATATAATGCACAATATTTACTGTCCACCATTTTATTCTTTGAGTGTGAGATCTATACACGCAGTAACGGTTAAGCTGACAAACCGGCAATGCAATGCGTCACGTTTAATGTATGCAAAAATCATCAGTCATCTGACACTATTCCTGTAAGCAATGACGCAAAATGATTATTGAGATGTCTTAAATCTCGATATATTGCTCATACAGTAGAGTACTGAGTTTCTGATATATTGGGAATAATAAATGTGTGAACAAGGGAGTGATTTTTGGACACAGCCGTGGTGTTAATGTAATTTATGTATGTATGTATGTAAGTGTGGTTTTCACCATATTTAGGAATAAGTAAAGCAGTATGAAAAAGAATGCTTCATGCTTGTTTTCCAGCTTTTCCTCACTATAATGTTGTCTGCTTTTAAACCTTATAACTTGTTGCATTATTGAGCATGGCAGCAAGCACTTCTTTCTTTCCCTTGAAGACTAACTGGTGCCATAACTTCACTGCTACAAGTTAGGCACAGGTTCTTCCCATTATCTTTCACTGTCTCTGTGACATTTATCTTTGAAGGTGCCCACACTGATAGCTGCATTCTGATTTAGAGAGGCCTTGAGGTGTAGAGCAGTTACCACGTACAACCATTCTTGATGCTCAGGGAAGCGACTTGAGGAAAAAAGGACCTCAGAGATGCGCTGCTTTGGACTATCAGTGCGATGTTTGGTCTTAATTCTCTGATCTGCACATGAGTGGGGGACACAACACGGTCAGGCTGCTCTTCTTGAGAAGGCTGTCCACACAGTTTATTTATCTGCTATCTAATCCAACGCGTGTTAACCAAAAACCACAGTGAGGTGAAGGACATAGGGAAATGGATATTGATGGAAAGTAGCTAAGGGGTTTATTTTCTCTTCTGTGTATTGGCGTCTCATGTTTCCATGCATTTGTTTGCTTCATGGGTTTTCTAATTAAAACTCACAAGGTTTAGTGTTGTGTATGACGTGGAGGGATGTGTTGGAGGGGCGATTTGTCTTGCTGCCTCTGTAGTGGGTGGCAGGGGGCTCCCCTTCCTTCATACAGTAGGTTAGATCCAAGTTTGTCTATTTTTATACTGCCTTAAAAATGTTATTTTCATTCTGTAGGCTAAGTCTGATCTTTTTGTAATCGTTAGCTACTGGAAGTAGTATTTATCTTAAGTGAAACATGCATCAGTTTCCCATTTACCTGCTGTTTTAAGGCATTCAGTCACAATTAATTAAGGGATTTAGTTAATCTGCCGAACTGACTATGGTCAGGCCACCACAATATTGTAATTATTCCCCAGAGAGCAGGAAAAAAACGATTCAGTATTTAACATGTATTTGTACAGATTTTTTGCCTTGATGTACCATCATAGGTCTGAAAAAGACATTCAGAGAGCTTGATGCCACACCAGGACCTCCAGGGAAATTAGAAACACTTAGAATTGTGACGTACAATTATTTTACAGTGTATGTGGACATTTTTCAGAGCATGACAAGGTAATGGTGAAATAAAAATTAAGAAAACATAATTAACAAAATGTATTCATAAAGAGTATTTTGACCCTTTTTGTTGCAAAAATGTGCATTTGTTTCTAAATTCTGGCTTGATAGAAGATTTTTTACTCTGCAGTTTGTAGAAGTTCTAAACCAGTAGTTTAAACTCACAATTTACGGAAACATGAGCTTAGAAGTTGATGCTAGATGAGGGTTAAAATAAATCTTAAATTTCTGTGTCTATTGATTTTATTGATTGCTGCAAATATTACCCATTTTCTCCTCTAGATTTCATGATCAGCTGTTGTCATGTCTTCCTCGTCAGTAGAAATGAGCACTGATCTGATACGTTTGATCAGCACCAGCAGCAATATCAACCTTATCAAACAATTCAGCCAGAAGCGACTGATCCACATTAAATACTGTGTCTGTCACTGTCGGTATAAATTGCAACTCAGTTTTATTAACCCTCCAAACACACCATTGTTAAATTTGCACAAGTCTAGAAAGAATTTTGTTGTATGAATGTCAGTATCTATGCTTTTGAGGTGAAGTGAGGTTTCATCCTCATGATCCTCAAAAGCTCCATTTTTCCATACTCCATTTAAAGCTGAAAAAGAAAAAAAACAACTAATATTTGATTATCATTATTCTGGAATGGCCAATAACTGGAGTTTAGGTATGTCAGGTCCAGGTATATCAGTACTGACAGAGGAAAAACTGGAATTGATTGTCTAGAAATAATAATCTTTGATTTGTATAGCAATGTAGAAGGCCAAGATACAAAGTGTTTGACATGACAGAAGAAAGGTAACACCAGCAAAAATTAAAGATAAAAAAACATAAAATGTGTATGTGTTCAATAAATAAGGCCTTGTTGTTTAAGGAGCACCAACTACATTCAAAAATAAAACTAGTCTTAAGTACTTTAAGACGATTAGTTGACAGAACTATCAATTATTTAGTTATTCATGCCACATGGTACAAAAACAAGAGCAAGAGCATCAGTTGCATTTATTTATTCATTCATTTGATTAAATTCTACGCCGACCATTACAGAGCAGTCATCACTTAAAAACATAATAAAAGATACATTTTTTATAATAAAGGAAATTTGAAATTCCCAAACAAATCATTTGGGTCTCTAATGACTGGTTTCTACTAGTCAAGTCTTTACAGCTTAGTGTGCCTTTCCAAACAGTTTTGGCTATAAATATAAATGTGTTTCTCTAATAGCTGCACTTCATATATTTTTTTTAGCGTAGGAGGTCTCCGTCTCATCTCGTGGATGGGTAGGTGGGACTGTTGGCTATACAGGATCCTCAGGGATGTGTCTGGCTGAGTCAGGATGTACCCTTCAATCTGCTTTCATGTTTCTCTGCTGTGATTGACAGTTATGGCACAGACGGGCTTGTCCACCTGCCCCGAGGGGAGGGGTCCTCTCAAACAGAGCAGCTTTCAGGTGGAACCTGGGGGTTGCATTGGCCTGCATTCACCTCAGCCTATCTTTACTAACGGCTGCCAGCCAGGCTGAGGTCTTCTCCAGCCAGCAGATTGACTGTTGTCACTTGTAAACGTGTCACAATGACACTAAGGGTGTTTTCACACCTGCACCCTTTAGTCCGGTTAAATCGAACTCTGGTTCGCTTTTCCCCCTTGGTGTGATTCATTTGGGCAGGTGTGAACACAGTAATCGCACTTGGGTGTGGACCAAAACAACAGCGCCAAGACCCTTTTAGAGGAGGCGGTCTTGCTCTAGTCCCAAATGAAATCTGGAACGGTTTATTTGTGGTGGGAACATGATCCCACCCAACTAGTAGGTGTACTCCACAAGTTTGAGCAAAACGGCTCTTGTAGCCAGGTGTGTTTTGGATACTGGGATGCAAATGAATGTATTTAATAGTTGCAAATAATTACCTTGAGAACAAATCGAGGTTGGACCTGGACTAGAGCAATGTAGTACATTGTATTTGGCCAGTGGACCTCCTTCAAGACCTTTTTTGTTATGTTTATGTTCTTGCTCCTGACCCAGACACATCTGACCATTGAGTGAAGTGAACGTTCTCATGTGGCTCGTAGTGAAACATTTTGGCTTGCTTGGATTTTTCTCCATGTGAAAAGAAACCGAATCAAGGGGCAAACCACCACCAAATCATCTCATCAACTGATTTGGACCAAAGAAAACAGAAAAGTTGGTTAAAAAATAGGTATGAAAACACCCTAACCTAACTATGTATGTACTGTTACCACGTTTTATAATCTGGTTTTCACATGCCTCTAAACAAGACTCAAACACTAGAGGCACTCTGGAGTAAGCCTTATCTATTCAAGTGTTAAAGGTGAGATTTTACCCACTACACATCCTTCTTTTAGTGTATTTGTTCCATGTGGTGGTTAAACATGAAGTGGATCAGATTTCTGATGTTCCTCACTTTGCCAATTTGCCACACAACTTGGCACACATGACAAAGAGCTTGGTTTTTCATTTGAAATGACTTTGCTAGGCAGTGATAAGCATCCATCAACTGTATCAAATCTTCATTATTAAGTATTTGTTGGCTTAACTGTCAGCCTTAATGAGGGGAAGCTATTGGTATGTTAAATCCTTTATGTGCTTTGGTTGAGCTCCTGATTATTGAGGGTGTATATGTGTCAGCTTTGTAGAAACTTTGGTAATCCTTGACATAATTTTGAGACAAAAAAATTGCAAAGCTTTACAGAAGTGAATATTGTCTGTATTCATCACACTGCTTAATGTGGAGTTTTTTTTTAACTGGAGTTCACCAAGATCTTTGGTGGAATTTTCAAATGTGAATGTGGTAACGATTAGTCCAAGAGAGGTCCAGTTTGAAACTTTAGAGACAGATCTTTGGGTTCTTGCTGTAATCACCAAATGTCTGCAAATTGGAAGAATGGAAGAACCTCCCATTATGCATTATTCCAAGATGGTTACCTCATTGCTAGTCTTGGTGTTGTATATTAAAAGCCAAAATGAGCGTGTTTTTTTTGTTGTTGTTACAAATTTGTAGTGGTCCGTTAACAAGGGGAACTCCAGCTACAAACTGTGTATACAAACCTTTTTAATTGGCTGAATTGAAAGAAATAGAGTAAATATTGGATTTTATTTAGCTGCAACTGCCAGTGATGGCGGCTTTGCAGCCATTTTGTTGATATTTCTGCAGTTCTTTTCACCAAGTATGCAAGTCTTGAGTGTTTCTCCCATTCTGCTGCTCATAATTACAGTCTGAAAGATATGACTTGAACACAGCACAAATTACACATAGTCTATTTCATGATATCAGTCCATCAACATAGGAGGGATTGACAGGGAAAGTACAAGGAGTACCTGTACACTGGAATCACATCTCCCTTTTAATTTTATTAGCAATGTTTCAACCAACTACAAGTCTTCAACTTCTACTCTAATGCAATCAGCTGGTACCTCCCAGTCAAATATGATATTGATCCCTAAAGTGCTAATGTGACATTTCCTGGAATTCTCTGAGTACTGCAATTCTGTAATGTTGATATTTTATTTTTGTGTTTTCTAGTTGCTTTAATCCTGGATTTTAATGTCCGGTTGACTTTTTCAGTGCTATTCTATATCATAAAATAGATGTGAATGGATAGATAAATATAGGTGGTGTCTCTTCAAAGGTTTAATAGAACAGAACTGGCATGTGTCCGTAGTCAGGCAAATCAACAGGTTCCCTCCTTTTTGCTTTTACTGTACTTGTGGATGGTGTTGAGGTGGATGCACCCACATGTTTGTTGTTTTAACTCCTCTACTATTATCAAAAATCACATAATTGTTTAAATTGTAGCATCTAAAATAGTGCCACGCCTCGGATTTAAATAGTTCATATCTCCTCAAGCGTGTTTTTATCCTGTGAATGTGTCTTTGCTCACTGTCTAGTAATTTGAGCTATTTGCTCATAAACAACAGAAGTGAATGTGCTTTTTGAACCACTTTGAACATAATGAAAAAACTATTATGTGCCTCAAATATACATTAAAAATGTCATTTCTAGAGCAGTAATGATGATAGAACAATTGTCATATAAAAATTGTGAATATTAACTAAATCTTGTTTTGCCTTTTTTTTTTTTTTTTTTTTTTAAATTTATTAGGTTTTTTATACTCTTACCTGAGCCACTACTGGAAGTTTTGAGAGTAGTTACTTGCACCACACAACCATGATGGAAAAATGACAAGGAAAAGAGTGTGTGTAAATTGGTATCAGGATTAAGTGTCAGATTGAGTATAGGATGTTATTTTATAAAATGCATAAGCAGATCACTTTATCTGGGTTACACAGGACATATACTGTATTCTTTCAACATATTAGCATGTGGGTAGTCACAGAGGAACCCCAAAGGAGACTCTGAGAGAGGAGCATACAAGTAAGCAAACTCTGACTCACAACAGTTCATGCCATAAAGTTGTAATGCAGTTTTCAGTGCGTCTCAGACATTATTAGGACAAATAAGTACTACCGCATGTGGGTGTATCTACCTGAAATGGTATGTGAGTATGCACGCGAATATTGCTCTGTGCCTGTATATTTAATTGGGCACGTCTTACCCAGTGTGTTTAAAATTCCATGGGAATGACACACTAGTGGTGACTGGAGTAACTGTAATTCAGGGACACGGTTTGACTCATAGGTCCTGTTCACACCTGGTATTAAGATACGTCTTGGGTGATTCGATCACAAGTGGACAGCTCTAAGTACAGGTGTGAATGCACCCAAGACGCATTGAGATCCGATTGCTCAGACCACATTTGGAAATAGTCCAGGCTGCATATGGCCACATTCTTTTAAACAGTGTGTACACGTGAATGTGTCCTGGGCCACATTGAAGGGCAGCCTACTCAATTGACGTCCTCTGCGTAAGCAGAAGCACGTACTCATTTGCGCACCAAGGGCGTCATACTAAAGTGTGAAGCAGCAAGAAGAAGCTACAACAATGGGCAAAATGGATGGAGTGAACACAAACACTCTGTCTGATTTCCATTTGGGCTGAAGAGTTTTGATTTTGTCTTTGCAAACTTCTTCCTCGTCTTTAATTTCTATCACAAGTGGTCACTTGAGATGCATGTGAAGATGCATGTTAATAGCAAATGTGAACTGAAGTACTTAGAGCTGTCTACTTATGACTGAATCACCCAAGACACGTTTTGATGCCAGGTGTGAACACAGCCATATTCTCTCCAGAGTGCTAATTTTGTTGTATGATAGTGTAGAGGAGACAGCACATGTATTGTATGAGTGAGTCAGTCTTGTTTATTACCCCTTTTTAAATTTCTTTTATGTCTACGGCAATTGCCAGATAAATAAAACAACAACAAAGGACATCACAGTGAAAGACAGACATCAAACAGCGTAGAACTACTCAGTGTTAGGCAGCGTAGCGTCCCACCAATATATCACCAACAATCAAAAATCAAGAACAACAAAATGCTAATAACACAACTATCACCGTCATCACTATGATTTGTTTAATGGAGCAATACTGGAAGGTATGACGGATCTGAGCACAGGTAGTCTGCAGAGATATCATCCAGGGTAACGCTGTATATTTTTTTAGAGTAAAATACGGTTTTGCTTGTTTGTTGTCATGCCAGTTCAGTAGAGATGCATTTTTAATGTACAGAAAGAAGCTAAGGAAAACATGTTGTGGGCACCTCGTCTTAGCACAGACAAAATCAAATTCCCTTTCTGCCCAATGCTCACAGTGCTACAAATTTCGGTGTTGCATAGCGTGGGTTGTACTGACTGCTGCTTCAAGTACTGATATTTGATGTTTCTCTGCTGTTTGTTGTAAGGTTCAGTATTGAAACATTGGTGACACTCTTGTTAGTTTTTTACTTGCGGGTTTAAGAAAAAAAAAGATCCTTTTGAACAGCAAGTGAGGAATGTGAGTCTCCGTTACACTTTACCTCAATGGTCTGCACGGTTTCTGAAGGGCCTGGCTGTTGGGATTTCCCACAATGTTTTTAGCCACAGGGAGACGTCCTCTCAGCATGAGCAAGGGAGGAATGTGGCCAGAGTGTGGGAGCGACTGTCGGGATGGAGGGGAGGGAGTCACGGACCAGAGAGCATGGTCAAGGGAAGAGAGGAAAGAAGGGGTCTGCACAGAGGGCAACAGAGTTTCTCTTAAGCAAATGGAGTTCCTGTTTGGCTCGTCATTTGAGTTTCAGATGTCCTCCATGAGAGAAACTTGCTGTAGGGTGATGCAAATTTGCATATTTGCTCTGTGGCCATGGCTAGTTGATCTACTGAGGTGCGAACAGGTTGTGGGTGCAGATGTATGACATTAAGCAGGAGAGAACATGATATTTTATGACTAACAAAGAAGAAATCTTGCTATCTCGAAATTGCGCAAATTGTGTAGGTGTTCTTTCTTTCTCTTTTTTTTTTTTTGTTGAAAGATTCTGTTAACTATTACCACCATAGTGATATGAACATGTTAAAGCATGAATGGATGTGTTAAATGTAAGGCGCACAGACATCGTGCTGCATTTAAAGCAATTTCTAGTCAACTGTCTGAAACGTTTTATAACCCACCTTTTTGTATATACTGTATGCTTTTTTTCAAGTGTATTTTTTAAGTGTCCCAACAAAATTTGCAATATTCTTCAGTTTTGTGTGCAATAAAATCTGAGGTAAAACGTGGTTTGAGATAATCGTACTGTATTGGGATGCAATGATTATAGATTTTGATGGTACAATTGTAGTCTGTTTCACAATTATTATGCATTAATTTACTTCACAACTCTACATGTGAATACAATCACATTGTTTATTAGTAATATAAGATTAGGATGAACTTCATTGATCCCCTAGGGGAAAATATTACTAATGCAGGTAATAATGTGGATATGTGGGTGATTAATAATGTATTTTAATAATTTATCACATTTTAAATGTGGCCTAAGAAAATCCTGTCTATTATCGTTTGAGAAGTTGAGAACATCTCTCATGCAGATGTTGTTAATCACTGAATTCAACAGATTAGATTCCATGGTATAGTGCTGGAAGTCTACAGGATCCTAATGTTAAGTTAGCCTCTTACACCTGGCATATTTACCTAGCATACCTAGCATTAACTCAGCCCTTGAGGGAATAAAATGCTGTTTTGGTGAGTTTTAATTTATAAACGGTGCAATGCTCCTTTTCCTGCTTTGTTGCCGTTGATTTATGTTGCACTGAAAGCCCAACTCTTAACTCACTGCTACTTTGTTGATTATAAGTGACAGTTTTATATTTAATTCCCTACCAACTCAATGTTTCATTATGTAACTTGCCACTGAAGTAATGTTTTTTTTTTTTTTTAACTTAGTTATTACTCAGTGTATTATCTTCACTTGAGCAGTATAACTGGATGGTGATCTGAAACTTGTTGCATCCTTTAGCATCGACTTTTCTTTGGCAAGTTTTTAAATTACTCCCACAGTGATGATTTAAGGCATTTTGATGAATACAAGGCTTCAGTGTTGGGTCCCTCAACCATTGCCAGAACACTTCTTGTCTCCTTTAGCTAATGAAGCTCCTTTCATATATAAATAAGGGCAGTCGCTCTCGTGACAGCATGTGTAACTTTGTGTACCTGAGTATGTTGTAGCACAGCATTTTAAGTTGGTGCACATGGTTCCTCCTGCATTCTGGTTTGGTCATTCTATTTTTTCATATTTTTTCAGCCCTGAATATTATTTCCTGTTTTTTTTTTTTTTTTTTAAAGCCTCAAAAACACCTTATTTGGGAAACCATGTTTCAGCATTAAGAATATCTTGACAAGTATTGTTTCTATGTTGTAGGATGGAAGACAAACATGTTTTCTGTATGTCAAAACCATTAAAAGCCTTTGCGGAATGCCATTTTATTTTTATAAGGCCCTACATTTGGGGAAAAAAGTATGAAATTCCTAAACGAGTGATATTGAGGGTACTACAAACCCACATTTTAGCACCAATATGACATCAACCATTATTTTTTCTGTACAATCTTGTATTAATTTGATGCCATTATTTGAGGTCTCTACCACCAATGGACCTGAATATATTAAAACAAAGCATAGTAGCATTTTTCAGTCATTTTCATAGGACCAAAATGGTATGTCGGGTAGCTAGTAGAAACATAAAAATGTACATGGACATTGCTTGATGTTTGGTTATTAAGGGTACAAAGTGCTTTTGTTCATACAAAAGTAGACAAAGATTTGAGAGACCTGTGGCAGAAAAACATCCATTTCAGGATTATATTTGCCTCAGTATCTACATGATTATTGAATTTCTTTCATAGAATGGTAAGAAATAAAGTATGTTTTCAGTATGTTCATTGGAATAGAGGGCATTTGAGATAGATGGGTTTGTATGTGTGTTAAGGTCCTGGATATTGAAAATAAGTGAAATATTTGGATAAAACCTCTAATATAAGGAGGAATAAGTGTTATCCTAAATGGCTCTCTTAAGCTCCTGGGAGTATCTAAATGTGTTTTCACATAAAAGGTTGATGTGTTTATTAATAATTTATTAATGACCTATAGTAAAATGATCCTACAGAAAACATGTATTTCTTTACTCCAATCAATATTTCAGAGGCTGAGACACACATAAGTACAGATAATAAGGGAAGACCCTGCTTCTTCATTATGGATGTTTTTTGCCTAGAGTGAAAACGATGCTTTTTAACTATGTGTATTTATCTATGAAGGGAAAATGGAAGGACAAGGGCTCTTTGCACACTAAATGATTGAACATAAAGCTATTTCCACATACATTTTTATGTTCCTGCCACACATACACATTTTAGTCCTATGAAAATGACTGAAAAACGCTACCACGCCTTGTTTTATTCTCAATATCTTCATGTCCATTAGTGGTAAATACCTCAAATAAAAATAAATAAAAGATCGTATTTGAAGAAAAAATAATGATTGATACCATATGGGTGCAAAAAAGTAGGTTTATAATCACCTGTATTATTCTTGTTTAGGACTTTTGCTCTTTTTTCCAAATCTAGGGCCTTTATAGAAAATCAATAGGCATGTAGTACAAACTTTTAATGGTTCGGTCATTCTGAAAACATGTTTGGTTTTCACCCTACAAAGTTTGGTGAGGCTAGGAATAATACTGCTCAAGATATTAATGTCCAAACATGGCTTCCCAGATTAGGTGTTTTAGAGAGTGTAAAAATGTAAAAATATCAAGGGCCAAAAATATATAAAAATATTAGAACTGAACAACTATATTTTACAGGCCTCAGTTTTGGGATCCGAACATTATATAGACAAACTTTGAACAAAATCTGAGACGGTGCTGCAACCACTTTCCTGAATTCTGTCTGATTTGACACGGAATGACCCAGTTTTGTTTAATTTTCCTCACAGTACAACCGTTGTTCATAGAAAAATAACGTACCATAATGTCCCTTTTTTTTTTTTTTTTTTTTTTTTTTTTTTTTTTGAGAGTGAGAACAGAAACACTCAGTGTAGCTGAGCCTTTACGGTTACAAAACCATGACGTGTTAAAGCGCAGTTAATAGTAAAATCGGTTAAGCGCTGCATCTCTAGTACTGAGCTAAAAATAGTGTTTCAGGGAAGTGTGATAAATATCCTTATAATACTGTTTACCTTATAACCCCTGAGTTTCACTCATCCTTGGTGTGTCAGTGCCAGTTAACCAGTTCTTTGTCTCATATTGAGTAGAAAGATGAACATGTTCAAGCAAGAAACACCAACTCAGCCAGAGATGCAGATACAGAGGGCAGATAGACAGAGATGGAAGTGCAGGGTGAAATGTGTGAGACAGATCAGAGCGGGCCGTAGTGCCGAGTGCCAGTGCTGCTGCTGGAGCTGGCCGTCACACATGGCACCGTGCCCAGGCTACGCCAGCAGATGTGTCACTAGTGAGTCAGCTGTGTCTCTGTGTGTGTGTGTGTGTGCGTGCGGGCGTACGTGCGTGCGTGTGTGTCTGAGATCCAGACACCCACCCGGGCTCTCTGTGAAGAGAATGACTTGTGTAATAACCCCTCTCCTCCTAAGGGTATATCTGTATCACACCCCTTTCCCATCCTCCCGTTTTCATTGCCGCTTCCATCATTGTGATGGACACGCCAAGGCTTCTGTCACCGCGATATGATATGACAAAATGTGACATTACACACATGTTGCCTCCCTGGGGATGGAAGGGCATCGGCTGGCGACCAGAGGAAGGGAGGAATGGAGGACGGGGGGCTTGGGTTGTTGTAGAAATGCCGGACAGACCAACTAAAGCAGAGACAGCTGAGACTGGGACTAACATAGTGAGTGGCAGGGAAAGAAAACACATTGTGGTGAGCAGAAGAGGAAAAACCTGGGTTGGAAAAGTTGGAGATATGTATCCATTCTGCTCAGGGAGAAGCTCAGAGTTTGGGGAATGTGTAAAAGTTTTAAAGTTCATTGTAAATATGTCGGCCGGCTCGGTTTCAAGAGAAACAGGAGCGCAGTCAGACTTGCATGAGTGCTGCTCATGTATGAGCGTCCTTGTTCCTGTCACGGCAGATGTATTATGTCAGATGTTACATCTCTGGCGTCACAGCTCTATCTTTAGTGACACTCCGCATTCCTGACATTCTGTGTGTGCCATGCGTGAGTCATGAGTCCTTTCTACAGGGTGTGGCATGCTGGGATAGTGGTCTCAGGAAGTTCACCTCAACAGGTGAACATGCAGGTGTTTTCTCAGCCAGGGATGTCCAAGAGATGTCTTGGCTTGAAAGTTTTTGTTTTTGAAGAGTTAATTTGTTTTTTCTGCAGTTAATCAGCGTTTCACGAGCAGCCAGGCAGGTACTGTGTGTTGAAAGGAAACTGGTTGTGTACGAGGACATTTGTTACTTGATTTTAAGATTGCAGAATGCATATCTTATTGATATCTTCACATTAGCCTTTCACTGGTCATTTTTAGTCAAATACAACTGAACAAATTGTTACACATAGTAAGGTTTCACTAAGGATTTAGGTTTAATGGTTATTCATTTAATAAACTTCAAAATAGCCTTTGTAACTTCTGAATAAAGTAGTGTATCACCTTTTCATAGAAATAAAATTTAATTTGTAATCATTAAAACACTTAAGTCAAACTCTTGTTTTTGTGCTTTGGTCTTTCTTTGCATTTGAGTACAAGTTTGCTAACTCTATAACTTAACTTTCTGCCTGTCTGTACCACAGATAAACATTTTAATGGTTCATAATAAGAGTAACAAATACAACAAAGGTCTGACACACCAGAAAGTTTTAATGACGGGTGCATCGGATCAAAAATGTAAACCATTTGTACTCTCTTATTATTAACAGTGTTTTGGTCCTCAGACCTTCACTCGGCAGCTAAAAGAAGAAGCTACTTCTGGTTTGTTTTTCTTGACTCTTTCCCAATGAAAAAGAGTGTGGAAAGATAAAAGGTTCAATAAAAGATTTTGCAGAACGGGATAGAACCAGTTACCAGAACCCACCCCTAGCTGCTTTTCAATAAAAGTTACTCAGCTCACTTTAAGATTTGTATTTAGTCGGACCTATCAGATACTAAGATCCTCTTTCAAGCTTTTATTTGAGACTTCATACATGGTAATTTGATTTGAATTAATACTGGCTACATGCAAGTTTTTTGCCCTTGTATAAGGAGATGGAGAAGCTTTTCAGTTTGAGACAGCTGGCTGCTGCTTTAGACTACACGGTAACTCACTGACGGCTTTGAGTCATCGTATATTCTCGCAGAAAACTGTGAGGAGAGGTGGAAATAATGTTTCTGATATTGCCCTAAACAAATAATGGGCTACAGAAATTCTTGAGATGGAGGCCGAGCAGACGGAGAGCGGGTTGGGGAGCTAGAGAGCGAGAAAGAGAGCAATACTCCATTGTGACTGAACTGCAAAATGGGATTTGCATAAATAAGGCTGAAACATCAGCAGGCCCTTTTACAGCCAACAGCAGGACTGAGATGAGGGAAGAGAATTTGTGTGTGTGTGTGTGTGTGTGCACTTGCATATTCTTTTACTATTTTTAAAAAAATAAAGCATTTTTAAGCAGTGTTGCTGTTATGAATTTAAGGCATTCTAGGTTTGTAGCAAGGTCAAGTCTCTTCCTGTTGATCCCACACCTTTAAACCCCCACTCTGCTATGGATACTCTGCCAGTATAAAGCCTCCCATCTCCCTTTCAGAGGAATTTGGGTGACGTAGCCGAGAAGGGTCTACTCTCTACACCGCGCTCAGCCAGCGTACGATGACTGTTACATAAGCATGAAATGAAATGCCCCCTTTTAGTGCCACCTGCATAGGAAAACCCAAATCTAATTGAATTGAACTATTTTCTGCCCTCTTTTCATGTGGATCCTCATATTTATATCAGAGGCAAAAAGCTCATTTTTAGAGCCTCATTATACTGTTTTCCCATTAACTTGCACGCACTGCAGCTCCTCGCGTGTGCTATGATAGACAGTTCAGCGTCTTTACTGGAGATAGAGGAAGAGAAATGTCTGTGATTACCTCTCCGCTGCTTTGTTGTGTATGCGTGCGGCTGGCTGGCTGGCTGCAGCGTGCACGCTTGCGTGTGTATGTCGGCGAGTTCCTTATGACAGTCATGTCAGTAAGCTCCCCAATTAGTGTCTCGTTAGCGTGGGATTGGAGGGAACGGATGATTGACAGGTCCTGCTGTTTGTGTCTGTGTGCATGCACGTACTAACATTACACGCATTTGTGTATGATTGGGGTTTAGGTGTAGATAACACCCCTCGAGGACATGTATGCATGCTAGTTAGGGCCAAATGAGGAAGCTGGTTCTTTTGATATATTAAAAAAAAAAAAAAAATCTCCTTCATCAGACTGAAATTGCAAGAGATTCTGTCCAGATGATTGGCTACCCCGTCAATCCAAGGCCGCTGTGGTCACTCATCTCAGTCTTGCTTCCTCTCTTCTCATCCCACAGTGAAGGAATGAACTCTTCACTCAAGTCAGGGTTGCATACACATTACCCATCTTTTTGTTACAGCCAGGAAGCCACCTTTTCAAACAAAGTGCTTGTCAGAAAGTCAAACAGTGTCGTAAACTCCCTCCACACCTTCATCTTATTTCTGTAACTTTACAAAATGGACAAAGCGACAATCACATCTGTTTCATTCAGTGATTGGCCAGAGTGGACAGAGTTAGAAACTTCTCTCTTAAGCTTTTTTTTTTTTTACTTTGTCCTTTATACAAACGGGTACAAAAACCACAAACATCTTCAAGGAATGACTGAAAGTGTGCACCGTTATCCCAACATTTGGCAGATTAATGTGTCTCGCCTCTTTATTTAACAGCAAACTTTTCACTCCACCCTTGAGCATGGCAGTTAGGAACAGCTATACACACTTTTGCCCGCACGCTAAAGTTTGTATGACATATTTGTTTACAGCACTAGAGCTGTAACAAGTAGTCAATTAGTTGCCAACTGTTTTGATAATTGCTTAATTGTTTATAGTCTTTCTTTATAGGAAAAATGTCCACATTCTCTGGCTCCAGCTTCTCAAATGTGAATATGGGAATTCTGGTTTCTGTGATAGTAAACTGAATATTTTAGGATGTCACCTTGGGCTTTGGGAAACTGATTTTTTTTCAACATTTTCTGACATTTTATAAAACAAACAACTAATCAATTAATTGAGAAAATAATTGGTAATTAGTCGCAGCCCTACTTAGCATCTACACTTATTGGTATTTCATTCTTAAAAGACAACAAAACTAAAAGCACTTTGTTGTTTGGGAAAGAAGTACTTGCGTAACATGTTTGTCATCTTTTTCGTACACAGGTTGAATGATTGAAAACGATGTTGGACACAGTGTCTACAGAAAGCGTGTTATGTGAATGAAATGAATGTTTATGATGTCTGTGTCCCACTTAATCCTCACTACTTTTATATTTTTTTTTCGAAGGAGTTTTGTCCACTGTTTTCATTTTTGCTTCCTCGTCCCGCTTTGCCTATCTGCTATTATTGACATTGTTTTGGTTCAGAGAGGCTGTCTGGCAGGTCTTTTCCCGCTGTGTCTTGTGCAAACCGACACTTCACTTTGATGAGCAAATAACAGTCAACGGCAAAATAAAAGTTTTTTTTTTTTTTTATCTTGTCTTGTCCTCCCTCACACATTGTCTTCCCTCTGTTAATCCAAACTCTACACTAACAAACTCCAACTCTAGAAACAACACAAAGGTTGTAACTAGGAGAGAATTGACTCTGAATGTCTGTTCTGCTGATGATGTGTAATTATTTAGATGCCAAAAAAAAAAAAAAAAACTGAGCATTTCTATCAGGTCCATAGTTTCAGCAAAAGCTCTTGTGTGAAGTTTCAGTTTATTCCTGTGTGCTGCACATCAGGGCTGCAGTATCACTCGTAAATAATTGTGTGTTGAAGTCCTTGTTTCCACATTTATGTATCAAAGCATGTTGCGTCACAGAATAGAAACATGTAATTTCATTTTGAATGGATTTCTTTCATAGACTTCTGTTGATCACTAGTTCAGTAATCAATAATGAACCCACTTCTTCTCCACTCCTGTGTCACATGGTGTATTTTTATATCGAAAGGTCAGTCCAATCAGTCTAATTTGGATACACAAGGCTCCTCTGTCCCTGTGGAGAATCCAGCCTCTGCTCATGTGCAGTTGTGATCTGTGGCCCTGATAGTAGTAAACCACTTCTCCTGTAGACCAGGGAGAGATGAGTGCTGCTGCTGCTGCTGTTGTAGCAGGAGTTTGTATTTTTCTGCTTCCCAGTGACACCCCCCCCCCCCCCCCCCCCCCCATCCACCCCCACACCCCCCCACCCGCCTGCCAAACCCCACAAACACCCCACCTCCTTCTCCCCAGGGGAACTCTGGAGCCAGTTACAATGTTGAGTGTTTTGGAAGAGCTCCTAAATATTTTCACGATGACAATGTAATCTGCCTGACTGACTGGACCGCTCTCTCGAACGGGATTCTCATGCAATTCTCTTGCTCGCTCACTCACCAACACACACACACACACACACACACACACACACACACAACCCACACAAAGGTTGGTTCAGACCGCAATACAACCTCTCCCCCTCAACCAACACACGTCACTGTGTGCTACAGTTACATTGTGGTGCGGGTACTTATACAGTTCAAGTAATACTTCACTCAAAATCCAAATAGTATCACCCAATTGATATTATTAGTTTCAGGCTGATACCAATATTGATGAGGTTAAAAATCAGATATTTAGCCAAATGGTGTTTAACACAACTTAACATAAATTCATAACACATTTTTGATCAGGATCCCTTATTTTATTTTACTTTTTTTTAATGAACTTTAATTTAGTGGGGCATTTGTGGCTGGGGAAAAATAAACATGTGAGTCCTCTCTGCTTGGAAAAACTATACTATGTCGACATTGTTTCTAGTGGACTAAACATATCTTTGTGTTTTGCAATAAGCTGTAATATCAACACATTTATCAGTAGAGCTCTATCAAAGATGCACTGTTGAGTTGCAAAGTTGCTGTTGGAAGTCTTGCATGTTCAGCATGTTACATATACGTTTTTGCCAAAATCTGGTTCAATACACTGCTTCAATTTGTAGCTTCTGCTTTTTAGCTGTTGATGTCGGTCACTTGTTGCATACTGAGAACACAGATGAGTGTAGATGAGCATTACGCTACAGGAAATTTCTGTCAACATTTTTGATAGTTTATGAAGACAACGAAAACTTTATTATACACTTTTTCTGTGTCCTCTGTGAAAAAGTTGTGACCACAGCGACTGTGACAGAGAAAATGACTTAACAGCCACCTTTCAAACCCACAGGGAGAGATTGACTGATTGAAAAAGATTTGGGTGGAGTTAGAGTATCACTTTAATTCAGTCAGACTGTGGACCTTTCCCGCTTTCGTTAACAGTCCTTTTTCCTCTCTCTTCTCTCTCAACAGTGTGCCCAAGGGCCGTTGAAAGCCCCCTTGGGGGAGTTTCATAAATACACACGGAACAAGAAAAGGCTCCTGGACTATTGTTATTGTTTTTACACACTTTCTCACACACACACACACACACACACACACACACCCTCACACACTCATACACGCACACACACACACACACACAACCACACAAACAAGGACATAGAGAGAATGTTGGAGGTCCAAGAGGAGAGGCCAGCGGCGGCAGGTACAGCAGCGACACATTTCAACAAGAAGGAGCGAGGGAAGAAAGAGCGAGAGGAGGCCAAGGACAGTCGGGGAAACCTCTCAAACATTGGGAATCCCGTTCCAGGCTCCAGGAACGTGCGTGCAAAACCGCCACTCACGCACACAGGAAGTCCTCACCAGCTCATCACTCCACCCTGTTCTGTAGTCCTGGGAGCTCCATCAATGCACTCCAATAGGCTGAAGAACTCCCCGTCCACCAACACACAGAGGTGAGTGGACTCGCATCCTTAGTGTGCCTTAAGTCTATTTTTTTTCCTTTTGCACTGTTCTAGACTGGGAGGAACAACATTTCATTTTTATGTATGCAAGTACACAAAAATGACAAATTAAACTTAAAAATCTAAAATTTTCACTGCCCCTATCATGTGTACGTGACAAATAAAATTTAAACTTGATTACAAATTAGGAATCTTGAGTCTTGAATCTTGAAACCTCATCAGTCAAGTGCTTTGATACACTTTTACAACATGGTAGTGGTGATAATAAGCAACCACCAGTGTTTGTGTGTGTGTGTGTGTGTGAGGTCCTTGTGATTTTAACAGTGGTTTTATCAGCCAACGGTGATCTCACCGTTGATTAAAATTATGCATTTCATTCAGGCTTTTTATGAACAATAGCACAGCAAGTTAAACGGCACAGTATGCTGAGGAAGTAAAATTTCAATTGCCTCATATTAAAGAGATTGTTCTTATGGCTGCACACCATTGTTGTCCTCAGTATGTGACACTAAATCAAGTTTTTACTCTGACAGCTGATTACTGAAGTACTTAGTCACGTTTTACCACATCAGTAACACATATTTAGGCTTCACTGGGAAGCATAGCTTTTTGTCCAGTACAGTAACCTGTTTCAAGTTAATTAAAAATCATCACACATTATCAAAAATGGATAAACATGAGCTGTCAGTGTTTATTAACAGAACAAATACAAACACTTAGAGCCCTCTTTTCAGAACAGAACCAGCTCTTTCACTGAAATCACAAAGAATGAGGCTGCTTGCAGTAAAGCATTATTTTCTGTTAAAAGAAAAAAAACATATACAAGTCAACTAAGTACAGATGCCAATTAAAGCAGTCGGTTGGCTGATATGATTGTTTGCTGAGTGATCAGTGCCTCCCTCATACCAGTGCTTGGTATGTTGTGAAATTCCCATATTTTAGTAGCTGCTACGTGCATAATCTGCTGAGTTTTGAAAGTTTTTGAAAAAATGGATCTTATTTTAGTCTATGGAGAACTTCAGCCTTATTTGGCAGTTTTTTCTGTCATATTTTATTAATCCCCGTGTGGAAATTTGACCCATACCAACTATTTAAGTTTAGTGAGCAACTATTTCTAAGAGCAGAGGCTTAGTCAGTGGCAGAAAGCTTTATAATACCCAACATATACGTCTTTTTAATGTGGGAGGAAATCAGATGACCCGGAGGACAACGTGCATTTTCCACAGAAAAAGTGCCAAGACCTTCATGTTTTTAAGAAGCTTGTATTTACCATCAAGCCATCATGCTACCATGGCAATTTATTGTGAAGTGTGAGTACGTTGCTCATGATCAGTGGTGGCATTGAGGCCAGGCTGTGGGCACAAACCTGAGCATGGCGTAGAAAGGAAGTGAAGGTTAAGTGTAAAAGCAGATCTAAGATCAGCCTCACTGCTCCAATCTTTTAGCTGAAAGGTCTCCATGTGTGATCCGGAGCTGTCCTGAGGTCAGGGAGTACACTTTGCTTGGAAGTTTTCCCTGCTGACTCATGGTTGTGGAGCCTCTGGAAACGGCTGTCTGGACTGCCAAAATTCTGGCTTTGCCCTCTTTTTCTACTAGCTGTTAGTCTGTGTGTACATACAGTGTGCAAGGCTGCGGCTGTGCTTTTTGGACATGTTGGCATTTGTTTCATGCTACTTGTACAAGTGTGTCTGTGTGTGTGAGAGAGGGAGAGAGAGACAGGGAGAAAGAGATTAGGGTGTGGTAAGGGAGTTCTCTGCCAGTTGGATGTATCCTGCTTGCCTGTACTGAGCTGCTCTCATAACTAGTAAGCAGCAGTTATTTCTAGATGGCCGATGTCTCTGCTGTATGTTCTTTGAGGTTTAACCGTGTGCATTGGATTGCCAGTACCAGTAACCTCATCTTGTGTTCATACCATACTTTGATGTCGTAATGACATTGTGTTAAACATCTGCAAAGGGGAAAAAAGAGGGCAAAAAGAACAAACACATTTTCCTTTCTGTGTTTTTTCCCACTTCTCACAGTTAGGCTCAAGGTTGCATGAGACATACAAAAGTTGGTATCATGGTACAATATCATGGCAAGTTGTGGGATGTCAGACCTCGTGGATAGCCAGCTGCCTGCGTATGTAGCCCTCCCCTTGCCTGGTTTGTGCCCGATTCCAGAGCATGATTACTAGGTAACTTGAAGCTCCAGGCCTTTTGTCTTTTTGGGTGATATGCTCCATTTCCCCCTAGGGGTGTGTGTGTTTCATAAGGGGGAAACAAGGACACAAGTATACGTAGAAAGACAAAACATAACATTTTGGAAGTCCTCAGTATGTCATTATTGGAGCTGAGGAAGGTTTAAATGGTTAATAATTTTCATTAGAATTTGTAATATATCAGTCATTTGGCACAGTTTTTGTTAAAATTGTAAAAGTACTCAAAGTGTAACTGTATTAATGTATGGATTACTGTTGTCTTTTTTTGTCTCTCAGCCCTAAACCTAAGACGGAGGTCATGGTACGCTCACCTCCCGTCATGTCCCCCTCCACTGCCGCCCAGATGGACTCTAAAATGCCCAATCAGGGTAAACCAGGGAGCACTGGCAGCCAATCACAGCCCTCACCTTGCGACCCCAAGACCCTGGGTGCCAAAGGGGCTCAGAGTGTGGCAGGGGGCATGGGGCTGAAGAATGGCCAGGGTCTGACCTCTGGCTCAAGCTCCAAGGTTAAAGTCAAAAGGGAGAGAAGCACCTCAGTGGAGTCGTTTGAACAGCCAGAGAGTGGCACACCCACCAGTGAAGAAAAAGGTAAGGCACTATAGCCAGTACTAATACCCAGCAAGTAGCTGTGGTCACAACTTGTTAATTAGTCCTTGTGATGTGCTTTAAATTTCTGAGACTATTTTAAATGCTTTTTATTCTCACCAGAATGGTAAAACAGTTGAACTGAGGTAGGTTGGGAAGGTGTGTCTTTGATGTTTTTGGAGAGTAATTAGTAACTGTGCTTTTGTACTTTGTTACCCAAGTTATATCCTTTTTGTAATGAAGTTTCTCAAATGTTGTCAATGCTAATTAGAGCCCATGGTTAGTTTGTTGTACTATACTACTTTATAACTTTATCCAATGTGCCATATATATAGTTATTTATTTTCTCTTGGGCATACAAAACAATCTGCCTACAACAGTTGGACATCTTGAAAAAACACTTTGCTGTCCCTCACTGTCACACAGTGATAAACCTAAGCCCACTAATGGTTGTGTGGGTGTGTGTGTCTGTACAGACAGTAGCAGGGTGAAGAGGATGTGTGTGGCAGAGAGGAGGCAGCCGTACAGTGGAGCTGACTGGTGCTCTGGGGGAGAAAGTGACGAAGATGACAAAGGATTCTTCAGTAAGTGTGTTAACGTGTGCATCCAAGCATGTGTAGCAGTCCCTCTGCTGATCAACTTGACTTATGACAGCTCCACAGTAGAACTACAGTACATTTCCCATAAGCCTGTGCTGGTCCTAAAGCCATGGTCTTCCCTGTTGTCTCCCTGTAGACTGTAACTCCAGTGACGTGAAGCCCCAGGACTCTGTCACCCATTCTACCTCCAATGCTGGACTCAGTCGCTCCTCCACACCCTCCCACAATATACTGGGAGGCCAGGGCTCCACAACAGAACCTGCTAGTGGCCAGAAACCAGGCTCAAAACTCGTTTATGTCTTCACCACAGAGATGGCCAACAAGTAAGGAACCTGAGTTAGCATTTGTAACTGTTGTGGCTAGTATCTTCCATACTTTATTTCCCTTTTTCATCTTGATTTCTTGTATTTGATTAGTGATGTATTTACGGTTTAGGCTTATCTCTACATGTTTAAAATATTATTTTTAGACGGCTAATTAAATAATCATCTCATTTTTTTTGTGGAAGCAAAACATAGACTGAGAGAGAACCCCTTTGTCAAATTGCAGTTCAAAATAAAATGGAATTACTAACAATGTCAATTGCCTAAGGTATATTTCTGTGCCCCTGTCATCAGTGGTTGTTGTTGTCTTTGATGTTTGTTGCAGCTGTTTTTGTGTATGGCGCTAAGATGCTTGCTTCCCGCCCCTACTCCTCCTCCAATCTTTCCCTGTTATAGCCCAAATCCATTGTTTGTATCTGCACAAGCATGTGTGTTTCGCAGTGGGAGCATACAGTTAGCTTAGATAAACACTCACTCTCTCTCTGTTGGGAATTAGAGATCAAAGATGTGGATGCTCAGTGGAAGGTGTGTGTGTGTGTGTGTGTGTGTGTGTGTGTGCGCGTATAATATTTTGCTTAGTCTGTTAACCTTGGCATTACCTTCATGGTCCCATATAGTGCTCATTCATCTGGCTCACTGTCTCAAATCCACACACACATATATACTTATTGTGTCTGATGACTGATATCTGGCTGTCTGCCTTCTTGTCCTCAGGGCAGCTGATGCAGTTCTAACTGGCCATACAGAAAACATCATTGCCTTCCACATGAAAAACATCTCCAACAGCAAGGACAAAGCTCACCTCCTCCTGGTAAACACACACATGCACACGGATATGCTTACATACACTAACATCTTGCATGAGAGCGTCATAACATAATCCTATTTCTGTCCCTCTCTGTTAAAGAACAATGCAGCAAGCGCCCTCCGAAATGACTCCAAGCCTCCCCAGCAGCCCCCGTCCCATGCCCCAGATCAGAGCCACCAGCCTGGATCCAAGCCGTCCTTAACGGGCATGGCAGAGCCAGCCCCACCCCAGCCATCAAACCAAGGGAGCCAATCTGGTGTTCTTCCACAGGAAGGGTCAACCTCTGCAGGCATGGAATCCAAAAATCTTCCTGGCAGTAGCCCCAGTAACACCACAGCCCCAGTTGACCAGGCCCCTATCACCCAACCTGAGGCAGGCCTCAACGCTCCAACAGCAGGTGAGGGAGGACAGGGTGGAGGCTCTGGTGGGTCAGGTCTGACACCCCAGCAACAGCAACAGCAGCAACAGCTGGCTCAGGAGCTGTTGAACATGGAAGCCAACACAGAGGGTCTGTCCCAAGAGCAGTTGGAGCATCGCCAACGCTCTCTGCAGACATTGCGAGATATCCAGCGTATGCTTTTCCCTGATGACCGTGATGCCCCGCCAACTGGGCCCCCACAGTCCCATGATGGAGGCCCTGATGGTGCACCCCGGAGGTCTGAACAGGGCCCCCTACAGGCTATGATGGCACAGTCTCAGAGCCTTGGACCACCAGGTGGGCCGGGAGGACCTCGCCCACAAGGTCCACCCTTTGGCCCACCCCATGGTCCTAGGGACATGCCCCCGTTTCCACAAGATGAAATGGGTCCCCACATGGGGGGCCCAGGAGGCTGTGGAGAAGGAGATCAGATGACTCCAGAGCAGGTGGCTTGGTTGAAGCTGCAGCAGGAGTTTTACGAAGAGAAAAGGAAGAAACAAGAAATGCAACACCGGCCACTTCCTCCAGACATGATGATGCACCCCCACGGTCCACGTGGCATGATACGAGGGCCTCCACCTCCTTATCAGATGGGCCCAGGAGAGATGTGGGGAGGACCAGGTGGTCCACCAGAGCACTACCAGGAGCGCATGGGCATGGGCCCTGGCCCTGGCCCTGGCCCCAGAGGTATGCCCCCACACATGCAGAGGATGCCTGGCTTCTCTGGTATGATGAATCCCGAGATGGAGGGACCCCCAAGGCCTGGAATGGGCTGGCCTGATGACATGCCTCCACGGATGGGAGATGCACGAGGCTTCCCTGGAGGACCTGGAGCAATGTTTGCTGGTCCAGGGGGCCGCGCTGAACGTTTCCCAAACCCTCAGTCAGTCCAAGAAGCAATGTTCCACCAGGGTATGGGTGGAGAGAAGGGCCTCCCCCCTGGAATGATGATGGACATGCAAAGGATGATGGGGCACCAAAGAGGTGGAATGGAACCCGGTAATGGCATGGGTATGTTTCCCAGAATGCCTGGTGATGGTCCCATGAGCCCATCTTCCAGGCCTCTGGGAATGGGGGGCCGAGAAATGGGACCTGAATTTGGCATGGGGCCTGGCCCTGGACCTCATATGCACCCATCCAAGCTACGTGATCCTCCAATGAATATGAGTCCAGATGAGATGATGAGAATGAGAGGAGGTGGAGGACCTCCAATGGAGAACATGGGTCCACAGGGCAGGCCCATGCAGGGGCCACCTTTCCCTGAGCAGCCACAGCCAGGAGACTATCCTATGGGACCTGGGCGACCCTTCCCAGGGGGTCCTGGAGGAATGAGGGGTCCACATGGAGACCCAGCATTTGGTCCAGATCCAAGATCTACACCAACAGGAGGCAATGGCCGTATTAACCACCTCCCCTCTGCAGCTGGTCCTTCACAGGGTCAGAGGGGCCGCAAGCCGGCAGATCTGAATGTACAGGCAGGAGGGGGGAACTCTCCCAGTGTTAACCCACTTAAGTCCCCTCCTCTGAGGCAGGTGCAGTCTCCCATGATGGGTTCACCTTCTGGAAACCTCAAATCCCCTCAGACACCGTCCCAGCTGGCTGGCATGCTCACTGGCCCCACAGGCCCGAATGCCCCTCCAGCTCCTCCAGCGTCAGCACCAATGAAGTCCCCCCACTCCATGATGGGTTCAGCAGGTGCTTCTCCTGTTCATATGAGGTCTCCTTCTCTTCCTAACCCCTCGCCAGGATGGGCCTCCTCACCAAAACCACCCATGCAGAGTCCTGGAGTACCACCTGGCAAGCCCCCCCTCAGTATCACCTCACCAAACATGATGGGGAACATGGAGCCAGGTACAAGAATCTCTTTCTTCCCCTTAATGTGTTCAACAGAACCCATGCATGTCCTTCATTCAGTATTTAATTACCTGTATTTTTTCAGAGCATTTTTTAAAATCTCAATTTAGGTAATATTGTGATAGCTTTCTGAATGGTGTGGTGTTGAGTTTTTAGCTATCAGTTACAAGTTTAGTATTGCATTTTTAATCACTGGCCTCAAAGACTGTAAATATCACATAACATTATCTGATTTAGACCATCTGACATTGGCCTGTTTTAGTGCTTTGAAATCAGTATTGGTCTATAAAACTGAAAATAAAATCTATCTATCTATCTATCTATCTATCTATCTATCTATCTATCTATCTATCTGTCTATCTATCTGTCTGTCTGTCTGTCTGTCTGTCTGTCTGTCTGTCTAATCACTGAAATTAACACATCTGTATGAGGGGTGGGGTAGGTTAAAGTCCAGTGTCTCCCTCTTGTGGCCATACAACTTGTATCTTACTTTGCCTGAATTACCACATACTGAGAGGGGTATAATTATTGCTAATATCATCACATGTAAAAACAATTTGCCCAAGAAGAAAATTTATCATCTCTGTCATCTCATCTCTTTCTCATCACATTGTCCTGTAGGTGGTAATGGCCCTCCTTCTGCCCCGCCTTCATCAGGGGCTCCATCTGGCTCCATGTCCCTCCCAGGCAACGTGCCGTCTGGCAGTCCATACACCATCCCCCCTGAGCCAACACTATCCCAGAACCCTCTTTCCATCATGATGTCACGGATGTCCAAGTTTGCAATGCCCAGCTCCACCCCACTCTACCATGATGCCATAAAGACTGTTGCCAGTTCTGATGACGATTCACCCCCAGCTCGCTCCCCTAACCTGCCTTCAGTGAACAACAATGGTAATGGCTGAAATATCTTAATTTGTTGTTTCATTTCCACCCACCTTGAGCCATAATTGTATTAATCTGTTTTACAAGTGCTTGTACTGAATACTCTTCACTTTCTGTCTCGGACATACAGGTATGCCAATGAATCACCAAGGCAATCCACGTATGATGGGACCTGGAAACTCTGGACCCATGCCTGCCCTCAGCCCTCTTGGTATGAATCCAATGGGATCTCAGCCTCTCTCCCATGGCATGCCTCCACAGATGCCCTCTCCCAATGCCCCTAATATGGGCCCAGGTATGATGCCTCATGGCATGATGATACCACCAAATCCACAAGACCCTGGTATGGCAAACCCTCAAATGATGCCCCAGGGACGTCTAGGTTACCCTCACCGAGGCCAGGCCTACCCCCTTACACAGTCGCCTTCTCAGCAGGGCCCTTTCTCCCCGCACAATGGTCCTGGTCCCCAGGGTTTCCCTGGCCATCCCATGGGCTTCCAGGGAGAGGGAGGACCTATGGGAGGACGGATGGGGAGCATGCCTCACGGGGGAGGGGCTGATGGGGTCATGTGCAAACCCAATACCCCTGGAGGACCAGAGTTCAACAACATGCAAGGTGGATTCAGTGATGCAGACCTTCATGAGGTGATGCGGCCGGGAGCGTCTGGCATTCCTGAGTTTGACCTATCCAGGATAATCCCATCAGAGAAGCCCAGCCAGACTCTGTCTTACTTCCCCCGTGGTGGAGGAGACAATCCTGGGGGCAAACCACCACACCCCTCTGGTTTCCCCATGCAGGGCATGATGGGTGATGGCCCACCAAGGATGGGGATGTCCATGCAGGGGATGGGGGGGATGCCAGGGGGGCCTGGTGGGGGAATGGGCCCCCAAGACATGCCAATGGGGAACCCTGGCCACAACTCAATGCGGCCACCAGGATTCATGGGCCAAGGCATGATGGGCCCCCAGCACCGGATGATGTCCCCTGGGGGTCCGGGAGGGATGATGCAGGGGAGACAAATGGCCCACCCAGGCCCTGGCGGCTCACCCAACATGATGATGTCACTGCAGGGCATGGGCGGCCCCCCACAGCAGACAATGATGATGGGGGGTCAGATGAGGCCACGTGACATGGACATGGGGTTCAGTCCGGGCCCTGGAATGTTCTAATCCATCAGAAACTTTGTATCTAGAATGTTCTTGGACAATACACAAGGATGGAGTAAAGGTCACGACGTGTGGAGGGTGTTGAGAAAAATTTGATGGACTCAAATAAAGGAAGTATAATACAAGCGAGGATGTACCCCAAAATGAACAGAATGGAGCAAACCAGTCACCTAATAATGTCCTGTGGGAACTATTCCAATGGAGACTTGGACAGGCCCTGATTGGAGTACTTTTGCCACAAGAACATTTAATTTTGACTCATGAACTTCAGAATGTATGGGATTGTTGTGCATCAATTTCGCAAAACTGTTCTTGTGTTTTTTTGATTATCTGACTATAAAGATGACTTCAACATCAAAGAGGAATCAACCTAACTAAAAGTTAGCGTGGAGATGCTACAGTATATGTCTACTTTTTCAAATTAAAAAAAAACAAATTTGTCATGAAAGTGGTATGGAACAAGAGAAAGGATTAAGAAGAATTTGTGCTTTGTGAAGACTTTAGTGGAACTCCATCTTGTCTCTGGCTCCATTGTTTTGACTGTTTCTGTACAGTATATACGTGTGAGAGTGCGTGTGCGTGCTTGACAGACTGTATGTTTGTGTGGTATGTATGTATGTGTCTGTATGTATAGGCATTCTATCAGTGACCTCTCAACTCCTCTTACCCAACTTTCATTGGGGGAGGAATGCCCCCTAAAAATACTGTACTGTTTACCATTGGTGGGCTATTCGAATTTTAGTCTATTTTAATTTCCTTTGTAACTCCAGTGTATAACAAACCAAACTATGACCTCATTAAGATAATAGTATTATTAAAAAAGCACAAACATGGACCGTCTGCAGAAAGCGTCTTCTTTCTCTATTTTTACCATTGAGAGCAACACATGAAGTGTGAGGATCCTGGCAGCTTTGCAGCACATTGTGTGACACAACAATTTGTGGATGACATTTGACTTGGTGCTCCAAAACTTTCAGGACTCAACTTTCGCCAGCGTGAATAATACCGCTAATACCCAGATGTGCTATGTGTGTTCTTCTTGTTCCTGTTGTGTTCCTGTTTTGTTTTGACTCTCTTGTTGACTCTGGGTAATAATCATTCCCACAGCAATAATCCCCCAATGTTCAGAAGAATGGAGTGTGGCTGAATGCCACAGCAGGTATGCCAGGTATTATAGAACTAGAGCTAGGTAGATCTGGTAAAATTTAGTCAGGCAGGTGTGGCGTCCGGAGTGAGACACACAGAAATGTAAACACGCACTGCTTACCATCCAGTTGACTTCCTCTCTTTTCTCTATTGTATAAGCTTGTCATGTGTTTCTCCGTTGGCTTTGGTGCAGAATAGCCTACCAGGGCTGTGGTGATGGACTACAAATAAAAGATATTGTTTTGGTATATACATGTTGTCTATGGAGTGTGTGTGTGTGTGTGCGCGTGCATGTATCCACATGGCTCTTAACTATTCACATCTAATCAGTTATGTGGATCAGGTGGTGTCTTTGTCGTTCTACATGTCAAACCAGCTTTACCAACATTCAACTACAACCAGGAGAGCGATCATTGCCAAGTTGACATTTTACCAGGAAGTATTTTCAGAGGACACTACACTTCCAAAATAGTTGCATGTTGACAGATTTGAACCCTGCCTAAATTAGTTGTGCTCACTCACATGCGTTTTGAAGTTTTACTTCCTTTATGTGAAAAAAGAAAGACACGCAAAATATTGATGAAAATCATTATTTATGCCTCACAAATCCAAACCAAACCTTTTTATATTCTAAGCAGCAGGTCAAGGGAAACTCCCACTGATGAGGTACAGTGTGTGTGTTATTGTAACACAGTAAAACTCATGTCTATATGATGGGCAAGTACTCATGCATACATTATACTGTGGTCTATACTACAAACTTGTCCACACAAGAAAGCAACCTAATGTTTCACTCTTAAAATATAAGCAGGTTCTACATGATTATGAAGACATTCACACTACTGTGCAATTTACTACACTTTTGTGCACCCCTTGTTAATAAACGGATACAGTACATATGCTTAGTATTCCCCTGAGGAACAAAATGATTGAATATGAAATATTTGGTTGTAAACACAACCAAATTGACAGAATAATTGCATCAGCAATTAGATACAAACATTAACGATTCTACTTTGTCCAACATAAAGATTAAAATGGTTTGAATATATAAGGCTGATATTCTATATTTTTCGTGTCAATAACTCTCATGAAAACACCAAAACCAACAATGTTTAATGCTATTAAAAGGCGTCTGTAGCCAAAGCCTGATATAGTGTTCATAAACACCAATGACTGTTGCACTGGATGTTTTTTAATATGATGAATACAGGCATGTTTTTTTTTTAAGTCAATCTCACATGCCATAAATAGTCACTAGCTCATGAAATGTTTACTAATCCATAGCTGAAAGAACATCTGAGAAATGCACAATTTACTCCTGTTTTTTTTTATTCATTTTATTTTTAAAGATGTATGTTTTCAGTAGCAATTAATGGGCTTAGGACTGAGTATCACAGACATAATAAGTAACTAACACATTGTTGGTTTTGGTCCTCTTATGGAATTTATACAGTATGAAAAGTAAAAAAAAAAAAAAAAGGATTAACAACAGCTTTACTTATCAAGCCAAACAGATTAAGTCCATGCAGACAGACAACTATGCACTAAGCATCTGATATCAGGTATATTGAGTAAAACCATTCTGCACATGCACTTGTCAATATACCATTAAATTAATTCATTTTTCTAAACAGAACATCTGTCTGCCATGGTTACATGAATGATGAATCGTGAAATTAAAAGTCTGATGTAACTAAAAAGATCTAAAAAAAAAAAAAAAAAAAGGTAATCCAGGACTTGTGTTTTAAAAAAGATTCTGATGCAGTCAGATGTTGGATGGATGGAGTGAATACTGAGGGTGTTAAAACACATGATGCGTGGTGACTGAGTTTATGCCTTGGGTAGCACTGTGTTCACACATGAAGATTTGTTGGAAGGTTCAGGGTTTGGTCATGCCCTCTGTGTTGTTACAAAGCGACTGGTAGAGTTCAGAGCTCAGTGAGTACGCTGACAGGGCCTGTTTGAACTCCTGCAGGGGGCAGTAGACTCCACTACAGCCTGGAAGAAGATGATCCTACAGAAAGACAGGAACCATGAGTGAAACACAGGAGAAAAATGCAACATTTTATCTTAAAAACAGAGATACATTCTCACTCCCTACCTGGCCTAAATATGACACTTTAATGAAGGCTTCGTTGGTCTGTCGGTGTTGGTGCAACTCCAGAGTGATATCAGCTGCATACGGAGGCCATCTCATGTCAAAAATCCCCAGAGCCATCAAACAGGGAATCAGAGTGGTGTCATGTGCAGAATACAAAAACAACTTCCTGTTCGAGAGAGGATTTCAATATTGGACCCTTTAAAGAGCAAACACAATCAAATCTGTGTAAGAAATGGATGTTTTCTTCCTGAGGTGTCTAACCTGTTTGGTTCTGATGAAGTGCCCTGTAGTTGCTCCTCAATGTTAAATAACAACATGTGCAGGAGGGGTCCCACACACAGCTGCAAGTTCTCCCTGCCACAGACAAAGCAAAATGTGGCCTGTTGAACTCAAGACAGAACAGTTAGGTAAATGTTCTTTATTGACACTGATAAGAGAATTATTGTTAAAACTCAAATCTGCCCTTTTTAAAAAAAACAAACAAAAAAACAGGCCCCTCCTGTGCTGACTTTGTTTAATCTAACCTCTTGCTGGGTTCATAGATGTGGCACATCATGTCCACGGCTCTCTGTTCCACTACGTCTCTCCAGGTGTCCAGCACTGGCGGGCAGGGGAGGCCGTGTGTCTGTGCATGTGCAGAAACTTGTCACAGTCAGTATCGGCTACGCTGTTATGCAACACAAACCTCACAAAGAAATTTCAAGCTTTCACTGTTTTTCCCCAGCACTTTCATTACATTATGAGATATTTGTCATTGTCCCTTTAACTCCCAATTTTAAGCCGTGAATGTAAAATCTATCAGTAGATTTATAAAGTTGAAAAGTTAAAGCTGACTATGGCTGCATTAACTCACACATGTGTTGCTGTATTTATTCTGTTTCAATGGGTTGTAAATGATAAATCGCAGAGAATGTGAGCAAGGACAAACAGTCAATCGGGGGGGAAAAAAACGTGTTGCAGTGTTTCCCAGTGTGTACAACATCTATTAAAAACTCTCTATTGTCTGATATCACCCTAATCACTCAACTTTGCAAAAAAAACGATTTCAGTCTCTCATCTACTGATAAATTACCTTTGATGACTGATTTAGAAATCTTAAAAAGTTGCCATCTATGCAATTATTAATTTAATGGGACTGAATTAACTATTGATTTTTAAATTATCTTCAATTGTGGCTTTTAAGTGTAAATATTAAAGCTCAAATCTCATTGGAACATTGTTTTTTTTTTTCTTTTTTACTTGCTAAAATCTCCCACAACTTGCTGAACTCTGTTAAGGAGTTTCATCTTATATAACTAGCAGTTTGCCTTAATAATAATTGTGTGTATTATGATAGCTTGTGGTGAGATCTAATAAATGTCATATGAATCATGATGTGGCGGTGTCACCTCTCTGGCAACCATGTCGTCCCTAATGAGGATGAAGTCGACGTGCTGGTGAGCGGCGATGCCCAGCGCGTTCTGGATGCTCTGCAGGTCTGCTGCAATGTCTGGCAGAGTGGACGACTCTGCCCAACGGTGGCTGCACAGAACACACACCGTGTCAGCCAGGAAACATAGATACACTATGACAACCTGTCACAGGGATCTCAGCTCTGCTTATAATTTTGCACAACACATTCAAAATTCCAGTTTTGGATGGCGAGTCTATGGGACGTTTGAAGCTTGATGTGACTGGTATTAAAATATATTCTACATACCTGCCAAGGATTTTGAGCAGTTTGCATCCATGGTAGTTGGGATAAAGGATTTCAGATTCCGCCTCCGTCGTTAATATAGGTACAGTTTCTTCATGTAAAAGAGAAACAGAAAATTACAAAAACAGATGAGATCCAGAAGAGAATAAATAACATCAAACAAATAATGGATTCCTACCCCACCTTTTTGTTTTTGCTGGAAGAGCCCTGCTACTAGGCACTTGGCAGATTCGATGGTCCTCACAATGTTAGTGGAGCGCACACTAAAAATGGAAAAAAAATAGGTCATGGAAGGCAGCCAACTTGAAAATAGTAACGAATTTAGGCTGATATCCTCTGACCTGCACTCACCATCCTAATGTATCAAAACTGTATAGCACAGAGAAGCATTCTCTTGCTCCCTATCATGATGTGCAACACTTACTAGACCTCAGCTGGGTTAAAGGTGGGGGCGAGGAAGGCAGCGTCCTCGATGTATCTCTTCCTCAGCCTCTTGCCCAGTTCATACAGCTGCTGCATGCCCACTGTGGTCAGCTGACCAGGGAACGTGCCTCCCTGCCAAGTTTGACAAACAGGATCAAGGTATATTCGCAGATTTGGCCCAACAGACACACACACAGACACACACACACACACCTGCATGCAGGATTCCAAACTGAATGTGATGTGAGGATGGCAGGAACCCATATTGTGGGATTTAGTCTTCTAAGCTAAATCCAGTGCAGTAAACCTCTTTAGTGAGGCGGCTAACTAAGCACAGGAAACTAACATTTCCATGGACACAGTAGTTGGCAGACTGGACACAGTATCCCACTGGGAAGCTCTACACACAGTTCAACAGTATTATACAGAGGAGGTGAAGGAATGAATCCAGTTCAGTGTTGAATGTAGGCTTTGTTGTACCCCTTAATGGCCACTAGAGGGAGAGAGGCTTACTGAGAGAATATGAGAGTGAGGTACTTCATCTGTACTATATTTGGATCAGTTTGTAGAGATCTACAAATTGAGATCTTTAACCTCAAGTTTTGGAACTTTCACCATGTTTAACATAGATATCCAACATTATAACAGTATATAAATAACAGAAAATCACAAAAAGTATAATATGTCCCCTTTACAGATTCCTTGTAATGTATTTATCATGTGCTTCATTATCTTCCCACAAAGTCTCTTACCAGAGACCAGCTGCACATGCTGGTGCACCCGACTATGTTCCCTTTAGCTCTTTTCTTGTCTGAATGAATTCAACACCACAAAACACACCTACTCACGGTCAGTATGTTACTCCGGTAGCTGTCTTCAACAGGAGCTGGGGGCCTGGGGCCACCATGAAGATCTGTCACTACATAGTTGATGTGGGTGTGTGCTGGAGGCTCCAACAGGGTTGGCAACCATTGGACCTTTGATGAAGCAAATGCGCCGAGACAAAGAAGTTATTGTGTGACAAAGTGCTGCTTTACAGACAAGTATTAAAGAGATGGTGAGAGGCAGAAAAAAAGTTGTTTTACCTCCATCACGTCAGGTATTGATTTAAGCGGTGTTCGAGCACCATGTCGGAACAGGACTTGGACCAGTTTCAGTTCATAGGGAGAGGTGAGATTTGTGTCAGCAGAGGAGCAACTGGAAAAAAGCTGGTCTGACTCAGTCTTCTTCTGTGACCACAGCAATGAGCCAAAAGCCATGGACATCGAACCAAAAACACCTACTTTGGTCCAAAGATTCCTCATGGCTGCGCTGTAAACGAAACAGACAAATAGTTTTAGGCATTAGCGTTAATATCAAGGGGAAAATAAAGAAGGTTATTTATCATATCCACAATGTTAACAGATAATAATTGTGCTTGTAGCATTAAGAAAGGCTGCAAAAAATTGTCTCTTAATTAGTTTCTTCATCATTTAGCCTATAAAATGTCGGTCCAAAGATATTCCATTTAAATATTACAGAAGACCAATAAAACCAGCAACTATTGTAATTTGAGCCAGTGAAACTTCCTCAACAATTATTAAAGTAGTTAATTTTCTGTCATTCCTTGTCATCCATTAAACCATTCAATTCTTACGTTACTGTTTAGTGTGTAACTATGTACTAACCTGCTTAAACTTAGCAATTAAGTTTCTGGCAAGTCCAATGATGACAATGATGTTAATGGCGTAAGTTAGTAGCACTGATGCACAGTTAGCACCCACACTAAACTGATCGATAAGATTCCTAGTCTGAGTGTCGATATTTATCATTAGATAAAGGCTAAAAAATCAGGAAGCACAGCTGTATTAACGTTACTTAACATTAATCGTTACACTGACTGGTGCAATGAGCTCCTCAGGGGGCGTAACGACTTTTCTACTGAATGTTTCCCTTATATCTCTTAGATAAATTAAGTTCAAGTAACCTAGTTTGCGACATAACCCTCCCAAATACTGCGAGAAAAGGTCTATTCAGACAACAGATAACACGACATACCCAGCCAACATTGCTTAACCCTTTCCAACCGAAGCACGTTCAGAAAACACAACTCGGCTCACAGCTAATGTTAGCGTTAACCCTTTCAAAACTAGCGGCCGTTAGTTGCAACAACAACGAGGTTTCTGAACTAACTGTAGTCATGAAAACGAAGTCAGCATCTGCTTACTTTCTTAATCAACAGGAGGCGAAATGAAGTTATTCCACTACTCTCGATAGAAAACACAGCGTTCAGTAAATTCACTTGTCATTCGGCAACTCTTTCTACCGGTTCACGCCGAAGGGCATGTCGGGAACTGTAGGACAACGAACGGTGATGTACTGTAGAAGTAAAGCTGAGAGCCACGGACAAAAAACTACATTTCCCGACATCCATGCTACAGTGTTGTGCTGCGTTCGTGTCGCATCGGAGTTATCATAAATATGTGGTTGCAATTTGTAAAAACGTCAACATCGATCATACCCTACAGACATCGACTAGTAAACTTTTTTTTTATTCTTATTTTTTTTTTACATTCGACTTGATACTTACCTGAAAGTACCTGAAAACCAATGATGGCGGCCTCTCCTCAGCCAAAGTTCAGTGTAATTAATCCCAAAAATGAATATGGCACTGTATTGTTAGTGTACAGTATTTTATTATTCACACGACAAAACTATTTTGATTTTTCTTTATTGACACAAAAATCAGTTACAGTTTCCTCCTTCACAAAATGATCATATTGTCATATCATTATATAGCCTACATATTAATCTTTGCAGAAGAAAAGTTAAAAACAAACAAACAAAAACAAAGTCTGAGCCTTTGGATTAAAAGGTAAAATCGAATTGAATTTGCCTTTATCAATATATAGCCAAGCAGTGACATTCAAACATTCAAATACCAATTTAGATTCAATGCCTCCGTGCAGATACACAAGTATCAAAGACTGTTACCTCCATGGCGAAGTTTTTGAGTTTTTCCATGCAAATCCCGATGCAAAGACAAAACAGATCATAAAGATAATAAGAAAAAAGAAGACACTGGCAGAAAATGAAACAAATCAGAAGAGAAGACAGTGATGAAAGCTATGGAGGTAGAGCAGGTCTGCGCAAGAGGGCGTTGGGTATGTAGCCGATTAAATTAAAAGATTTGTAATATTACTGTTATTAATTCAATCTAAAGTTATCTCGTAGTATTCCAAAATAGTAAATGTTTCCAAAATGATACAAAATGTTCATCGGTATGGCTGTTGATAAAGATACATACTCCAGAAGAGTCTCACAAAAGGGCCAAAAGTGAACAGTAGTCTTAGCCACAACAAAATGTACAACTCATATCAATGTCTTTTCTGAAAATTTTAAAATATATCTTAGCTGGGTAAAATCTGTAAATAAGTTTGAAAGAAATTTATTTTGTTACTAATCAGACGTTTATAGTGAGCCAATCTCTTATTTTATTTTATTTAAAACAGCTTTATTGAAACACATGCACAAGAAGTTTACAGCACCTTTTGTATATAACTTGAGTCTACAATCACATACACGCCAGGGCGACTAAAGGGTATATACATAAATAAATACATAAATAGATAAATGAATATATAGGCCAAATAAATAAATATCCTGTAAAGCTTACATTAGTTATACGTTTAACAGCTTTATTTATTTGTACTTTCAGATATTTATGAAATTTATTGTTTGATATTGACAATCGGCTCTGAAAAGTTTGGATTTTTGCATAAAAGTACAAGTAGGAGTTAATCGGGCAACCATATCTTGATGACGCCAACGCTCGCAGGTCGATAAAATGAATCTTTCCCATTTCCACCATATAACGTGAACGCACCTTTTTCTTCTTCTCCTAAGAAATTTGCGGTGGAAGAGATGCATTAAAGTGTGTTGCTGCTCTCTACCTGTAATGTTTCAGCACCACAACTCCACAGTCGGGAACTATTCACTTGGCTGCTTCTTCGTCCATTGATGTTAACTCACACACATTCTCTTCTATTCTTATGGAAAAACAAAACACATTATATCAAAGAAACAACATAAAATTAAAATTATGAATTCACATGATAATGGACTATAACGTTATGGGGATTTTGATAAATTGGATGAAAAAAAAATAATATATATATATATATATATATATATATATATATATATATATATATATATATATATATATATATATATATATATATATATGTATTTATTTATTTATTTTCATCCAATGAGTGCCTTGTATGGAACAACAAGGATATTTGATATAAAACAGAATGTTACCTATTGAAAGATAGTTTAATAACAATTAAATCTTACTGTATCAATTATTAAGTAGATTTAATCATGAGGAGTGTACAATATACAGTGTGCAGTTCCTTCTGGTCTTATACCTTACCTTCTCCAGACATGCCTGTTGACAATGCTTGTTTTTCTATATTCTGTCATTTTAAAAGGGAGATCCGCTCACTCTTTCAGAGAAAAGTTGTTTCAGCACAAAATGTAACTTGCTATTGGAATAGATTTGTGAGCAATATTGTTTGGATTGTATTATTAATATTATTATTTGTTAACAAAATTAAAGAAGTGTCATACAAAATAATTTATAGGTGGTAAAATGCTGATGCTTCCAGTTGAAATTCTCCAAAGTCCAACCATGTTTACCTGCCTTTAAAAAAAAAAAAAAAAAAAAGAATATTTATACATATTATATTTCTCTTTGTCATAATAAGAAAACTATTAGCATAATTTATATGTTAAGCATGTAAACATGTATCTCTCCAGACCTGACATGTGTTTACTTATGTTGTTTTTATGTTCAATAAAGAACATGGAGGGAAAAAACAAACAAACAAAAAACAGTTATGAACCGTTGGAATTAGTACTGAAACAGTTTGTCAGTTAAGATTGATTTATTAACATAAACCTGATGGACAATAATTTTCATAATCGATTTATAATCAAGTCATTAATGATGTAAAAACACCAAATATTTGAAGGTTCCAGCAGCGATGTGAAGATTTGCACTGTTTCTCTGTTTTACATCATTCTAAATTAAATACACAAATCACCATCTTGGCTACAGCTGTAAGTCAAAATATATGACCTACTCAGCATAATCTAATGAAGAAATGAGGGTAAATTTGCAGTTGTGAATTTGATCTGTAATAAACAAACAACTGCAGCTTGCACCCCATTTCAGCGTGTGACATAAAACTGGATACTTGCAGTCAGCTTCCTGGCAGACATGGTGAGCCAGTCTTTGTTTGTGTAAATACTGTCCATCTCCCCCAGTCTGTCCCCTGCAGGGCCTTTCTGGCGACAGCAGGCTGTCAGATACAAGCATAGATGGGATACTAATTTAAAAATGCAAGAAAACCTTCATCTATGTATATCTGTTCTTCTGGATCATTAAAAGTACTTGTCAGAGATTGGTTGGTACTATCATGGTTCGCTGGTGTGTAGCTGATAGTGGCGTCTCATCATCTTGAATCTTACTTATTTAGTTTGATTTTGGCATTTATTAAACAGTTTTAATATGGTGCTAGTTGGTCTAAATGTAAATCCTCTCTGATTTCAGTATCTCAGTATTAGATAGTCAGTGTTTACACATATACATCTTTAGTAACATACATACATCTTTATGTCTTTATGTATGTATTTACATCTTTAAAAAATGACAAATGATATGAAGCACTAGAAATAATAACAGGCCATGAGAATGACAGAGGGGAATGTAAAGTTGATAATTTATTAATTTGTGATGGGTTAGTGATGACATTTATTGCATAAAGGTATGTGTGACAGAACCAAGACTGCAGTGAATGAATAGTAGGCTGAACAACATTTCTATTTCTATAAAAATGGATGTGTGCTGTATTGGATATGTAAGATAACACCTCAAACCCCCAGTTACAAAGAATGTTCATTCACAAACTGTGGTAATAAACAATCTGTATGATTATTCTGCATATAGTAAGAACAAGAAATAAAATCAAATACATTCAAAGACATCAACTGAAACACACATTGCATAGGGACAAATTCACTATTTACACAATAGCTCCAAGAGAGAAACTGAATAACATAAGTGCAATATTGCCACCCAGTGGCCGGATCTCCTTGTGACCAGCATTCAACCAGGACTTTCTCTTTCTTTTTCATTTGAACGTCCTTTTGAAAGGAAAATCCTCAAAAACAGGCTACATTAACCTATCACATGATATGACAATTGCATACAGTTTTACTCACACTCTTTTAGATTACCAATTGCTTTATTTTGCTGAAGAAAGAGTTTAATTGTATGTCTATTGACCTGAAAGGGTGTAGTGCAATCAAGTTAGTAAGTCAGGAGATGGCTTCATTTTTAAGTTACAATCTTAACCATGGCTTATGGAAATATATATATCTTTAAATGTATATAAAAACATGTCATATGGAAATAGATATTTCATCACACCATTCTTGTTAAGGCACCTTGATTCATTGCAAAAGTGCTGAATATAAACATCCAATTTATATCACTTCACAGTTTATTGCATATCAAGTCATTGTTGTGCATTGGGAGAAAAAAAACTGTTACTGAGCTATTTCAAATCACAATATACTCTATAACAGATTGAAAGTTTATTTGAGATGTGTGTCTTTTTTTTTGCTTTACAATGAAATGATTCCCTAAGTCATCTCACACCAAACACAAAATATCAGGTCATTCTCACTTCATAGTCTCTCTCTCTCTCTCTCTCTCTCTCTCTCTCTCTCTCTCTCTTTCTCTCTCTCTCGTGCGCACTTTGTTTTTGGCTATTACTGTTTCAACTAAAACATAAAATGTGCAATTGTCAGGCATTACACCTGTTGCCCTGTTCTGATTTCAAAATTATTTTTCTTTTGCAGTTCATTTGTCAGTTTTTCAAGCTTTGGAACAGGTTTCTGGTCACAGAGCTCTCAAGTTTGCATGAACCACTCACAGATTTTAGTCTCTTTCTAATCTGTCCTCTGCAGTCAAATGTCAGGCATCATTGGCAGAGTTTGTGTAGCCAGCTTGTTCTCACTTTCTGACTCCTTCATTCAGAAAAAAACCCACCCAGATTCATATGTTGCTCTTCCTTAACTGATCTTTCTGTCCCTTTTGTTTGGTTTTGAAAGTTCAGCACTCTTTCCTCTCCCCCCTGTCAGCCACTCTCTCTGGTTGCAAGTTTATACTGCCAGGTCATCTTGGCGAACCCGGCTGCTGGTCCCACTAGTCTTGCTCAGGCGGCGTTTGTCCTTCATGAAGCCAGAGTGCAGCAGAGGCGATGGGGAGCAGCTGTTGGGCAGCTCTGGTGGTCCCTGCTCGTATGTCATCCTCAGGAAGTCTTCCCCATCCTCCAGGTTGTCACCGCTGTGATGTCGCTCAGTGGCAAAGTTGGCAGAGTTCTGCTGCAGTGCCAGCCTGTTGTTAAAGGGGTGAGAGGCCACGGAGGTCAGGGGGTTCATGGAGCCTGGGGCTGCCAGGCACTGGCTGAAGTCTGGAGGGGGAGTGCAGGAGGCAGAAGGCAACGGTGGGCTGTTGGGCTCCAAGGCTGCAGGTATGGCCACTGTTGCATCTCTATGGTTGTTCCTCTCTATTGCCTTTCTGCGCACACACCTCCTCATGCTCTTCCAGCCCAGGTGGTAGAGCTCCAGAATGGAGAGCAGCAAAGACACACCAGCCACCACCAACATGAAGACAATAAAGACATTCTTCTCTGTGGGGCGGGACATGTAGCAATTGACGGGGTTGGGGCAGGGCCACGTATTGCAAAGGTACAACACCTTGAGGAACACCCCATAAATCATGTACTGCACCATGATGAACGTCACCTCCATCACTGTTCGGATCAAGATGCTCAGGATGTAAGTTCGCAAGAGTGCACCTTTTAGGCGAATACGGCCACTCTCATCAGATTTCCCCCCACCACTCTCCTTCTGCTGCAGGTACTCTTTCTCTCCCTCCATGTTTCCCCTGCCTTCCCCTCTCGCCTCCCTTTCCTCCTGCTCTTTCCTCCGGAGCTTCTCCTCCCTGCGCACTATGTGCATGGCATGGCCCATGTAGATCAGGGACGGTGTGGAGACAAAGACGATCTGCAGCACCCAGTAGCGGATGTGGGCGATGGGGAAGGCATTGTCATAGCAGACGTTGGTGCAACCGGGCTGTCGTGTGTCACACATGAAATCGCTCTGCTCGTCCCCCCAGGAGGACTCAGCCGCTGTACCCAGCACCAGGATGCGAAAGATAAAGAGAACAGTGAGCCACACCTTTCCGACTGAGGTGGAGTGTTCCTGGACTTCCTCTAGGATATTCCCCAGGAAACTCCAGTCGCCCATCACTGCTCACAGTCCGAACACACACACACACACCTGAGACACAAAGACAAAAGGGAAGGTGCAGTAGAGGTGAAAGGGTGATGACACTGAGGTGGAGAAGAGGAGGACAGACAGAGCAGGAGAGAAGGGAAAAAGAGAAATACAGATGATCAGTCAAAATGAAACAGTAGATCTGCTGGTGAAGTGACCTGGGTGTGTGTCAGTGTGGCATCATATGCATAAAAATAGCTTCTCTGCCTGTGAATTGCTGGAGGACTGGACGTCGTGGCATGAGAACAACCATTTTCCCATGAGAGAGAGAGACACCCAGAACTCTATCAGAGAGGAAGTTTGGAAGTCACGCAAAAGAAAATAAAGAGGCTGTTTTAAGAAAAATGATTCAGTGTTATGTGTGTTTACATTCCCCAATACAATTCCAAATTATGCTTGACAGACAGACTGACAGAGAGGGTAAAAAGACACCACAGGGCAAGTCAAAGCTAGGAGACTGTGTCCTTTTAATGCTGTGACCTGGCCTGAGCTGCACATTCTCTAACTTGCCCTCGGCATGTCACCAGCAGACTTCACTCACAACCACAGAACAGCAGCTTGAATGTCCAGCGTCCTCTCTTTGGTGATGAAAACCTCCTACACTCTGCGATCTGCATCTATGTGGGAGTGTCAATCAGATTACATATCTACTGTGTGTGTGTGTGCTTTCACCCCTTGACTCTAGTATTAATGAAATTTGGGTGAAAGCCAAACATGGCAGTGACAGGCTGGCATATCTCAACTGAGAATGACCCTATAAGGCGGTCCGCCAGACAGCATTGTGAATGCCACAGAATGACCACCCATCATTGAGAGGTTAAGAAAATCCCATCAAACTCCATCCAGGGGTGACCTCCGACATGTATATGCTCTGTGTGTGTATATGTCTCCTTCCAGCTTTTACTATGCAATTAGAGATCAAAGACAGATGAGTTACAACTTGAGGAACTGAAAGTAACAGTTTGGCAGGGTTTTCCAGCACGTCACACATCTTAAGTTACTGCCCTACTTGGCAAAGTTTTAGAAAACATATACATTGCTTAAAAGCTGTGTTAGAACTTAAAACAATTCTGACACACTTTTAATGGTGTGACAGGTTGGAAAAAGGACGTACAATATAATCATTACAATAACAGTGAAAAAGCCAAAAAGGGAGTCAATATTCTTTCTTACCACTTGTTATCTTTCTGCATGAGCGCTGACTTCCATTTCCCCACAGAGTCATTTCTACTGAGTCACTTCTACAGTACAGTCCACCGTACAAGGCTCTGAATTGCCTGGCTGACACTGGTTATGTGTGTGAGAGAGATGGTTGAAATGATCATGACCATCTGTCCCGCTGTCTGTCTCTCTCCCCTCCCTCTGTCTCTCTATGAGGTATATATATGGCAATAAAATGGAAAATAAGAGCGTTGTGCTCTTTATCTATGATGTGTGTCAGGCGTTGAGAGGCACAGGAACAACACACCCCCATGAGAGCATTTGGGAGAGAAAATTGGAGAAACTTCTTGTCCGTGCTCAAGACTTCATTTACCAATGTGTAGCACATGAGAGTTTGTGGCCTGACACTTGTTTTCCAGTAATCGGCTAATATCCACTAATGTCAGACTGGAGACCATGTTGGATCATCAGCTAGTGAAGTGGGACAGGGAACAAGCTCAAAGCCTTCTTCGGGTAAAACTTATGATCTTTACTGAAAGTAAATCACAAACAGGCTGAGAGTTGGAGGAAGGGAGTGAGAGTCCAGCCAACACAATAGCAGGAGGTTGCACATTAAGACGCTCTTATCAGTTATTACTGGCCAAAGGCTTTCCTCACCTGTACAGACCCTGGTAACAATACAGCTTCCCCTGGACTAAGTTAAAGTAAGTCTCTAATTATTTCACATTATAGATATTTTGCATGTATAATATTAACCTGCAAAGTAGTAACTTTAGTTGTCAAATAGATGAAGTGAAGTAAAAAGTATAGTACAAAGTAAAATAATGTACAAGTCACTTAAACAATGGACAATGGAGTTGGACACCTGTATTTTACTGTTAATGTACTTTAGTTACTTGTTGCAATAAACATGCACACAAGCCGTGCACTACACACACACAAACACACACACACACACACACACACACACACACAGACACAGACACACGTGCGATTTCCTGCTCTGAGAAACGTCGCAGTCTCTGTCTCCTTCTCTCAACTACCTCTTCCTGTTCTCAAAGGAAGCAATCTCAAACAATATGATTTCCGAAGGACAAAAGGAGCAAGGTATTAAATGGGAGTGGGAGGGAAGTAACAACAGAGCAGAGTCATTCCAGTGAACTTGCCTAAAAGCATCTTGTGCTGTTGGTTGTCAATCATGCGCGCAACTCTCTGGAAGCCTGGCACTAACCAGGGATTTAATGTGATACATTGTGCCCTTTGCTGAGCTGCCTGGTTCGCCTGTGGATCATCACAACTGTCATATTTGTTTATAATGTCTGTGGCAGAGTAATGGTGAAGTAATGGACAATCTTGTTATGAGGTATTCAGAACAGTGAACTGTGCAAACAAGGTATTAGGCACCCCTGAGTTATTTCTCTTTGACGATGACCAAAGTGTTGATGATGACCAAATCTCTGAAGTCTCTCTCTGTGCATGTGTGTGTGCGCAGCACAGAGGAAGAGTGTTTGTTATATGGAAACAAGGTGTTGGAGAGTTATTATGATAAACTAAGAGAGAAAGTGGACTCTGTATGATCTGTAGCCAGGAACTACAGTCATTTAACCATCTCAGTGTCAACTCAAACTAGAATCGGACTAACTGCATGTGGCTGTATTTGGATTTCCACTCTGAGCTGGACTCGATAGCAGCCAGGCAGCTCAGAGAGGTGAAGAGAGAAATAGCAGCTATTAAGCTGCATTGCTTTGAGAAGTGGTGGCTGCATAAGTGACTTGCCGCAGAACAGAGCAGAGCTAACAGACTAACAGGAATAAATGCAATAAATCATCTGATGCATTGGATCAGGCCCAGTGTATCCTTAGAGGGCAGTGACTCAGTGGTGGCGTCTCAGGATGAAGAAATCCCCCTTGTAATGTTTTACAGGACCATCAAGCCATATTTTTATTGAGTGTAATTTCTGGTTACGTCATAGCACAACTTTGCAGATTAGATTCTGTGGAAGCTGTTTGTTTTTATCTCTCAGGAACATGTTCAAAATGGGTAAAAAGCTACTGATAATTAAACTGAAATTTCTATTTTTGCTGTTAAGTTTCTCATCTCTTTCCCAGCACTCTGCCAACCTTTTTCCATGGTCTTCCAAAACTAGTCTGCAGTGTATCCATTTGCCAGGAACAACAGGGGGCAGGGTTGATTTAAACATTCCTCCAATGATCTGCACCTTTCAGCACTAAGCCCTGTTTGACAGACTCCGGATCCTCATAGCGGACCGGGATACACTGCCTGCGCTGCACTGTCCTCATAAACACACAGGCAATCAGATCATAGATATACATTTCCGTAGCCGGATTCCTTTTAACAAGGCATGTTTAAATTAACATCAGTGGAAGGAAACTATTTACGCGGTGTTGTGCATTAAGTTCATTTGTGTTATTACGTATGTCCAAAAGGATTTTCTGGACGTGAAGCAAAAGTTTTCCACAATCTTATATAGGATCTCAACATGCAAGCTTAAAACCACATTACATGACAAACTAATGTATCATTTTCACTGGAAAGTAAAACACAGTTAGAAAAGTCATTTATTTCATAGAAAAAAACCCCACATTATTTGACATATTCTAGAGGGACAAATCTGGCTGTCCACACTTACACTGGAGGGGCCTTAAGTTAGATTCTAAAAATACTGTGAGGAGACAAAGTTGGTTTGCTGTCCTCAGGAGGTACTGGTGTAGGCTATCATAATATATACATGGTCCTGTTATTGGTTCTAGATCAGAAAAATCTCTCTTTTAGATAACTACATTGCTATTTGTTGATACATTTCTAAATCACTCATGTTGAGTATTTTTATTAACCATTGCTATTGTCACAAAAATGTGATACATGCTGATGTTTTTTCAGTTTTTCAGTTAGTTTCAGTAAAACCTGTTATTAAGGCTTTGCTGCATCTCTGCTAAATTTTCCTTTCAAAAGACGGACTCAGTGCTTATACAACTTTTACCAATAGTAAGTACTGACAGTGATTATACATTACTGGTATACATTTTTTGTTACATCTTATTGCTTTTAACCCGAACCTAAAGGTCTTTTAGTGGTTAAATCTCTGGAAAAACTCGAAGGTCCAGTCTATCACAGTGTGTTGTGCTTTATATCATATTTATAAAGCTCTACTCTTTAAGCCTTTAAATTGCCTTGCATCTCTTCTCTCATTTAAATGTTATACAGTACACAATCCAATAACTACTTACAGTAACATCATATATATTATATATGTATACACTAATTCTGGCAGAACTAGTTTCAGGTTCTAAAACTCTTTAATTCTCTCTCTTATCTGATGTTTTTTTTTTTAATTTGATGACTACTTTAACTGTTTTAATTCATTCTATGTGTCACTTGATTGTTGGTTTTCTGACTTTGTACATGTTGTTTCTTGTATGCTGGTTGTATGGTTATCTGACTGTAGATGTTTTATGCTCTCCAGTGACCGAGGTAGACTGGCTCTACATTGCAACTGATATGAAATAACCCCTAAGCAAAAAGCCGCGGCCGGGAGCTCTATAACCAAAATATCTTTGCCAGTAACAGTTCACTTTGCAGGCGCGGTGTTGTGACAGCTCAGCAATGTTTCAGAGGAACAGCCGCAGCGGAGCACGAGGAAAATGTCAGACCAACTGCCCCGTGCTGATACATTTAAACACAAGTTTCATAGGTCTCAACTGGAATTAACAGACCTGCATACAACATGCCAGACATATGCAGTTATTCAGCTCAGTGATGGTTATTTTAATAATTGGGTGATTTAAGTTGTTTTATGTATGAGGTTACTGAGGTATTATGGAGAGATTAATGGAACGACATGAGGTTAGTTGTTTTATTAGAACAACTTCTTGCACATGTGTCAAAGTTCAAGCTTCAAAGACATGCGTTATATATGAAGCATGGCTTTTGAACTTGAACTTTAGCACGTGCTGAGAGTCAATCCCAGTATGCACTGCAGCAGCTGTTTAGGTGCAGGCCTGCAGGGGTGGCGTGTGCGTATCTCTCCCATGAGTGCCTGGATTACGATCAAGGATGAACATGTTTAAGTTTAGCTGTATTTGCTTGGAAGAAGGAGTGAGTTAGGGATAGTGTGACCTACAAAGAGGATCTGATGTGGGATGAGTGGGAGAGTATTTCCCACTCAAATGTGTCACCTGTTGCCACCAGTTACAAGCCAGCATAGATCTAGGCTGCCATATATCAGTCACACCAGCAAAAGCCAGAGGGCCGGTGTGCTGCCTGCTACCTTACATGGCTGTCTGGCTCTTCATCTGCCCACTACTGTACACAGACCCACAGTCCTGTTATGATCTATTGTTTGGCTGCATATGGCAGTATACTGGAACCCTCAAAGCCAGACAGCTGCAAGGTGTTTCATAGAGGGAGTGACGAACACACTCTTGATTGAAATTCCTGGTTAGCTGCTGTTTTGAGGCAATGTCAGATAAAATGTTTGGCATGTTTTCATGTTTTCCTTTTCCTTTGTTGTTACTTTGAAGTCTACCTTTAAAGTGAGTGACTTAAATCCATCCCAATATCATTGGATTAGTAAGCCTGTCTGTCTACCTTTTATCTTTTTTTTTTTTTTAATTTATCTTATGCCAATATGTGAAATATATGAAATAAAGTCAAATCTATAACTTTGCTGTATGTTGGGATTCACACTAAAGTGGTTATTTTTCAGTTTTGATGCTTTCATATGCAATTTGGTTGATTAGTTAATAGATTTTTGTTAATGCCCATTAGAAGATCTCTTCATGACGCACTTACAATGTAAGTGACGGGGGGAAAATCCACAAGTCTCCTTCTGTACTTGAATGTATTTAAAAGTTTATCTGAAACAAATATGAAGCTTTAGCTGTTCAAATTAGTCAACTCAAGTATATATATTTCAATGTTACAGTCTCTTTAGTGCCAAAGTCCCTCTTTTCGTTACTTTATGCAGATCAACAGGGAAATGCTGTCGGAGGAAACACAAAGAGAATTTGATACGAAAAAGACTGTAAATGTGGCAGATATCCACTTGATACGACTAACTCTTGCTTGAAGCTTCAGATAATTCTGGCCCCATCATTTACACTGAAAGCACATTTGAAGGTGATCTTTTAATAGCCAGTATGAGCAGAAGGAATGATTACAGTTTCACTGTTCATATGGGCATCTGACTGTTGTTTTAAGCCAGACAAAGAATTGTGAACCTGTCCTTTAATATTTAAAACACTTCATCAAAGCAAAAACAGTAGCTGTGTCTTGTGTGTGAAATTTGGAGCACTGCTTTCTCTTAACAGGAAAATAGCACCTACTCATGTATTTTCAGTCATTTTTTGTGCGGAGAAAAGAAACTGTGAATGAAAATGTGTGATCAAGATTGACCTGTTGCCCCCTGGACACCACAATATAACAATTCCTCAAAGTCTTTACACAGCGTAGATTGCTAGAGACTCTGTGTTGTATGTGTGCACTGACTGCACTGTGTTTTATGAGCAGAGAGAAAGGAGACAATTGTACCTGCCTGATACAACAGAAACACTAACACACACCAGGCCTCTCACGTCATTGTCTATGTCTAAGTTTTCATCTCTTCCTCATAGACTATACTCTGACTGTCGGCCTGGAGCCACTACTTGATGCTCACAAGATTTACCAGAATGTCTGCATCCTTTTAGTCTATCACCTGAGTAAGAGTTGATAACAACCTGTTACAGTTCAATTTGTGGCTTACCTACAGTTCTTCTGTCAGATTGTTTGTCTGGAAAGCTGTTTCTGATGAAGTAGAGGCTCCTTATCTGTGCCCTGGTGAGACAAGTCTTCCTTTCAAGTCAAATGACAGGTGATGATGCAAAGATGAGCAGACAACCACGGGTTCGGTGCGATGGTGGGACAACCTTTTTCTTCTAATTTGAATATGAACAGGAACCAGCTCTTGAGGACACAGTCTGAGCTTAGTGTCGTCCCAACACCAAACTGTTAGTCCGCACATGGGGCATGAGAAGAAAAGCAGGGGCATCACGAGAGAGTGTTTCCCCCCCCCCATAACCCTCCCTTCTTTCTCTCCTCCTCCTCTTCCATCTCCTCCTCTTCCTAATCCCCCCCCTTCCGCTTCCCCCTTTCTTCTTACATCCCTGGTGCTCTATTTTTTGCTGGGAAGCATTCTTCGGCAAGAGGAAGGGAAGTGGAATTGTTTTCTGGGATCAATGGCAATTCCCCTCAGAGTAAACTTCTAGAGTACTCTTATTTATTGTGTGGTCCTTTAGGTTTAGAGTTCTGTTGTCTGCAGTGTGTGCAATCCCAGGTGCAGTGAAATTTATACAGTACAAGATTAAAAAGGAAGTTTGTAATCTATTTAATTCTATAAGATAACAGTAATTTGATTCTCTTTCTTCCTATATCATTATTATTATTATTTTTTAAAGTTGATTATATGCTTATATTAGCAAGCAAAAAGAAGCTGAATATGATGAATGGAATAAATCTTTGAAAATCAGATTGTAGCAGCCAGGTTCTACCTTCAAGACTTTGATGGAAATACTCTACTTACTTCATTCATGTTTTCTTCCCTCTGGCCTCACTCACTCCTCTCAAAGCACGTGTGAACTGAAACTACTTGCTGAAGTTTGGGATGCTATCAAAAAGTCACTCATCCTCCTCCTCTCTTTGTCCTTCCATCCTCCTCTTTTCCTGTTCTGCCATATGTGGTGTTTCAGCCCCGGATGCTCTCTCTGATCTGCAGCCTGCCTGCAGATACAGGCCACATTATATAATGAGAATCTTTTAGGTTTGATTCCTCCTTGCTGAAGGGCCTACGTGCATTGAAAGGCATTCATATGGTTGTAATTATGTTGTGAGGGCACACGCATACTGGCACGCATATACCAACTATTCTCATGTGCTTTTACTAACAGATGTGACTTTATTCCTATTTCCGTTCTCATAATTCTTTGACTTGACGCATGTCACGTCTCTCTTTTCCTTAAGGTGTGTGAAATTTGCTCTCTGGATTTCCTTCAAATACACTTATTTGCTTTCTTGCTGAGAGTTAGATTAGAAGAACGTATGTCAGCCAACAGCCGATTAGCTTAGCTTAGCACAAAGACTGGAAACAGGAAGTTACTGTGTACGGCCAAGAAATAGCCTGGCACATAACCCACTGCAAAACTGAAAAGTGTTGTTTTTACACTTTGCTTTTTGTACAGATTAAACAAACAGATTTAACTTGTTAATTAGTGAGTTTTAGAGGCTCTGGTCTGGTCAGATTTTGTTACCTTTGGACAGTGTCAGGCTAGCTTTGCTGAGCTAAGCTAAGCAGCTGCTGGCTGTAGCCATATATTTTAACAGACAGATATGAGAATGGTATCAATCTTCTTAAAGAGTCATTTCTACAGGTCATTACAGTGAATTGTTACTCTAGTGCAATCAAAGAAACCCGCCATTCTTGCTTTTCTTCATACACTTAATTTTCTTCGTCCTGCCAGTGTCATGGCCTAATCAGTGATCTGAATGGCTAAATTCACCCCTTCAACAACTGCGCCTTTGACCATGGAGCAGAAAAAATGTTTTTGCATGTATAAATAGCAGTGATAAGGATCTCATGACAAACTCTAGACCTCTGGCCAGGAGCTGTGACCCTGCAATCTCATCTGCGCTGTATCCCTCCCCAAACATTCGATCTATTTATCTATTGTGCTTGTATTAATTTTGTCCTCTTGTGCTCTCATAAGATAAGACACAACTTTTTTTTACCCATGTAAAGCCTCTTTGTGAGGAGCGCTTGAGGTTAACACATGCTACGCTTATACTAAGACTAAAACACCTTTTCTCTTTTATGCATCTTGAAAAGGTTGCCGCCCGTCAGTAAGAATTGCCTGTGATTCCTATAACAGCGAGGTTCCTTAAACAGAAGCGCATGGAACACCTAACATCCCCTCAGGCCTCAGTCAGACCAGTGACACCATTAAATGGAGTGTTTGAAAGGATGGAAAAGCTGTTGCTAATTCCTAATTACGAAGTCTTCCTCAGTTTAAAGGCTACTCTGACGTTTCCATTGTGCTGCTCATCAGGATGGATTAAAAAGTGGAACAACATTCACATAGTGTAACAGTACGAAGTGATTTGCAACAAAGAAATGATGTTCCCCGACCTCACTTAATCTCCTCACTTACAGCTTTTCAGCAGTGCTAGGATGAGGTCTGACTGTGTGTGAGACAGGGAGATCAAGAGCAGAAGACAACAACTGCATGCATTTGTCTGTGTCCCTGTGTGTAAATATAGTGTATGTGTACTTGAATGTTTGATGGAAAAAGCCCACACTGCCAGAATGCATTAGTGTAAACCCTCCCTACTCGCCCACCAGCCTGACCCCTGCCTGCTATACTCCTCATGACACAAACCCATTTCAGCCCTGCCTCACCCGTGTCCGAGGGAAGCCAGGCTTGATGGACACATGTTCCTGAACGGCCATCTCAACCTCGTATACACGCTAACTCATCCCTGAATCCACTGGTGGCTGCCTGGGCTAAGGCCAGAGTATACAACAATAAAATGTAGCGTCAAACTCCAGAGATAGAAAGGTCAAAAAGAGAAAGTTGTTTTAGTTCAGGCGAACACATACAGTACATTCATGCATGGAATGTTACTCTGTGCTACACATCAGCACAAATCTTTCTGACAGGAGTGATCCAGAGCATTAGCATGTTGTTGTGGCAAACTTCCTGTCAGTCAGACCCATTTACTGTACTTTGCATCAATAGGTGACTACTGGTCATTAGTAACAAACATCCTGTTTTCATCAGTTTTCTGTAGCGGCTTCATTGCCAGTTTAATTTCTTTTTGTCCTTGCTTTGATTGAAGGAAATTAAATGCCAAGGCACACTTTATATAGGCATTATAAGTAGTAACTATAGTGGCTTTAGTAATTTTTGATTAATAAGTAATGAATACTTTCTAGATTAGTATTAAACCATAAAAAAAAAATTCCAACACACAATTTGACCACTTAAGAGAACCAAGAACAAAATCACTTTAATATCAACTATAGCTGTACACTAAATGGACATTTCTGTTCACTGGAGACATCTTCCTGATGAGTAAGGCAAGTGTTATTCTATATTTCACCTATTATAAAAAAGTCAACCACGCATACATCTCATAATATGTTCTGACTTCCCAATCCTGTGTGTAGCACCCCAGTAGTTTTATTTATTTATTATAAAAAAAGGTAAGCAATCTCCTAAAACAGATAGGCACTGTAGTTTTTAGCGAATGATACTCAAACACAAGCAACTGTTGGGGACTATTTTTAGCTCTGGATTACTACATATTTGGTGTGTTAGTAATTATTTATAGCACACAGACAGAGTTCTTGGGATTGACTCAAAATAAACTACAGTGCTCATGTTTATTGTAATGAAGCAACATGTCATGTGGCTCTTTGATGTGTTTTTAATAGTTTAAAACCTAATAGCAAAAAGGAATAAGATGAATGATGATGCATTATGCATTAATAACTCATAAAAGTTATTAGTTACAGTTTATAAAATCTTTATCTTTAATCTTTATAATGTACCTTTTAGAAAGTGGTACTGAGCAGACATCAGTGAAACAAACTATACAAGTTTGTTCATCTATTTGGTCTCAGTGTAAAAGAATGTACAACAACACCATCAATCCTCACTCTTATCTCATCAACATCTTCACTACTGAGAGCCAGGTTATTATTAAACCAGTGTTGCTTTGTTGAAGTCAGCCCAGAGACTAAAACACATGGTCACAGGCAGTAAATGATTAGTCGCCCTGTTTATTCATTTTAGGGTGACAAAGCTTTGTGTAAACAGCTGAGGGATTGCGGGAAGCTGACACGGCAGACATGGGGTGTATTTTAGGCTTCTGTCATTCAAGACTCCCACACTGTTTGAGTCTACAGAGTTGGAATGATGCTATTCTTACCACCTGATTGCTGACCTCGCTGCTGACTGAAAAGCTTTCCCAGACTTGAGTAACTGATTATGAATAGGTTATGGATGCTTACATGGGTCACACATGCATTGATATGTGTGTCAAGGATGCTAGTTTCCATGTTTGCTCCTTGCTTATTCCTGCTCTCCAACAGCACTGTGTTTGTGTCTACTTGAGGATGTTCTGGACATTTAAAAGAAAGGTAACAAGTTCTTCTAAGAGAGACTTTACTGAAATAGCTGCTACTGTGGCTACAGGAGTCAGATGTAGGTTAATGGCACATTCAATTTCACCTCACTTACCAAACCTCTCTTGAGTAACTTAATTTAAAGACCTCATTAGATGACCTGACTGAAAGTCATTGGACCATAAGCAGGAAACAACAAATATGTCTCTCATTTGTGATAAAACCATTGAAATGTTTACCTGTGACCTGATAAATCAGAGGAGAGTCATGAAGTCAGTTAAACATAAGTATCTATCTAAAATTTGCTATCATTAGCTAAGCCACAATAAGCTATTGGTCATACTAGGAAGACTGTAGCGACAAAATCCCTGAGTTTATTGAACTAATCAAGAATGTGTTTTATTGCTTATGGTTTGGGGGTTTTATTTGTAATAAGAAGAGTGTGATTGATACATTGGGATGGCAAGTATTATAGGTTCATTTCAGCTGATAAAGGCCTACATAGATATATGTAGGCTGATAAGTAACAACGTAAAGTACAGACTGGCCATTACATAGTTTGCCCAGAGAGCACTGACAAGTTTAATTTTAGTCATGCTAGCGGCATGGCTCGATGGATGTCGATATCTCAACATCTACTAAATGGATTGCCATGACCTTTGGTAGACATTCGTGTTTCCCACAGACTGAATTGTAATAACTTTGGTGATTGTCTGATTTCTGATCTAGTATGGAAGCCAAGAACGTTCTTGCCTGCAATTACTTTTTTAACGCCCTTATCTCAAGATCGCAATTATTTCATTATCTCAGGAAAACAAGCTTTGTTATCCCGAGATAAGATACAAGATAATCAACCTGTTATCATGTGAAATCAAAACGTAATTTCCTCTTTTTACTTATAACATAGTCAGTGATCAGGAGTGCTGTGCCAGCATCAGTGATAGGAGAAACTTTCTAAAGCAGTGAATCAAATGAAGCAATTGTGTTGAAAATGGTTGGTTCACTGTTTCGAAACATTTGATACAATCAAAATGGCAACATCTGCTGGGCAACTTTGACATTATTTTTATGTTATGATTCTGCACAAAAAATCACTGCTGTCATCTGTTTGTGTCACGCCGTGGTGAGTTTTAGTTGGGGTTTTTGTCCTGTCTCCATGTTTTGTCTCATCACTTCCTGTTTTATTTTGAAAATTATCCCTCCTTGTTTCTGGTCACTTGCCCTTCCTCATGTGTCTGTGTGATTACCCCAAGTGTCTCCACCTGTTCCCCTCACCTGTTCCCCATTCCCTCGTCAGTTCTGTCTGTGTATTTAATCCCTGGTTTTCAGTTCTGTCCTTGTCGGTTCATTTTGGTTTGGTTCTCGTTTTGTCACAGTCTTGCCTAGTCTTGCCTTTGTTTTTTGGAAATGCAATAAAGGACTTTTGCTCTCCATAATCTAGCACATCGTCAGGTCAAAATTTCTGTTTCTCGACTTTGGTTGACTATAAACAAACTAATGACATTTGCAACAGCTGTTTAGTGCTAATTAGCAAATGTAAGCAATCTGACACGCTAAACTAAGATGAACATGGTTAACATTATACCCACTAAACATCAGCGTGATTGTGAGCATGCTAATGTTATCATCTAGCTGCACGTGTGAATATATTTCAGAATTTGACAATTTCAGTAAAAAACAGACTATAAGTCTGTCAAGGGGAAGCGTCAAAGAGCTGGCCATTGAGAAGAGAGTGGACTCATCAGGAGGGGGGTCTTAAAGAGATAAGAGCGAAAATGGTCTGTTTCAGACAGAGGCTGAACTGAGGGGCTCTATAAAGAGCCAGTATAAGATAAATAAGGAGTTTTTTGGAATGCAAATCATACAAAGATATTCATGTAGAGCCCCAGAATGAAAATACAGACATGGAAATATACATAATATGTCCTCTTTATCCTGTACCTTTCCCATATTATGACAAGTTAAAATATTAAAGTCTACTGTGAAAAAGTCCAGTTGGCCTCAACGATCCAGTATTGGTCATGCATCAGTTAAAATCCACTGTCAACGTTTTTATTATTGGCCATTTGTTTGTGCAGAATCAGTAACTGATGGTTTAACAAAATGAAAGCAAACAAAACGCATGCAGTGGAACCTGTTGGTTCCTCCACCCTACGTAGAACAAGGTTATCAAGATGTGGAGAGAGTGGGAGTCACCACTGTGGAGTTATAGTATCCCTGTGTGCAGCCGTGGAGAAAGGGTGCCCTAACAAACACAGGAAGAGGGATATCTACGAGACCCCTCACCCAAGACAACCAACTAACTCCGACATGAGGACAGATGGGCACTTTGTGAGTGCACACATGTGTGTGTGAACAGATTGACTTTGACTCATGTATATGTTTTATGCGTATATGATGATTGATGATAGACAAGTCGTGTATGTGTGCTTATGTGCTCACCATACATCCCTGAAAACAAACAATGAATGAAAGGACGACATTGTTCATCAGTCACAAGCCATGCAGTCACAAGCCAAAGGCAACGAAAAGTCCATTCAGGCTTTCAATACAGTCTCTTCCTCTCTGCTGAACCCTTAAATCAAATAAATAAAACTCAAGAGCCTTTTTAACAGCTGAATTAACACATTTCATAAAATCCTGAATGGTTTTTCTGTATCTTTTTTTGTTTGTTTTTTGTCCAATACACTTTACTATGGCAATGCTTTATGACTTCCTGTTGGTCCAGGTCATTGTTCAAGTAACTGAGCCCTCATTTGAGGAAACATTAAAATATAAATCATTTCTCTTACCCTCTCTGAACGTGTGTGAGAAACTGTAGTATGTGTGTGGCGGTGGGTGGTTGACCGTGTGTGCCGGCACTCCTATCCGTAGATAACATTGTGTTAGGCGGCCGGCAGACTGAGGGGACCTGGAGGGATGAAATCATCCTGTGGCGGGACGTGTGTTCCCCTGACACAGTGGGTGTTACCCTCTTCTGAAATCTACCTCCAGACCTTCAAGCAGTTCCTCCTGCCCTGAGCGATATGCACACCCACAGGGTTCTCTTACACTGCATTTATCACTCTTAGTCACCCTTGCACTTTTATCAAAAACCTTCCAGACCCTTTCATCCTTCTTTTGTTTTGTTTCCTCACTTTTGAAGTGCATTAACACCCCCTGACTAATTCTCATGGCTAATATATTACTTAGTGGAACTGAGCACCACTGATGTAATATTCATCATATGAAAGCACTTGAAAACTTGCTTTAAACCTGCAGTGCGTAACTTCCGTATAAATCAACATCTGTTATATTCAAGCCCTTGCCAAATTAGTTCACACAATGCTGATTAAGACTATTGTTGCCTGACAAATCTCTTTGTATTTCACAGTACACCAGGGTTTTAAATTTGGAGTCAGGTTTGACAGAGACCAGAGGTTAGCCCTCTGCTAACTTGCATGGGAATAATATAATTTAATTGCGTGTCTCTTTTAGACTTTCAAAATGTTATTGGATTGATTAAATTCTGATAGTGAAACGACTCATTTCACAGGGTTTGTGTGACGCTTGAAACAATGTATCCCCTGTTTTATTAGTAGACTATGGCGGAGCCTATGATGTAAGCACATGTTGACAGTGTTTTTGTAATTACTCTCACAAAAAAGTCCCACGCTCCAGATTTAAAGCTGCTATAATCAAATATTAATAATGAACTAACTGCATGTAATTTGAAAGGTGTCATTCATAGTGATGAACCCAAAGAGAATTATCACCCGACTCTGCAACTCCCCTCAGGTATAAGAAGCCTTATGATGTCCTCCAGTTGATTGTTTTGGTTCGGAACTTAACTGTTTTCCGCTCACTCTCTCCAATTTCATCAGTGGATTGGTGGAGACCAAAACAGAGCTAAAATGTGAGTGAACATTAGACATACATTCACCAAATACCCAGAAACATGAGTAAATTCAAATCAAATAATGCTGCTGTTGCATTGTATTGTCTAGTTGTGCAACTGGGCAACTATTTGCTAACAAGTTTGCCTTATCAACTTATAAGGTGATAATATGTGAGTGTGGTGTTTCCAGCTTGTTTTTGCTGCCCAAGTGGTCAAATAAAGTTATTGCAGGTTTAACATAATAGATAAAAAACATAGGACCATTTCCACACAGTGACCAACAAAGAAGATCATGTACGATTGCTAGGAAGGAAATGGAAGCATACTTGATATTACGCTCCTTTTGTGAACTTTCCATCAATCAACCAATCACAGGCTCCTTCAACCTCACACATAAGCATCATATTATTTAGTGCTCTCAAAAGTGCAATTATTCAGGAGTGTGTGGATGTGGTTTGATCAGATTCATTGATGGCAGTGATCCTTGTAAAAAAAAACAAAAACAAAAAACAAAAAAAAAAACACAGGTTTTGTGGAATTAAAATGTATTGGTGAAATAACCATTTGAATCATATGAAATAACAGGAATTGCTTTAAATTTGGCAGAAAGTAGCTGGATGAGGATGATTGGTAAAATAGGATTTCAGGGGTTTTAACAGAATCAAATGACTTGTATAATGAATGTATAATGAATGTCAGCAGCAGGACTGAACCCACTGAAAATTAACACTCAAATCTCCCAGAAGTTTTGCTAAATGTCATATTTTGTATCAATTCAGAACTCAAAATCGAATATTTCTTCTTGAATCACGTTTTATATTGATTGTCTTTATTTATAAACAGGGAAATCTGTTAAATCCATCATTAAAGAGGCTTCACCAACTCCTAAACTCACAAGAATGCAGGGAAGCTACAAGCGGTGTTGAGTTTAAGGCAAGGGCATGGGTTACTATCAGAAACATACAATAAATCTTCAAGTTGATGGTGGGAAAGTTGCTTCTCTAAACAATGCAAAAAACACAACACAATTCTTAAAGTCTTGCCTCCAAAATCTTCTGACCTGCACAACACTCATCCTAAACTTCAGTTGCTCTCATCCAAGCACTTACATCCTCCCTCTATTAATGCCTCATGTATGCCCTCCACCCACCCTGTCTCCATTGTGTGTGCCTCGCTTCTCCTCTGCCCGGAGTTACACTGAGAGGAAGCTTCCTTTCCACTTCCTTTTTCACTGGTGAGAACAATTCATGCCTCGTCTCTCACCCTCGTCTCTCTCTCTCTCTCTCCTTCTCTCTGTCTCGCTTGGTCCAGACTACATGAAGCTGCCAGGTTAGCTGATTTCCTGAGGTACAGCCTGGTCCTGTGTATCAGTAGACAAATCTATGACTTAAACATCTTATCTGACTCCAGAGGAGAGAAAATAGTCCCAGGAAAGTATGTGCAATATGTCAGCTATTGAGAACAACATGGATGACCCTGATGAAGGCCAAACAATAAAGTTGTTCTTCATACTTCAAGCTTTGTTTGGGTTTTGACCCTTTAAAACTATTTTACCCCTTGGATGTATGTGAATTAGTGCCAGAAATCAATCAGAAATAACTGTATTAAATGTGAGACTAATATGGTGTGGAATACAGCTGCGGTCACTTCTATTTTGTTTTGCAGTGCTGCTCAGAGCACAAGAAAATTAAGCTTGGAAGTTTTCACCCACCAAGTGACTCCCTCCCCCACCACCCCCACCACCCCACCCTCCCTCCACCGTTGTCCACATGTGTTTTGTGGGTTCCTCTGTCAGCACCTCTCAATCCCAGTTATGTCCCAGACATAAATTTGGGATGACAAATGAAAACATGTGAGAAAAAATGCTTTTCCTCTTCTTTTATGAGTATAATGCAATGCACGGGTGCCTCAAACTAAAACATAAGGCAAGTGAGAAGCCTGCACACCTTGACTTGTGTGGAAAATATGAATGTGCATGGAAATTTCCCAGGAGTCCCCAGGAAAAAAATATTCCAATGGGAGCACAAAATTGAATAAACAACAAATACATGCCACTGGTTCCTGACTGTTATAGGCCTCTTTTTTTTTCTTTTTGATAGAAGATATTGGATCTTTTTAAAATATATGTCAATGAAAAATGTTGATGCCACCATTTAGCGTGAGAGTTAAAACAATTAATCCAGAAGGCCCGTCTTTAATTTGTCTCTGTACCCGCTACATGAGGGAATGTTGAGGAACAGTCATGTTGATTAAAATCATGAGCAACGTCAGTGCCTTGCTGCAAACGGAGCACTTTTACTCAGAAATCCATGTCTTTAAAGCTCTCTTAGTTCAAACAACATATGTAAAATTACATTTTATTATAACAAATGACAACTTTAAGTCATTATACCACATTAATAAAACTGGGGGATGCTATACTACATTTTGGCATTTGGGGGTGCTCTCACAAAATCAGGTTCTTTTCCCACAAGACTGACACTATATCAAACACTGACTGTCTAAATTCTACCAGGTTTGTTGTCATAATTTGAAGATAATGTATGCTGATCACATTTTGGAGGGATATCAAGTCTTACAAACACATGCTGAGGACAATAGCGGCCCCTTGAACATTGAGTCCCCTCACAGACACAAGAGGGTGGTGTGTGCTGTTGTTGTAACAGGACATGGGAGGGGAAACCTTAAGCACAAATGCAGGTAGTGAGTCCAAACAGTCCAATCTTCTCACCATTTAAACATACCACTCTCTTTTGTAATCTTACCAATGATCAATCTGTATTTAAATCTTCAACAAACTATCATACAATAGCCGGTGAAAAATATTTATGAAGGAAAAAAACGTTTAATTTTTGAGCACCACTTTTCCTTTGCAGTGACGTATTTTACTTTATTAGCTCTTAAAATGTTATGTATGTGACTGTTTTTCTGTGTTTTTGGGTGCCCGTTCCTGTAGTAAACTTTAATGGGCCTGGTTATGCACTTAAAATCTCTAAATGACCCTGTCCCATGAGACTGTCATCTGTGTGAATGGTTGAGCAGAGGAGGGCCGATCCAAATTCAACAAATATGACCTCCTAAACACAATGGCAGAACCCAAGTCCAGCTGGGCGAAAAGAACTCAGCCTTCAAAAACACAATGCTATGGCCCACGACCAGATATGACACATGCTTTAGGGCTTGTGTGTATGTGTGTGTGCATTCTTGTAGCCTCTGTGAGTGTGTCTGTGTTCGTGTGTATATATAAGGATGTGTTTCATTCCCAATTAAGAATCACTAGATCAGGCTCTTAGACTGCAGCTTTTATCAGTCTTCTCACCAGTTTCTGTTGGCTAATGCTGAAGCGAGTGGCAACAGTGTCACTGCTGTGTACTCAGTGAAGTTTAGTTGCCTTTGTAAATGTTTTCAATCTTTCACACCATCGCAGGAAAGAAACAACCGTCTGGTTCTCAGAGGAAATGAGAAATTGCTGCAGAAGAATGTTCACACTTGAAAGTGCGAAAGGTCTGAGAATGAGTGGCCACGTGACAAAGGAGAAAGCTTCCAGCAAATTGCTGGTATCTTGATGGTTAATACCTACATTCAAAAACAAAAAAGTGTCTCCAAACAGATGACTCATGAGAAACAAAAGAAAAGAGGAAAAGAGAAGGCTTTGTCACTGAGGCAGTAGGTCATGAAAACACAAAGAAAAATGATGAGGACTCACACATATGGGCACAAATATGTATGGACTAATGTTTGCAGGCTAAACAAACAAGTGTTTAGAAACAAGCGTATCTCTGTCTTTAAGCGTAAGCCTTATACCATTGAGTTCTTAGTGTTGTGCTATGTCATGGGACTCACTCAGCACTGCCCCCAGGTCATGTTGTATCTGTGAAGGGCATCGTTGATACCATCTCTTTAAGCCCTCTGTGAATGCCTCCTTTCTGTGAAACTATGTATGACACCAACAATTCATGTGGAGCTCATGTGATTAAATAAATGAGACAAAAGACACAGAAAACATCATGAGGTTGTAAATATTTGTTTGTAGAAATGTGCATTTTGTTGTCAAGGGATGCTACTGAGTGTATGTTTTTTATGTGTATGTGTCATTGGTTTTGCATGAGAAATAAATACGTTTGAGAGAGTATCAAAAGTAACTCATTAAACAGCAACATGACCTCTATGACAGTGTTATATAGGATTATTATGAATGATGCTTTACTGTGTAAGCATCTTGAATGATTAAGATAATCTTAATAACTTCATCTACTATTGGGTGGTCTAATCTGTAGTAAGACATATTTTACAAGGTGATCATTTTTTGGGGTTATTTTTTGCAAAGTCCTTATCTTTCAAGATGAAGATTTTACACAGATGACTACGGGTCAGGTAAATATAATAGTAGAGTAAAAAGTAGTAGTGCAGTATAAGAATATGGTAGTAGTAGAAGTATCCCAGGCAAATACATTACCCCATAAAATACCTGTAGTACTGTATAATGTGTGTTATGCAAAATACAAAACTTTTGTGTTGCAAAGTTTCAAGGAAAAGCAATAAAAATGAAAAAGTAAAAAGTGATGATGATATTTGTTGACTCTCTTCTGCTGTGGCAGCATTTATTCGGCTGCTAGAGATGACATTACAGGCTCTGTCCTTCAGCTCTGCTCTTTGCTCAGAGGATGAGAGTGCATATGAGCTTCAATGAAGGACCAAGGAATCACTCTGACTTAAATAGTCTCTGTCTTTTCATGATGATGTTTGCAACAAATATTAACTTTCATTTTGAGAGGGATCAAAATAAATGAACCTCTTATGCATTTGACAGGCTCAAATCTGTTGGTTGTAAGTCTTCCTTTGATTCAAGGATGCCCCCTATCAGCTTCAATAGACAATTCAAATCCAGCTAAAGTGTGTAATACATGCAGACTGTTGTGTCTTATGACTGAAGCATTTTTAGCTGACTGTAAAATTTTTAGGCCTCCAACATTTCACTCACACATTATTAAAACATAAGGCTGAAACCCATTTGTTCCTACAGAAGACATACATCTTCAAAACCTGAACAGATTTTAAAGGCTTTTTAAAAGGTATTCCTAAAATGGCTGGGTACTGTAGCTTTTAGCTACATTGGGCACAGCCATAGAATAAATACATATTTGAATTTGGCTTGTGAGTTACAGCAGCAGGATAATGAATGTGAGACTGACTCAAAATATACTACAGTGCCCATATTCATCATAATGAAGGAACAAATCACCAACAATGTGGCTCTCTGACTGTTTTTTTAAACAGTTTTTGGAAAAAATGGAGCTCTATGGCACAGAAGAATAAGATATATCAGGATTTGACTAGACAGACAACATTTGATGGTTTTGGTCTTTTGGTGGATTTATTGACAATTAGAAAAATGTAGAACATAACCAGACTTATAATTTAAGATCCCCTTTCTGGCAAAAAAGGTTTTATTTATACAGTTAAGTTACATATAGTACCTTTAAACAATAATGACGCAGTATTAAGAAAATCTACTTTCTTTCTGTCTTTTCTGCTTTTTATCCTTTTAAAAGTGATTGTGTTTTTGTTCTGAGACTCTGGAACAGAGAAGCCAAGTAATTGTGAATCATTAAAAATCTTCAAAATCTGTTTTGCTTTCTGTTGATTTTATATCTTGTATTTTTGTGGGTTGTACACAAGCAAATACCATGACTTGAGGCTCAAGCCAATGTAGAAATACCTTAAAGTGTAATGCCATCAATGGCCACTAGATGCTGCCTCTAAAAAATCTCTGGCTCCAACTGACTCCCATCAAAAAACATGAACTTCTTTCTAGAAATACTATGTCAAATATGCTTTTCAATCAGACATTTTAGTCTTAATAGTCACAAAATTCAGGTGCTTTAATTGTGTGATTGTGTTAAAAGTGTGCTGATGGTCATTTTGGAATTTATTGCTCCTGTCTGCTGTGTGGTTGTTGATTGGCAGTTGACAGTCTCCCCGGCTCCTGGGCTCACAATGAGTTGGACTATTGTCATTATATTTCGAAAATGTTAATAATAATAATAATAATAATAATAATGTTACTTGATTACAATACCTGCCCTGTTTGCACAATTTAGCTAAAATAGTATAGGTTAAATATGCTTCAGTGTTTCCATTGATGTATTATTAGAACTTCAAGAGGTGCAAACCGGCTCAAATGCAAACCGATGGGTGTAATTTATGGTTGTGCACTATATTCAGCTTATTCTTATTTTACTTTATTTTATTTTCTGTCTTCTCTCTCTCCTTTTTCTTCTTTCTGTGAAGTACTTGTTTCAGGAAGTGATATATAAATAAAGTTTGCTTGCTTGAATTTGGAAGGGTCCATTACACTTGCACAGCAGTCCTTCATACTGATAAATCCCACAGGAGAGGAGTGTAGATGGAAGGAGACAGACCAACCATGTGCTGCAACAAGGACATGGTCCCTGTAACCAAACCAGACACAACACTGCTGAGGATTAAACGAAGGGCCCCCAAACCATCAGAGAAGACTTTGTACTTTCATTGTAGATCAAAGGTTACACATCTGTTTATTTCAGGGCCAATTACAGTATGTACAATGTTCTTCAGTGCAAGAATGTTCTCATGAAAGTGTTTTTCCTCAGGGAGTGGTGGAGATGTTCATTGTGTGAGAGTGAACCAGGAGGCCAAATCAAACCAACCCCCTGCCAACATGTGTGAGAATCATATAATGCATATTGTTAGATGAAAGCAGCAGACATGTATAACATGACTTATCACTTCGATAAAGTCATTACAAAAGTAAGATACCAGTTACTTCCTGTCTTTCAAAGGCTCTGCGAGCAGGAAGCGTGTGGCACCATCGCGCCGTAGGCAGATCGCCGTACGATATGTTTGTTAGCGTGTTAGCATTCTGATTAACGGCCAGTTGGTGCCCTGCTTCAGAGGTCTAATCTGGCCTCATGCCTCACTGCACATGCTCAATAGGGTCCGCACCCTACATCATGACATCATGTCTTTGTGTGAAATCCCGGTGCCATTCACGGGCCCACCGTAGGGCTTAGTATGCAAGCGTCCACTATAGCAACACACAGCTCTTTAAAGGGAGTCCCCTGGTCCCCCAGCTCGGTGGATACACCCTGATACCTCCACAGAGCTCTGAACATGGCTTCTATTCACCGACACAACGGGGCACGTGTGCCATCCAGGGTCCAGAGGAGAGGGAGTATTTGGGCTTTTTGTTGGGGACATTTTTTTTAAGAATATGAGAAGATATCACTGGTCCTGGATATATGGAGACAAGTTATAGCAACCCAATCAGCTAACATAACACAGTGATGTTTTTGGACGGCATATGATTCAGAGAAAAACAGTAGAAATGATTTGGAAACATTTAACACGTTATGATAGTGCCTCAAAGTGTTCTAAGATAATATGATCCATTTGTGTGGGATCAGTGAAGCTCAGTGTGAAGGCCAAATCTGCCTCTAACCAACAGATCAGAGAGCAGACATCAGGAGGTGGACTTTCTAGTTCATGAAACCAGTGATGTCACTTAGGACAGTGAATGCTATTGGTTGAGAGACAATGAGGGCCGGACATAATGAGATGGGCAGAGTGGAGATATATCCATAAAAGGAGTAATGACTTCAATTGATAATCGACTGTTAATTTTGACCACTGATTTATCTATAATAGTATGAATTCACCTCCAATACAGTAGAGATTTTTTTAATATATATTATATATATTTTATATCTATATATTTTCTCTTTTTATTTATCAATTAAGTTGTTATATTATCTTTTCTGTAAATTAACTCTTCATTTAAGGGTGCGGTGATTATCACATAGTTTCCCCTCTACTGAACAGACACAGCAAGTTATTCTATTTTCCATGCTTAAAAAAATACATTTTTTTTCTCTTATTTTCTAATAAAAAAGGTTAAACTAAATATGTTGAATTTAAGCATAATGTGTCAGAATGTCAGCCTTCAAAGAAAACATTGCTCAAACTATTTTTCACTACATGACAAAATCCAGGTTCATGGGAATATAAAACAATTGTGGAACTTGTGGAAATTAGATTGTGCAAAGGGAAACAAGTTATGTAACTTTAAATAAACCTTCTATTTTGGATTGCTATGTAATGGTTTGTTCCTTCCTTTAATTTGGTGCATCAATAGTTCACCAGGAGAACATGTTTTCAACAGTTTAGATGACAGACAAACAACAAAGTCTTTCTTCAAACAAACTTCTCCAAAGTTCAAGTATGGTTTATGATTAAAGTATTAAATGCTGGCACAAAGATTTCCCACAGTTGATTTTACTTGACTTAACATTTTCATAATAGTGAGTTTCTGCATTTTAACACAATGTGTTATATTTTCATATATGTGACATCCTGCTCCCTGTTTGCTGATGGGTTAACTTCTACCATGGAAAAATATTGGTGTGGGGCAACTTTTGTTGATGGTTGATAAAGCCAAATTTTTTATTTTAATGAAAACAACACAATTACTTGCTGTACACTGGAAGTACTCATAGTGACCATTATACTGTATCATTATTCTGTTTAAGGTGTGATAAAAATACAGCACCAGAAAAATGTTAAATAACTTAAATTTTGTACTATATATTATAAATAATGAATTTGTCTCATCTTCTAAGTTTAGAACAATTAATAGCTAACATGTGTTTGTATATATAGAAGTTCAGTCCTTTAGTCGGTCATGCTGAGATTGAATTTTCTTTAAAGATAGACATGAAAACCTAAATTAACTTACAGAAAATTAAATATAATCAATCCAGACATTATGAAAGAAAAACATTAAATTATCACAGCCTAATAAATTTTTATTAACATCAATTAATAAGTTTATTAAACTATGTTATAATAAATATCTTATTCAAAATGTGGGGTTTTGCTGTCAATTAAATAGGCAATTATTTCAGATTGTTATTATTGATTATATAATGGTAACTATAATTATCCAATTATACAAAGAGACATAAATATAAAATGGGTGTGTTCATATATTTACACACACAAAACTATATTTGTCAAATCAAACATGCCGCTGTGTCCCATGAGGCTGTGGATTTTCATTTCCTGTTAAGGTCATGAATCAAGAATCAAGCACAACGTCAGGTTTGTCATCATTTTGTTGTTATTTTTTCCAGTAATACAGGGGTTATAATAAAGCTGTTGATTTTATCTGCACAACCCTGGAGGCTATTTCATAATGAGATATAAAGATATTTAGACAGTAGAAACAAGCTTCTATGTACACTGCGGTAGCTTTTCCTCTGTCAAACAGCTGTGGAATGATTCAGAGATCAAAGATTAATACCCAAATGTTTTTATTCCATGAGCCGCCAAAGTTTGACTAACCTTCCTAACAGAGACATTTCACTGTGTCCTTTCACTCAACAGTTGACATTCTTCACATTCCAGCTGTGTGGCACAGATATGATGATACACACACAAGCGCTCACACAGACACTGACTGTTATCTACTACATGAAAACTCACATTTTGTTAACAGTATAGATTTTCTAAAAAAGCTTTACTGAAAATGAAGAATCAAGATCCAAAATTACAAAGGAAATATAATACATGTATCAGAGATAGAGCGCAATGAATAACAAAATGCAAAAGAAACTCACACAAACAGAATGTGAAACATCTGAATTACATACAAAAAACAGGAATAGAGCAAATTAAAGAAAGGATTGGCCCTGATATGTTACATCTTGCTTTTTCAAGTTGCACAGTTGAGAGCTGGTATTCTACCTCTGGCCATTAAGTTTGGCAGATTCACAAATATTCAGGAGGAAAACAAATTATGTGAGCTGTGTGATTTGGGAGAAGTGAAAAGTGAGTGACCATTTTCTTTTGTACTGCACATACTATGAAGGATCCCAATTTTCCACAATATGGCTCAACAAAACCTTGAAACATTGTGGTGTACAGATAATCAAAAAGGGTAATTTGCTGACTTTGCTTCAAAAGCCTGGAAAAGGAGGCAAGGTGGACTAATTGATTATTTATTCTGATTTTTTCAAGTATTATATAGAAAAAGTAACTGTTAGTGATTTACAAATTTAGTTGTAGACTTGAAGGTTTGAAAATCTGACCATGAAAATGTGCAAAGCATTCGAGATCTGGCTTTTATTAAATCTGTGGTGTCTTGGCTGGCTGGGAAAAGCTGTATTCATTACATGAACAATAAAAATATAATTAGTTCATTTATACTATTAAATGAACTGGAGGCTTGACCTTACTTAAACCTTTAGTCATTGTCTAAATTAACATACTGCTGCCTGCACTGAATAGTTGTATAAACAACAAAGCTGAGTGTTGGTCGACGAGGACGTAAACTCTCCTTCATCCACTGACCTGCCACTAACATTTGGCATGGCAGCACAGCTGGAGGCACATCAACTGCGGTTTTTGATCCATCTACTGCGTTTCTACATACAGTATATGTACGTATCTACTGTATATGTGTGAGGAAGTTGCATGTATACAGCTGGACTGCTCTGCTGTGGACCCGGTGCCCCGGCCGTACAGTGTCCATGTTGGTGTGGGAGCCTGAGGCCTGCTCCCATACATCCCCGCTCTGGCTCTGTTGATCCTATTGTCTCCTGCGTCACCACACGTCGCCCAGCAAATAAAGGCCGTCTGGCTCCAAGCTTAAATATTGCAGCAAACTAAAAACCAACCATCAGAGCCGATTCATTCACATCTGCTCAGTGGGGCGACAAGGACAGGGCTTTAGGTGGGAAAGAGGGCAGAAAAAAGTTCACTTTTCCCTGCCGGGTGCCAAGAGAACGGGACAGGACTCAACTTCGCCGGAGCCGCAGCTGTGGCAAGTTGCCCGTTTGATTACATTTAACCTATATGATAGCTTACAGAGGGAACAACATATTACTTACTGATATATTTTTATTGCTTTTAATTTAGCAGATGTGCTGTGGAGTTTTTAAGAGCTATAGAAAAAGATTTTTTGATTTGAACCGCTGTTAATGTTCAACATGGTTAATGGTGTTTACACTAAGAAAAAGCAGCATTCAGTGCAGGGAACTCAATGTCTTGCTAAAATGTTTAATTTAAATTTGACTCATATTTTTGATGTCAATTTGATGGAAACAATGCTTTCAACTTTTTGGAAGTTTCAAAATTTTCAGGGCTTTCTCATAGAAATAAGTGTGGTAAATTAAATTATGGCTTAGGTTTGATTTTCCAAGTTTTGTTCCAGTTTTCCTCTTCTGCATTTCTTACTTTTGGCACTCTCTATTCCCCTCCCCCTGTCTGTCCTGTCTACCCCACCCTCCCTGTCCGTCTGCACCCTCTGTATCCCTCCCTACCCCACCCTTCATTCTGCAGTGCTACGGACCGATCATGGGTGACTGGAGCTTTCTGGGTAATATTTTAGAGGAAGTTAACGAGCACTCTACGGTGATCGGCCGGGTGTGGCTCACGGTGCTCTTCATCTTCCGTATCCTCATTCTGGGCACAGCGGCAGAATTCGTGTGGGGCGATGAGCAGTCTGACTATGTCTGTAACACACAGCAGCCTGGATGTGAGAACGTGTGCTATGATGAGGCCTTCCCTATCTCCCACATCCGTCTATGGGTGCTGCAGATCATCTTTGTGTCCACACCGTCTCTGGTGTACGTGGGTCATGCCGTGCATCATGTCCACATGGAGGAGAAACGCAAGGAGCGTGAGGAGGCAGAACTTAGCCGACAGCAGGAGCTGAGCGAGGAGCGACTCCCTCTGGCACCTGACCAGGGAAGTGTCCGCACCACTAAGGAGACCAGCACAAAAGGAAGCAAGAAGTTCCGGCTGGAGGGCACCCTGCTGAGGACCTACATCTGCCACATCATCTTCAAGACACTGTTTGAGGTGGGCTTCGTGGTTGGCCAGTACTTCTTGTATGGCTTCCGCATCCTGCCACTGTACAAATGCAGCCGCTGGCCCTGCCCCAACACGGTGGACTGCTTTGTGTCCCGCCCAACAGAGAAGACCGTCTTCATCATCTTCATGTTGGCTGTGGCCTGTGTCTCACTCTTCCTCAACTTTGTGGAGATCAGTCATCTGGGCCTGAAGAAGATTCGCTTTGTCTTTCGCAAGCCTGCCCCAGCCCCAGCCCAAACTGAGGCATCGGCCCCCCTGCCACCCCAAGCGAAGAGCCTGCCTCCCCTGGCCATGCCCTCCCTGCAGAGAGCTAAAGGTTACAGGCTGCTAGAGGAGGAGAAAGCTCCCCCTGTAACTCACCTCTACCCACTAGCTGAGGTGGGCATGGAAGCTGGCAGAGGGGCCCCGCCCTTCCAGGCACTGGAGGAGAAGGCAGAGGAGGTGCTGCCCATGGAGGACATCTCTAAGGTGTATGACGAGACTCTGCCCTCCTACGCCCAGACCACTGGGAGAGGGTCAGTGACATTACACGAGGAGGAGCCTGAGAAGGAACCCGAGAAGGAGCCCGAGAGGGAGCCCGAGAGGGAGCCTGAGAAGGAGCCTGAGAAGGTGCAGCTGGCTGAGGTGGAACCAGAGAGGGTGGAGGAGGTTGTGGATGAGGATGTGGAGGTTGTGGATGAGGAGGCGGTGAACGGGGAGGGGGTAACTCCAGTCGAGGCAGTGATAGAGGCCATGGATACGATAGAAGACACCAGACCGCTGAGCCGACTGAGCAAAGCCAGCAGCAGGGCCAGGTCAGACGATCTCACTGTATGAACCTGTGAGAGAGAGAGCACATGTACACCTGCACACACAAAATATCAAACGTAAGAAAGCACACACACACCTAACTCAGCGCATACTCTTGAACAGGCAGGTCGAAAACCAAATGGATGAAAACCAAAATCAACAGGGATAGATTAAAAAAGAAAAAGCCCACAAAGACACAAGCAACAATTCTACCGAGCAACTAAAAAAATCTGAGTGTTTGTGATAAAAATGAAATATCATAAAAAAGTAGAGGTAAAAGACAGGAGGAATAGTTTTTTTATTAAGTGTGTTCTTATATTTAAAAATGTGGAAAGGACACATTTGCTAGGACGCAGGGGGGAAATGTTTTTACTTGATGAAAATCCATGTTCAATTTTTAGAAACATCTTTTTTTATTGAAAGAGTTTTAATCATATACAATGGAGGATTACACATTTTTACATGGGGTTTGAGTTGATAAGGGAAAGAGAGTTATAATATACTTGTGTGTCTGCAAATCAGTAATTTCGCTGTAGTTAGGCACTGACTTTAATTCCCATTCAGACGGCGACATACTGCGAATGCAGCATGTGGCTGCAAGCGGTGTGGGTGAGAGGTCTCTCGCACAGACAAATCACACAAATAAGTGCCGGTACATATACAGGTATACAGCTCTTTGAGAAGAAGAAAAGTCCATTTTCAGGTCAAGAAGAGCATACCTTTTTGCACATTCAGAGGTTTAGACTCTGTGCAAGGCCTTTAACCCTCATAACACCTCATCTATGCATCCATTTACACAGGATTCTTTCAAGCGAAGAGAGATGTGCATCAATTTGAGAGCATTTCTCTCCTTTTCATGTTTATATACAAGGTAGCACAGCCAGAGCTGAGTAGTGAGGAAAAACCTTAAAAAAAGACCACATGTTGAATGTCTTTTTCAATGTGACTCTGCACCTCTTCATTTTAGATTTGCTTATGTTTTGTAGCCTTTTAGTAGAACTGTGTACTGTACTGTGATATCATTTGTCCATGGAAGAGAGCAGGGCTCATTTTGCCCTATCAGAGAATGAACTATAGTAGCGACCTCAGGCCAAATCCTCTCTTTTCGCGCTGTACAAACAGGCGTCCGGGCGATAAAGATCATGCACCATCAGCACAAAGTATTGTTGGAGCCGAGACAATAAAAGAAACCGCACTCATCAATGAAAACAAGCATCCTTGACCTGGCTGTGAAAAAAAATCTCTCTACTTGATTTTATTTGACCATAGTGGTCCTTACCCCGCAGAAAACACAATACTCATGATATGCTTACAAATTCAGAGAGAAACAAACAAGTAGGGGCAAGTCCCGCTGTACATAACGCCCTATCTCATGTCTAATAATGTACATAATGTGCAGAACTGTTTTTAGTTACTTCACTGTCTAGAGGAATCACACAAGTTTTAATTGTGATTACAAGATATTCAATTGATTAAATCTAACAAACCCAATATCATAAAGACAGACAAATCAAGGCTGCGGTATCTATTTGAGAAGAGAAATAACTTATTTGCAAATCATTATCAAGTATTATAATACAAAGTGCGCAAAAAATATGCCTTATCACAATTCCTTCTCTCACATTCTCTGGTTTTGTTTATTCAAACAGCTGCCACTGTATGATTTCTTGTGCCTTACCTGTAAATGTAAATTCTCAAATGTTGTAAGATTGTAGCAAGTGCTTATATTGCTATGGGACCTATGTGAACTTTATGTTTATTTGCTTTTTTTCCTCTTAAATTTAGATGAAATTTGAGTCACATTTCTGTTTGCAACCCCTCAACACACACACACACACTCACACACAAATTCCTCCACACCCACGCACAGACAGAAAAACATGTCTCTTTTATGCACCTCAGATGGTGAAATACAAATTATTCAAAGTATTAACATGATCAGAGTTGCATGTTTACAGACATGATCAGAATGACACAATGCAGATTCATACTCACACATGTGCCTTCGTGTGCACACACACACACCTCACAGTGTTGGTTTTGGGGGTATGATCAAATGGCTCTAGAGAAACTCTGAGAGAGAAGGCAGCTTTGAACCCTTTGTGACCCCCAGCCATCCTTTTGCCTCCCATAATCCAATACTGTGGAACCTGAATCAAAGAGAGCCTTCAATGAATCACCAAATTGCTGAACACATGAAAGCATTTAACAGCGTTACAATCGAAGCACGATTCTGGTCCTTGTGTACATCTATAAAGCGATATGACTGGAAATGTATGATTTTTTGTATTTTGAGAACTGTTGCATTGCCTGTATGTTTGTAAGAAGACATAATTAATCTTTGGAGAGAGAGAAAAGAAAAAAAATCCTTTTTACTAACTTGTAGTCTTCTTTGCTGATAGATGTGTGGCAGTATCTTCTTTTGGAATGTGAACCAACGCAATAAAAAGTCACACGTGGTCAAGAAGTGTTGTGTCAGTGTTTCTCTGCAAAGCACACACACACACACACGCACAAAAACAAAAATAAATTCATTATGGTTCATAAAGCTCTAACTTTAATACCAAAATACACTATTTTTAAAGGTTCTCGAACCTGCTGAACCTGTGGTAGGACAACAGTGTAGTGTAATTACAATTATGAAGTTCTTGTACTTCAATTTGATGCTACTTTATACTTCCACTCTACTATATTTTAGCAGATAACACTGCACTTTTTTGTCTACGACATTTATCTGACAACTACAGCTAAATTTTATTTTGCAGATTCATATTTTAAATTATTGTGAAGTAGAAAAAAACAACAGTATGTAAAACTGTTTAAATTAGCTCACTTTTGACCAACTGTAGTTTTTAAAGGCTTCTTACATGTTAATGCATCAGAAATAAAAATTCAATAACAAACTATATAATAAAGTAACACTAACCGGACTATTAAGCACAATAAGTATTTTCATTTTTGATTACAAACTTTTGCTGATCATACATATGTACATAGTAAAATTTACTTAGTGATGATGATGATAAATTAATCACTACCATATTATCTTTAGGATCTTTGTTATGCATGAGTCGCACCACACTGATAATACAAGTTTACATTGAAAATTCAACGAATAGCAATATGTAGTGGAAGAAATATTTAGATCTTTTACTTTTGGTCCAGTGTGTAGGATTTAGTGCCATCTAGTGGCGGGGTTGCAGATTGCAACCAACTCAATGCCCCTCCTCTCCCCCTCCCTTTCCAAGCATCTAGGAGAACCTCTGGTGGCCACGAAACTCACAAAAAACATGAGGCCCTCTCTAGAGCCACTGTGTGGTTTGTCTGTTTGGGGCCACTGTAGAAACATGGTGCACTCCGTGGAAGAGGTTCTGCTCCCTATGTAGATATAAAGGGCTCATTCTACGCAACAATTCTTATTTTCAGGTGATTATACAATAATTAAAACATACTTATGAATATTATATTCTATTTCTGCCAAGTCTGTTCCACTAGATGCCACTATATTCCTCTTTCTGGTAGCAAGTAGCAATACCACCAAAAGTTACAAGCAAAAGTCCTGCATTAAAACATGGCTTAATTAAATGTATAAAAGTATTAGTTATAAAAATGTACTTAAAGTAAAAGTAAAATAGTGCAAAATGTCCCCACTCAGAGTTATATTTATTATATATATATATATATCTTGTACATATGTATACAGACATATAGGACCTGTAAAAAGTATTCATCACTCTTGGAATTTGTCATGTTTTATTTATTTAAAACAATCAAAAAGGATTTAATGTAGTTTTTAAAAAAAATAAGAAATATAAACAGTAGAGGAAGTACACATTAAGGTATAATTAGCATGGGCACAACAAAGGCACAACAAAGCAAACCCATGTTTTTTCATAACATAAATATGTCTAGTTTTTGAAATGGATGGTTGTATAAAAATATTTTACTGCAAAATTTGTTTATTTGGTTTATGTTTGGATCATCAATAAAACTGAAAATAGTGAAAATGAAAGGAACAGCATCTGCCTTATCACGTATATCTCTGGGAATAATGATCAGAATGTCAAGGAATCTGGACTGGAAGTTCACAGACAGTTATTGCATATAATAAATCATAGATTTAATCGAGACCTTTTTCCATCTTTGAAATGTATACACTTAAACACACATGAAGTATAGGCAGAAATTGAATAGAAAATTAAAAACTCAAATGGTATGTAAATATGTGCCTGTCATTATTAGGAGACCAATCACCAAAATATGTAATGTATATGTATCAAAGATACGTATCATAAAAGTAGGTTATTTGACTATTCACTTTCCCTCTGATGTCACCAGTGTAGCCGCCACACAAACAGACAAATTACAATGGTGGCCTTTTGGTGTAAAAATGTGAAGAGAAAGACACAAACCATAAATTAAGCCAAAAATCAAGAAATAAATATCTATTATAATTCTTAATTATTATTTATTAATTATTAATAATATTTACATAGAGTACTCAGTAATGTCACCCATTGCCACTGAGGGTCCAATGATCACAGGTAAATTTTACTATAACTTATTAGCATCTGGCATGAATTATGATTTGTCAACAAGTGTGTCAACAAGAATTTCAGGAGGAAAAATGAAGAAATCTGATATACTTTGATGATAGCTACTCTAAAACAAATAGTAAAAGACACAGACAGAACAACAGTCATATTTCATATTCATTTGGTATTTAATTTTTTTATTGGCAGAATTCTTTTTAGACAGACCTGGCATGTTCTTAATATAAGCATGCCAGTGTTCATCTTCTTTTGATACAGATACTGCTGGAGATAATTTTGAGTACATCTTTGTTCCACCATCGCACCATTTCAAACAGGGTGCTTACAAAGTGGACTCATCTGGATAAAAACCTGTGAGGGAAGAGTGGATTTATTTTATTTACTCCAGTTAAGAGAGTATTTCATGAATGCACAATCTTATCAAGAATGGAATGGAATGCCCTCTGTCTTCTCTAATTTGGGGGGTTTGGACATTTCTGCTGAGCTGCTCGCTGTCTGATTCAGTTTAAATGAGAGCTTGAGAGCAGAGGGGAGGGGGAGTTGTTTCTACATGTTCCTAGTGTGTGCAGGTTCTTCTGTTTATTTTTAATACAATGTTAGTTTTCAGACTGTAAAAAGTGGAGGGGTCCAATACTGCTTTCTGAAAAAGTGCAGGCCACAGGCCCCTGTGTCCCCCCCTAACTGCCTGCCCCTGCCTGTGCACTGTGAGGGGAAACCTATGCAAACACAAGGAGGGCGAACTTTACTTTGGAATTACAATCATAACTCGTTCTCAGCCAGGATAGAAAGTCTTAAAAATATTAAATCCAAACGGACCCTTATGGTTTTCTACAAAATGATAAAGGGTTGTGATTATTTCCATTGAATTCCACCAGGTGACAGTATTGTACAAAGTATTTTATTACAGGATCCAGCCTTTCTGTCTGTTTAAAGATGTGCACATCACAATGCAAAGTGAGAGCTGAATCATCTATTTAAATGGCTGGATTGTACATCTGATCATTTGGACATTATTGCAACATTAATCAAAATTTATGAAAATGCATTTCTATTTTAAAATCTCTCATTTATAGAAAAGATGGGTGGATATTGCAAATGACAAAAATAAACATTGCAACATCTCTGTATTTCTACTAGTAGTATTCCAATACCACAATAATAATAAAAAAAATAAGTACTTGGTCAGAAATTCTTAAAATGACATCTACTCCTTCTCCCTCATCAAAAATCCACAATTTATGAATATGCAAATATTTTCATTTCACAGATTTAACTATTGGACACAAGATGTCTCCAACTTCAATAAAAAGTTAATTCTCTGTTTTTGCACTGGAAGCTCCAAGTTTCCACATCACACTTGTGGAGGTTGCATACTGGACCATGATCCAAACTAGTTGTTATGTTGCAAATCCTGCTCAGGCGTACACAACTTTACTTTTGGATGAGCACAGAGAAACTTTCCCTCTTCAGCAGATGATTGCGAAAATAGCCTTCAAGTGTCAAACTCATTCAGCAGTCTGCACAGTCAAGCATCCATCCAAAGTAACATTTTTGTGTGGGATGAGTCACTGTCATGGTAAACTCATAAAACTCTACGCAAGAATTGAGCAGCATGTGAGAGGCCTAGAACTTTCGATCAATCACTGATGTAAAAAAAACTGAATTTTGACTACATCATAACACCCTGTGCTTGTTTCACACACACACACACACATATATATTTATATATTGACAGTTCAATAATCAAATTGTAGAGTTTTAAATGCAGTGAATATTTTTTCCAAAGAGAAGCACATGGGCTTCTCAGTTTTAGGATATTTTTGTCATTTGGACAAACTCAACCTTCATATCTTTCAGATTTTGCTTGTCGGAGTATGTTCCACAAATAAAATGCAAGTATGGTGAGGCAGCTTTTTGTTGCTATGCACCAAAGATTTGGAACAAACTCCCACCATACACATACACCATAATATAGTTGTAGTAGTAGTAGTAGTAGTAGTAGAACAGTACAACTCAGGGTTTACTCACATTTTGCAATGGTTTGTCTGCAATAAATGTCTGAGTAAAGACACAGCAAGTTCTGTCACCTCAAAGAAAAAAAATCCCATAACTCAAATGTCCACAGACCACCATTGTCTAACAAACATTCACTTCCTGTGTGGAAACCACTTCTGGTGTGTGTGGGGACCGGCCAGGCTTGAACATTTGAACATTTCAGATGCATGCAGCTACAGTGTCATACACTGCAGATTTGAGTTTTAATCATCACTACTGCTGTAAATACCTATATAATCTCCTTTTGTGGCCCAAGTAACATTATATTAAAGCTGTAGTTCAGAGTTAAGGAACAAGGAGAAAAAACTGGATTCAGATATTCACCACCGGTAAGTAAATGCAGTTACTAAATTTATCATCTGTATCTGTGTTTGGAAAGGATGTTTGGACAAGATATCAATTACATTTAAATCTTATTTTCTGAGTTGATCACATACACAGTAAATATGATGCTCAAAATAAAATTGTCTTTGTTTCAAGGTAGAATGGAATATTTTTCTAGATATTTGGGCATCAACTGGACCTTTTCTCAGATATGTTGCATGTTCTGGATTTTCTCACCTGCAGGTAAAATTCATTTATAACATCTATGATACCACTCCCTCATGTTTGTCTGTTAAATATACAGCTGAACATGAACCACAAATGATCATTTTTATACTTAAGTTTTTGTACGGTTTAAACAAATAAGATATAACAAAATAATTAGTGAACTTTAGAAGTACTTGTTGGTGGATTTCAAAACCTTCAGAGACAGCCAGGCTAGCTGTTTCCCCCTGTCTATATGCTAAGCTAAGCTAACTGGCTGCAAGCTCTGGCTTCAAACTGAATGGGCGGACATGAAATGCATCAATGCTCTCATCTTACACCGGCAAGACAGCGAATAAGCATATCGCACAAACACTTCCTTTAACTGTTGTGTTACAGAATTCTGACAACATGGTAACATTGAAAATTAAATTCACTATATGAAATGTCTGTTTCCCTCTCAGAAGGATACACAACCATCTCACGGGTGGCGGGCAGCAATGTGATCCTGCACTGTAACAAGTCTCTCAGCACGATCGTGCAGCTGACATGGAAAATGAATGGGCTTATATTGTACAGCTACAAGCCACAGACACCCTTATACATCAATGAAACAGCTGTCCACCTGAACATAAACATGTCAGCGAACGAACAGTATGCACTTGTCAAGGAACAAGTCCATGAGTATCATACAGGGAACTATACCTGTGAAGTCACAACCCCCGATGGACCCTGGAAACATACATGGGAGCTGGTAGTTGATGTGACAGATGTGACAGGTGTGTTAATCAGTCCGAAATTACTGGAAACATATGTAATCCCTATGACAGTAGCTGATAAAGAAAATAGGACAGAAAAACAAATAGACTGAATGTGGGGTTATTATAGAACAGTTCAATTATTGATTTCTGCACTTTACCTTTTTTTTCAACAGCTGGAGCAAACAGAAGATTTCTATAACTGCATGCAAACAGATGTTAGTCAACGACAGCAATAATCAGCTTTTTAGTAACAAATCCAATATTCACTTTTATGAAGTATGAACAGTTGAAACAGGGTTCTCCACCCATCTTCCAGCAAAATGCAGCTGAATCAGGTGCTTCTCAGTTTAAAGACAGCGAGCTTCCAAAAGTGTCTGGAACACACAGATTGATACTAGAGTCAAAGTGGACATCAGTTGCTGTAGTCAGTGTCCAAGCACCACACCCTTAACAACATGTCAGAAACAAAAGAACACAAACCTCTCTAAAAGTTACAATGATAAAAGTACAAAAAGTACAAATACAAACATCTGTCAAGTGTGCCTTCGTGTGCACAGACACACACACACCTCACAGTGTTTTGGGGGTATGATCAAATGACTCTAGAGAAACTCTGAGAGAGAAGGCAGCTTTGGATCCTTTGTGACCCCCAGCCATCCTTTTGCCTCCCATAATCCAACGCTGTGGAACCTGAATCAAAGAGACTACTCAATGAATCACCAAATTGCTGAACACATGAAAGCATTTAACAGCGTTACAATCGAAGCATGATTCTGGTCCTTGTGTACATCTATAAAGCGATATGACTGGAAATGTATGATTTTTTGTATTTTGAGAACTGTTGCATTGCCTGTATGTTTATAAGAAGACATAATTAATCTTTGGAAAGAATGAAACGGAAAAAAAAATCCTTTTTACTAGTCTTCTTTGCTGATAGATGTGGTAGTATCTTCTTTTGAAATGTGAACCAACGCAATAAAAAGTCAATACAATGGTGGCCCATTATATTTGTCCATAGATTAAGCCAAAAATCAAGATATAACTATATATTATAATACATTGTATATAATAATAAACATTTATTTATCAAATGTAAATGTAATCATGTATTATGTTATCTTTGAATAACACATGATATGCCATAAATATGCCTATGAGCCAATAGGCTTTGGAATTATGATCATAACGAGTTCTCAGTCAGGATAGAAAGTCTTAAAAACATTGAATCCAAACAGACTCTTATGGTTTTCTACAAAATGATAAAGGGCTGTGATGATTTCCATTGAGTCCCCACCAGGTGGCAGTATTTTACAAGATAGTTTATTACAGGATCCAGCCTTTCTGTCTGTTCAAAGATGTGCACATCACAAGGCAAAGTGAGAGCTGAATCATCTATTTAAATGGCTGTATTGTAAATCTGATCATTTGGACATTATTGCAACATTAATCAAAATTTATGGAAATGCATTTCTATTTTAAAATCTCTCATTTATAGAAAAGATGGGTGGATATTGTAGATGACAAAAATAAACATGGCAACATCTCTGTTTTTTGAGTGGGAATCGAATCACTGTCATGGCAAACTCATTATGCATATTTTTAAAATACATCCATTGAAATATTTTATCAGCACTCAGTAATGTCAACCATTACTACTGAGAGTCAAATCATCACAGGTAGATTTTACCATAATTTATCGTCTGGAATGAATTATGATTTGTCAACAAGTGGAGAGTTTCAGCAAGAAATCTGATATAGTTTGATGACAGCTACTCTAAAACAAATAGTAAAAGACACAGACAGAACAACAGTCATACTTCATATTCATTTGGTATTTTAATCTTTATTTGCAGAATCCTTTGTAGAGAGACATGGCCTGTTCTTTATATAAGCCTGCCAGTGTTCATTTTCTTTTGATCCGGATGCCACTAGAGATCATTTTGAATTATGTCTTTATTCACCATCACCGGTGATAACCTTTTCAAATAGGTTGAAATATTCAGAGCTCATGTTATTCAGGGTATCAGTTAGGTAAGAGGCCTCTGTTTCTTATAAAGAAGACTCATCCGTTAAAAAACCTGTGAGGGAAGAGAAGTGTGGATTTATTTTCTTTCATTCAGTCAAAAGTGTTTCATAAATCCACAGACTTATCAACCATGGTGCCGTAGATGAAAATTAAATACAGGCAAAGATAAATATCAAATTCACTATTCAGATATTCATGTGACAATAATTTGCCTCCATTGATGTAAACTGTTCACCCACTGTGTGTGGTTGTCCCACATTCTGCTGGTCTTTGTCACCCAGGAGGAGGTTGACAAGTACACATTTATCTTCTTCAACTGTAGTTTTTTCCCTTTTGCTTTAGGCTGAACAGTTGGATGAAAATGCATTTAGTGTACTTAATTCATGCTAATTACACCATAATTAAGAAACTGATGCTGCTGTTTTTTTTAATTTAGGCACCAAGTTTCTTTTGTCTATTAAAAGTCCAAATACATTTTAACTGAACATAAAAGAAAATTCATGGGGAATCTCAAAACTGAGGATATTCACACCTTCAGAGGTTATAACGTATGTAAAACAACATAACTAAGGTATGCTTTGAATGCATATGAAGACTTTGTGTTCATATGTTTTTCTGGGTCAAGGATAGTGGGTGGTGGTAAGTTCAAACACTCTTACTGCTTCATAAACTCTTCCATCTCAGCGGAAGTCAGCTTACATTCCACTGCTGAAAATAATGACAACCAGTCTTTTGAGGTTCCTTGTAGTGCAGCAGTACATCAAACTGAGAGACCATATCCTGGAGAGACAAAAATATCTGCTGCAGTGACAAGTGTTTCATTGACAATATTTACTTTTTCAGTTCAGGATTTGTTTTGAATGCCAAATTTTATTTTCAATGCCAAATATGTTCTGTTTCTACAAGTAGTATTCCATCACCTCTTATCCATGCTGTCAGTGAATCTACCCTCCACACAGAAACTCCAAAAGAAGCTGGCATGCACACGCAGCCTGTTCAGGGTGTGGCTCTTCAGACTCACTTGTCTTTATTATTCAGTTTGGAATAAACATTAAACTTTAAACATGATATGTAAATCTATGCCCTTGACCATGACTGGTTCCAAACTAGTTGTTATGATGTAAATCTTGTTCATGGGTATATGCTTTTGCTTTTTGGTAAGCATAGAAAAAATTTCCCTCTTCAGCAGATGAATGTGAGAACAGCCTTCTAGTGTCAAAGTCATTCAGCAGTCTACACAATGAAGCTCAAACATCCAACTGAATTAATATTTTTGTGTGGGATGAGTCACTGTCATGGCGAACTCATAAAACTCTATACAAGAATGGACCAGCATATGAGAGGCCTTTTAAGGTTGATTGTAACTTTCCATTAACCACAAGTGTCAAAAAAGCTTTTGGCCACATCATAACATCCTGTGCTTTTCCCCCCACACACATACTGCTAATTATTGACAGGTTAATAATCGAATCATAGAGTTTTAGATGCAGTGAAAATTTTCTTCAAAGAGAAGCACATGGACAGGATAGGATATTTAGTGGACATCTGTATCATTTGGACAAACTCAACCTGCACAGAAGCTGGTACAAAGAATACTCACATTCATTGACTAGCTAGAGCAGATGATGGTGAAAAGTCAACAGATTATAATCTGGTGGTGTGCATGTTTACATGTGACTTTTGAAAACACACACCTATTCAGGATAAATGAGCTGTGATGAGATGGGTGACTGAAATTTCACAGAACACTCCTGTAAGAATGCTGCCATTGTGCAAAGTCATTTGATACACGCTAATATTATGGCACGTTCAAAGTTTGCATTTTCATTTTCAGAGTGCATATCTATTTTTCATCATTTTTGTGGGTTCATATTTCTGGTGGTAATGACACATTTTCAAACATGAAAAAGAAAGTAAAAAATGTGATATGATCTAAGGCCTCTCACACTCAGGGGGTCTTACAAGTAGAGCAGTACAACTCAGGGTTTACTCACATTTTGCAATGGCTTGTCTGCAATAAATGTCTGAGCAAAGAAACAGCAAGGTCTGTCACCTCAAAAAAAAAAGTACATAACCCAAATATCCACAGACCTCCAGTGTCATACAAACATTCACTTCCTGTGTGGAAACCACCTCTGGTGTGTGTGGGGACCGGCCAGGCTCGAACTTAACATTTCACATGCGTGCAGCTACAGTGTCATACACTGCAGATGTGAGTTTTAATCATCACTACTGCTATAAATACCTATATAATCTCCTTTTGTGGCCCAAGTAACATAGCTGTGTCAGAGTTAAGGAACGAGGGGAAAAAACTGGATACAGATATTCACCACCGGTAAGTAAATGCAGTTACTAAATTTATCATCTGTATCTGTGTTTGGAAAGGATGTTTTATATGTTTCTTAATGGCAATTTTATTTATAATTTTACAATAACATTATTGTTTAATTCAAATCTTTTGATGTGTGTTGTGTTATTTTTTCCATTTTGTTAGTTTGTAATACGTAATAAATGCCTCTTATATTGGCCAGAACACTCTTGAGAATCAGTTTTTTAATTTCACTCAGACTTTCTTAGTTAGTAAGTAAAGTTTAAATAAAAATACAATATCTGGACAAGATATCAATTACATTTAAATCTTATTTTCTGAGTTGATCACATACACAGTAAATATGATGCTCAAAATAAAATTGTCTTTGTTTCAAGGTAGAATGGAATATTTTTCTAGATATTTGGGCATCAACTGGACCTTTTCTCAGATATGTTGCATGTTCTGGATTTTCTCACCTGCAGGTAAAATTCATTTATAACATCTATGATACCACTCCCTCATGTTTGTCTGTTAAATATACAGCTGAACATGAACCACAAATGATCATTTTTATACTTAAGTTTTTGTACGGTTTAAACAAATAAGATATAACAAAATAATTAGTGAACTTTAGAAGTACTTGTTGGTGGATTTCAAAACCTTCAGAGACAGCCAGGCTAGCTGTTTCCCCCTGTCTATATGCTAAGCTAAGCTAACTGGCTGCAAGCTCTGGCTTCAAACTGAATGGGCGGACATGAAATGCATCAATGCTCTCATCTTACACCGGCAAGACAGCGAATAAGCATATCGCACAAACACTTCCTTTAACTGTTGTGTTACAGAATTCTGACAACATGGTAACATTGAAAATTAAATTCACTATATGAAATGTCTGTTTCCCTCTCAGAAGGATACACAACCATCTCACGGGTGGCGGGCAGCAATGTGATCCTGCACTGTAACAAGTCTCTCAGCACGATCGTGCAGCTGACATGGAAAATGAATGGGCTTATATTGTACAGCTACAAGCCACAGACACCCTTATACATCAATGAAACAGCTGTCCACCTGAACATAAACATGTCAGCGAGCGAACAGTATGCACTTGTCATGGAACAAGTCCATGAGTATCATACAGGGAACTATACCTGTGAAGTCACAACCCCCGATGGATCCTGGGAACATTCATGGGAGCTGGTAGTTGATGTGACAGATGTGACAGGTGTGTTAATCAGTCCGAAATTACTGGAAACATATGTAATCCCTATGACAGTAGCTGATAAAGATAAATAATGGTTATTATAGAACAGAGCTGATAAACACTCCTACTGTTCCTACACAACAAAACACAAAAAGCTAAACGACACGTATGGCTGCACTGTTATTAACTTCATAGCAAACAGAGTCTCTGATGGTACTTTATGAGAAGAAATTTATTACACCGCTTACCAAAACTCCACAGAAAAATCTCCTCATCACTTATAAATAGCTTGTCATGTTTTGAGCTTGGCTATTGTATTATAATGTCAAAATGGCAAAGTGCTTTGGGTGTTTTGAGAGACCACAGGAAATGAGAGCAGCTCCTCTGCTTCCTTTGTGAAACATTGATCTTACACATACAAATGAAACTGTCTTTCCATGACTGTGAGTGCAATTTAACTACATATTGGACTTGCTGTAAGTTTAATTGTGAATTTCGTTTCTTCCTAGATAAAGCTGAAAATCAGAAGCTGGCTATTGCTGTGGCAGCTATTGTTCCTTGTACATGTTTCCTTGTGTTTATATTTTCTTTGATTCTTCTGAAAAGAGTCTACAAACAGCATGCACAGTAAGTTACATTTACTTCAAGTCATTCTATAACACATTTTATTCTTAACTGCTAAAATATAAAAAAAATGTACTAATATCATTTCAAACCTGTAAAATGTGGATTCTAGCTCTAATGTGAATCTCTTTTACAGAAATAACGTTCAATCTCCATATGCAGACATGGTAGGCAAAACAATTCTCATTTTGTTATTTGAGAAGATACACCTAATGCAATCTGTAGATTTATAAGGAATGGAGTCGATTCACTACAAGTTCAAGTAACACCTAAAGAAAGTAAAGACAAAATCTGTTTTGCAAAGAGACTGACATCTAAGTGAGATGACTGCATAAACTGTAAGCCTAGAGTTCAATTATTTTTGCTCTTTACTTTTTTTCCACAGCATGAACAAGCAGAAGATACATATGAAAACTGCCTGGAAACTGATGGTAGGCAACGACACAACAATAATCAGCGTTTCCATAACCAACCCAGTGCTCATATATATGAAATATGAACAGTTGAAACAGGGTTCTCCGCCCATCCTCTAGCAACATTAACAACATACCAGTAACAAAAGAACAAATGGACACAAACCTCTCTAAAAATTACAAAGATAAAAGTACAAAAAGTAAAAACACAAACATACGTCAAGTATGACAACTCAAAGAAAACATAACAAATTCAGTTCTTCATTTATGCGAGAGGCCTCCACTGTGTTAAGAGGGTAAAGGCAACATACCTCTCTGAGGAGAAGTGAGAGGATGATGAGTGGGTAAGGCTGTTTCTATTCCACAGAACTTTATTCATCAGTATGATCAGATCTTGGACATAAATGAAGAACTGAATATGTTATGCTTCCTTTAATTTATCACATTTGATGGGTATTTGTACTTTTTTTTTCTTTTACTTCTGTCCTTGTAACTTTAAGAGAGGTCTATGTTCTTTTGTCTCTGACATGTTGGTCAGGGTGTGGTGCCTGGGCACTGACTATGGCAACTCTCACCCTTGGATTCATTATTGAATAGATTTGAAACCCTGTTCAACCAATTATCTAATGACAATGGCACATCAGGTCTTGATAACATATGTTGTTTGCCTCATGTCTTTGTCCACTTGATGAAGACACAATAGTGTTGAAATGTTAGCTGTTTGCACAATTAAAGGCTGTGAATTAATTGATGTACTCCAGTCCCTTTTGTTCTCTGTATGAAGTATGAACAGCTATAAATATGAAGTGCAAAAAGCAAGTTGGTGCTGACAGTGGGCTAATGTGTGAAAGAAATGAAAGACGTGATATAGAACATTTCTACATTAAAATGTTTAAAAAACAATACTGTGTGTTTAACACCCACAACCATGACCATGTCAGGAGCACAAAGGGCATTTTCACATCCTCTGCCTAAAATTACATTCACTCTGAATAATCAGTTAGTCAGTCAGTCAGGGGGGGATGAGTGTTGCACATAAATTCCCCATCTAAACAGTATTTTTAATGGTTTACAGCAAGTTCCTTTATTTCTAAATACTGAATACTGATAATGTCCATATATAATTTTTCAGGACATTGTGGCTACATATATTCTGCACCCCTGCTGCATGCACATATTCTATGAGCTCATGGAACACAAAGCAGTGGTACTAATGTGTAATAATTGAGGTAACCCATACAAGAAAACAGTTTTTAACACCATCTACATAAATAGAAGTGATGGAGGAGGCAATGATGTGGCAATGTGTTGATGTGGCAATGACCTTCAGACCTCTAGTGGTTACACTGGTTTAGGATATAATAATCTTTGAAAACACATGCATTTCAGGCAGCAATGTTTTTGTTTCTATGTTCAAAATTGGTCATAAATATTTGGAATAAAATCTCACGAAACACTGCTGCTGCAATTAACACATTAGGTTCTTTAATTAGGGATGTAAATACAATTGGAAAAATAAATTAAAACAATTTCAAGGAACTCTTAACTGGTTATGCAACAGTATCAATTTAATACCGATACCTCTATATGACATATATAAACAAACCCTCAGTGAAAAAATTGGCTATGTTTTTAGTTATTCTAAATGCCTGCAACCGGGTCGGATTCCCTACAAAATCAGACCAAATAATTTTAAAGCATACAGACCAGAAAAGCCTATATTTACATTACATGTAGCACTGCAGCTAGTGTTATGGAATTCTCTATTTTTAGGGGTTACACTAGGTCAATCATCGGCCTTGAGGTCACCCTACAATTCTTAAGCAGAAGGAGACATTGTCTCCTCTAACTGTTCATGATGTGTGGGGAAAACAGGAGCCACTCTGATAAAGAGTGAAACGGCGTTGTCCTGATAACCAAGGCCAGAGAGCTGACCCGAGACTCCATAATCAGACATTCAAACCAGAATGTGTTAATGGTGACCTGAAGCTCTATGTAATGTGACCTTAACTACCTTGGGTAAAGTGTAGTTCCTTGTTTAGGAACTAAATGAGTCAATAAGATTAATATTTCATATTGAGGGATGAGACTAAAAGTCAGACCTTTGGAATGCAGAACAGCAAGAGACGACATCTTGTGCAGAACACCTTGATGTTTGCTGTTTCTGTCCCTGCCTAGCCAAGTGTTTAAATAAATATTCTCAGCATAAGACATCAAGGCTCCTTGACATTTTCTTCTACCTGACGTGTTGACCAATGCTTAGAATTTCTCCACAACAACGAGGATGAGGGGAAGTCATTTCTTTTCATTTGATAATGTTAAAAGTTAAGTTAGAGTCTCATTTTAAAAAAGAGGTGAGAAAAAGAGAGAGAGCGTGCAAGAAATCTGAGAGCACAAGCAAGAGAGAGAGAAAGAATCTGAGTTTGAGAAATAAAACATTATTTTCCGATTGTTTCACAGCGGTTATGTTCTAAAGCACAAATAAATATGTCCACACCTCTGCACAACCCTGTAAGAAGATGCCCCACTGCTGGATTTGGCTGAATGCAGCCTTACATGTAACCTAGGTGTATGAACGGTACTAAAACAAATTTAGTTTGCTTCACCACTGTCAGTATTTATTAATCTTACACCACAAACAGATACATTACCTCATCGCTTTTCATCTTGTAAACAGCTGTGTTTAAAAAACAAAAATAGTATTAATAAGTTGCGTCTTTCTTTCACTTGCTTGTTTTTATATATCTTTTTACGTCTTGCTTTTAAATTCTGTTTAATGCCTTTTATGATCAATGTAAAGCACTTTGAATTGCCTTGTTGTTGAAATGTGCTATACAAATAAACTTGCCTTGCCTTGCTTCCAAAACAAATGCCATCAAAATCTTTACACCACGAGGTGGTGCTCTTGGGAAATGCATTCTTCATTTTGGGAAACACTACCACTTTTGTCCACAGGAGTTCCTTGCAGTAACTTTGATAATAAGGATGTCACAAAGACCAGTTGAGACTCATGAGTTACAGTATTTTCAGTAGAGCTCAAATTCTTTGTGAGTTTGTGTAAATTGTTTGTAATATTTTTCATGACTGACTTAATACAGTACTTATATGCCATATATACTGATAGAATGTAGATGAATCTTTGTGATCTTTCTCCATGTTTGTACTTGCCCTGAAACAATATCCTTGTGGTGCATCTGTGTGGTAGACACATATGGTATTTGAGTATTCTATTTAAAAGACTTTAAAATAGAGTCTGGCCATGGATTTACCACAAATAGCAACTCTTCTTTAAATACTTAAATGAAAAGTTGCTCCTAAACTATTTTTTCTCTGGGAACAGAAAAGGGCCTGTACACTGAGTTGGCTGTTAAGTTCACTCAGTGCAAGTACAGAAATACTTGAGGACTCTGAGGCATAAGTAATGTTCATCTCGCTATAAATAGAATACAGGCAAGGCAAGTAACAATCTCTTGGCAGCAAGAGAGATACTTAAAAAACATTCAGTGGAAACTTTTGAAATCAAAAGAAAGGCAGAGAAACAAAAAATGCCTTCAGTAAGTAAATAATTTCAACCCCAACACAGAAATTCAAAGTTCAAACAAAGAAAAATAACAAAATACCAGAAATTGCAGAATAAAGCAAATAAAAAACATTATTATTGACTATGAGGACCCACTAACAGTGCAATAGACCAAGAAGGGCATGTTTAGAAGACGATTATTCCAAGAACTGTAGCCTACCTATAGCCCAGAGTGACTGGAGAACAGTAAACAAAGATTTCAGCGTTGTATAAATACACATCTATAGATAAGTTCAACCAAAAAAAAATATTCATTTGACAAAATTTGACTAAAAAACAAGGATTAATGCTAAGACAAAATTTAAACAGTGGATAAATTTAACACACAGAGGAATGGCATTGTCTGTCCATTTTGGCCCCAAGAGGATGAAGCCTAACTAACTCCTGACTTTTCCTCTAATGCCACCATTAGATTGTTCAAGGTCTCAAAAGGGTGAATCCCAATAGCTTTTCGTCTAGGTCAACCAGCAGGTCTCAAGTTTCAGTAGTAGTTCAGTATTTCTTGGTCCCCACATAATGTATGCTAATAACTGAAGTGATCCCCAAAGATGTCCTCTCATTTCCAAAAGAAGGTTGATATTTTTGGTTGAGAGCCAATTGTCTACACAATGATTAGATGGACAATGTGAACATGTTGGCATATTGACATTAGCATTAAGCTCAAACCATTGTTTCAGCACGGCGCAGCTCTGTAACTCACAAATAAATTGAATGTGCTGCACTAACAATGAGCTGTGGTCTGAACATGCAAAAATGTACTGTGTACCTGGATGCTTGTTTCTTTCTCAGATCAGTCCGCAAAGTGGTTTGTATGCAGGTCAACAGGATGTTGTTTTTCATGGAGATGCAGTACAACAGTTTACATTATAGAATAATGTATTTTGTTTGAAACATATAACTTCATTTTGACCTTAAATGAATATGGATATGTCCTGTAATGATGTTTCTTCTTATTTCTTTTGTGGGTACACCAGTAACTATAGAGTTCAAAGCACAACAGTTGTGTAACATTTATGCCAAAAAGATAAAGTCTGTTCAAAACCGGGTTTTACCAACAATGATATTACAAAAAGTAGCAAGCAAAGCAAGTTATGACATGTTAAGATATCATGTTATGATAAGCAATAAAGGACATACACTTATCAACTCAGGAAAACACTTTTAAGATAAGATCTTTTCCACTTTAAACATCATGACAAAAGCTGCAGATGTGTAAAACAAACTAATTAAGACCCATATTCAAGAAGTATTTCTGTACCACTTGGAAATCTCTTAACCCTAGACACATACAGGACATGATGATGAAAGGACTTTATCTTTGTATTCCAACAAATGACAAATGATTGTATGTATGTTACACTGTGTCTGATTTGACTGCTCACACATGCACAGCTGACTGTGAAATTCAGTACAACATACAACACAGAAAAATGCAAATGTGTTGAATTTCTTGTGTTTTATCTATTTGCATGTCTTCTCTTAAGATGCAGTGTGTTGATGCACAAAAAAATCTGTGTCACTAATACACTAACAAGACTAGGTCAAAACATAGTATATGGCTGGACTATCTATGGTCAATGTGTGAAGTTGTGGCCAATATGTTACAGGGATAGTCAGTGGTAGTGTGTATAATGTGAATTCCTGGATATTGAATGTTCACCTGCAAATTTCTGTATTGGTCTCAGTACTGAGGTAGTGTATCACATGACATGGTTAAGCTATTGTAAGAAAAATACTTTTCACTCATATCTTGGGATGCTTGATTTGAAAGAGAACTTAATCTAATTATCTGTTAACTCCCCCTGCTTTTTCATCTGTTTAATCTGCATGCAAATTCAGGAGGCTTATCTCCACCCAGTAACAGTCAAATCATGCACACTTACAAAGCAACCAGCCCACACTAAACTGATATAATATACATAACTTTCTTCTTTTTCTGCAGCTTTCCTAGCTCTTTCTTCATCATCTGTCTTTCTTTTCCTGTCCCTCTCTTTCTTGGCCTGCCAAAAACCTAAAGCTTGAAAGTGTATAAAAATAAGATATGAATCTGAAAACATAAGCTCTGCAACTGAAAAAATATAATTTATTCAAAAGAATTCCAGATGTTAATCAAAATTATATTTAACCTGAAAAAACTTTGAATACATTGTTGTTCAAGATCAAAACTTGAACTTTTAGTTTCAAATTTTAGTTTTTCAGTTACAATTTTCGTTTTCTTTTTGGCCTGGATTTAGTACCATAGACAGATCCAAGTCCACTGCTGCTGGCATCACAGTATATTTCGACAGGCTCTGCTGGCTCAAAAAACTTCAGTACTGGAGGATGTGTGCACAACTTCTTGAGTTTATCAAAGGCTTCCTGCTGTGCTGGCTGCCACGTGAACTCTACATGTCATCCATCACACTTGCTGTCTACCCCCATGCGCATCAAGAGAGTGCGTCTTTGACTGCAATGGTATGATTTAACAGTCCAGTACAGGAGAGGAAAGGACATGGAGCGGCCTGACATGCTGTCTAGAGCACAGCTTCCAGAGAGCATGTCAGAGATGGATGACCTAGAGCGTGTCTCTATGCTCAACTTTGTTGCAGTTAGCAACCAGAAGTAAGCAGAACTTCTGGAGTGAACAAAAAAAGAGCTCCACTGTTTCCAGACAATTCAGCACGGCGGGCCAGAACACAGACGGAAAGTCTATGTTCTACTGTCATGGAAATTTCCACAAGTAAAGGGTGACAGAGTTAAAGCGGTCAAGCTGTATTTTCTGTCTACTCAAACAGAAGATAGCTGCATGTGTTGTTTTGATAAGCAGGAGCCTTACTGGCAATGGCCAGAATGCAGGCCATTGCCAGATGAAACAAGACAGAGACCTGAGATACAACGTAACTAGAGGTCGCAGATTCATGATTCGAAACTAATGAACCAATCAGATTAAGGACTAGTCTCAGACTTTCAGGGCTAAGAAGGGAAAGAGACAGCACCAGAGTAACACTCTGGTGTTTTCTGTTTTGGTTCTGCACTTGGCCAAGTGCTTTCAAAAAACATTTTCAGCTTTAAGACATCAAAATCTTACATACCCTTTTCTCCACTGAAGATGCTGACCATCACTCAAAATATCCACAACACCTATTGCTTGCGTGCTACTTGCACCAACAGCTTATGACTCCCTCAATGTTAAGTGTCTGCGGGACAGGACCAAGGACAAGGTCTTCCATCTGAAAAGTGTGCCCCATGTGCAGTACAGTACGTGGGTGTTTTAAGTGGGTCAAGTTCAGAAACCAAGTGACGACGTTGCAATTTGAACACCCCAAGATCGACTAGTAAGCTCCTAATTTATATCAAGAGTGTGAAAAATTCAGGAGTCACATCATGTTCGTCTTTGGGCATAAAAGATTAATATTGTAGAGTATGTTCAAAACATGCAGATGTAGGTTAATAGTTGGCAGTTTTCAACTTTGCTTTGCTGTAAGCTGTCTTTTGGATTGAGTACTGTAGGTCAGCCCCTTTAAGAGGCTCCATGACTCCAGTCATGATGAACTCACACTTTCTGTGTAACCTTATTTCACAGACTACTCTGTGTACATGTGAACATATTGCGTAAATCTGTTATCTGTTTTTTTTTTTAGTTAAGACAGTTGGTGGGAAAATACATGCAGAGCTTATCTTCCTATAGCTAGAGCTATTGGTGATAAGCAGCCAAAGCTCTTATCTTGAGCTCTCTTTTGCAGAAACAGTTTTCCAAACCAGTATGTGAACAGCAGTTGATGCATGATTGCAGCAAGACAGTAACAAATCCAGAACCCCCAAAAGCTAAACCAAAAAACAGAAAATGCTAGTAACAGTAACAAATAGTAGTAAGAAACAGGGGAAAATGGATCCATCCAGTTGCTTCCAGGCTTGCCACAGAGATCTCTAGAAGGAGACAATTCAATATATTTAGTTAACATTCAATTTCAAATCAGTCTGCGATGAGTTTCAAGGTATATACATATTACTGAAAGAAAATATTTTTTAAATTCAATTTAAAAATGTAAAAATTACAAAACTGACAAAAACATGTGTAATATGGTGAACAAACACTAAAAAAATCACAAATTTAACTGTTTAACTCCAGAAATGCAGATAAAGACATAATATCAAAACAAAAATGACTAAATAAAGACAAAGAAAAACAATCACTGCAAAATACAATGTACCTCTAATAACTGTCAGAGATAGTTGTTGTACTCTGAATCATAAATGCAAATGTAGTTTAAACTTTTAAGAGTTTTAGAGGCACAAAGATTTACTTTGATGGAATTTTAAAAGAGCCAAAAAGCATTATAACAAATGTAATATACATGTTTCTTTTGCCTCCCGTTGTCTTTGTAGCTCCATCACTTTTGTAGCTCCATCACTTCTTCTCCATGAGCCCCATCAGGTGAGCTTGAAGTTGTTGGGACTGCCTGTCTGTCCCCACTCCTTGATTATGAACCACCAGTTAATATACAACAAAAGACACACATATAAACATGTGTGTATGCTTGTTTATTTAGCAGTAGTACCTTACATTACACTGAAGTAAAGTGTGTTTTTACTCAGTACCTTGAAAATTTCCCAGATTTATAAAAGTACCACCCTGCAGCAGCAGCAGCTCCACCGAGGATAAGCAAAACAAATAAGGTCCAACAAGCAGTGCATCCTCCTGTAGGGAGACAACACAGAAGAAAGAAGAATTCTATAATACTGGTATAATGTACTGTATATTGATTATTTATCAGGTGCATCTAGCTAAATCTAGTACAGTCCAATACAACAGCCCTCCAATCTCAGCTTATTCAGTTTTTGTTTATACCAAGTCAGAGAGGTATTGACTCAATCCCAAGGTAAGAAGATTACTCAGTTTCTTCCTTAATGTTGTCTTAACTAACAGTCTCTACGGTATCAGGAACTTATAGGAGAAAACACAAGCATACATAACCTCAGCATAAATAGGACATATGCCCTTAATGCAGACATTTAAATTAAGCTTTACTGCACTCAGGCAAGAAACAGTTACAGCACAAATTCCCCCTAGCCAAAATGCAGTTTAGAGTTGATTTCTGTGTATTCCCCTATTTTTGAGAATTATTTATTTATTCTTGGTTAGTTTGTTTTTTGTTCTTTTTTCTTTTTCTTTCCACTTTGGCAAGATATGTATATCCACTCTATTATAAACAATTCGATCGTAAACCACATCAATTATAAACCACAGCATTCCAAGGCCAGGTGGAAAATATATTTCACTTCCTCCATGTGTTCTGACTCTCATTTGGATACAGCTGGAATATGTTCACAGGACGTGTCCAAGTGTGCATGAACCATCTAATCTGAGTTCAAATGATGACATGTCTGAACTTTTCATCAAACGAAACCATAACAGACTCAAATCCAAAAACACATAGCAAGAAAGAATGCAAAAGATAAACACAATTTGACAAAAACCTTACAGCCAAATCAAACCTGACCTCACCTGAAGGCACATGTAAATAAAGGCGACCATGTTTTCTTCCATATAGATTAGATGCATCGCATTGGTACTCGCCATTGAGGTCAGAAGTCATGCTGAAGAAGCGAAGCGTTGCACCCTCTGCTCTGACAGCAGACTGAGGCCATGACCCATCACGTCTGAAACAAACAAAGAAACAATGCTCAGTAAAACTAACTAAGACTTAAAGCTATGAGACAAAATTTTTTAAAATAATTTTGCTAAAACTGTACAGAGCTGTGCCAACAGTCAAATGAATCCCAATTGTTGGTTCTTAATTTGTGTTCTTGAAAGATAGGATTGCTAAATTCCAACTCAGACCCTATTAGAATTAGAGCTGCTCAGCTGCTGATTAGTTGATCGACAGAAAATAAATCAGCAACTGTTTGGATAATTAATTATTAAATTCTGTTGTTCCAGCTTCTTACATTTTTATTTTATTTGTTTATTTAAAGTTCTGTATGTAGGAATCAGAAATTCCTTCTCATTAGTGAGACCTGTGGCCATTAAATAAGCTGTAGTCAACATCCTAGTGCTCACTACTGTAGGTGTCGTTTTTTTTCTCGCTTACACTTCAGCACATTTGTAAGCTCAGTGAGCTGTGGCTGGAGGGCAACGTCCCATCGTCGTGGAGCAACAGGCTGCTGTTCTGTTCTGAATTATGTTCCACTATTGCAGAGCTTGATTTCTGCTCCTTTGATGAGAAAGCAATGAGGTGTTTTGTTGTGAAATATGCAGTAATTGCTGGAGATCAGCTAGTTGGAGATTTGTGAGCTGGAGAGCTAACATCTGCATGCTGCAGTGTTTTGTTTTTGGAGAAAGGCAAGGATTATGTTGGATTTTCATAGAAAATCCAGGCTGGACCCATCTCATATCAGTCCACGGGCTGTCCACAGACAACCGAGAAAGTCAGGTAAGGTCACATGTTTTATGTTACATTACTACCTGAAACATTTTGGTTTTATGCGCATTGTTTCTATTAGTAACATCTGAACTCAAGTCAGCAACACGCCATGAAAGGCAGGAATAACAATTTTTATTGGCAGAATACATGAGGCTTATCAGACTAGACTATGAACTTTTGGCCCATTGGCCAAATATGGGATCATCATCAATTATGAAATGGAAAATTAAAATGAAAAACATTTTAATAAGACTGAGTAGCAAAAGCAACAAATCTATTTAAAGCTCTATGTGACGAAAAACATTCTTTTCCTGCTCTCCGTTTTCTCCACCCAAATTTCAATTTCAGAATATACAATTCAAACTCACAGAATTAACCGAAGGCTCTTTCACCTTTGTTCAAAGTCTGTGAGAATGACAAATGAAACAAGGTGTCAAGGTTATATATTACTTACATTCAAACTGGTTTGTTAAAAAACTACTTTACCTGCTCCAGGTAAAGTTGGCAGGAGGGTTGGCTTCAGTTACACATTGAAATGAGTTATCTGATCCATCGATACTCACTTCCATTGGTGGGACTGTGAGAAACAGAAAGAGAGAATGAGCTGTATTATAACTCATCCTATTTGTACTGATACATGTTTATCCCTTCACATCTGATTTAAGGATTAGAGAACTTGAACAAGGTTTTTAAATTTCATCTCTACCCTGCTCAGTATTGGACATTACAGAGGTCTTTCTGAGATGCATTTCTCAAATTTACAAATGTCTACAATGCACAGAAGTCTTTAAATATACCAGCTGGCAAACAATAGTCTGCTTGTTTAGGCTGGATTTGCTGCATTGGCAAATAACTGTGGTCTGTTCATGAATAGAGGCTGTTTCTCAGCAATTTGACAGAGAAACTCAAGGTCACACAGGTATGTTTGAATAACCGACAGACAGGAAGGACTCCATTATTTGTAGATCTGTTGTCATGTCTAGCTTTACAATAGTCCCTTTATAAAGCTGTCATGAGAAAACTGAGGAGTGTTCAGTGAGTGAATTGCTGGGAGAATTCCACTGGAGACCAGATGTCTGTATTAGGCTTGTGACAATAAAAGGCTTCACTTGTGCTGAACAAGATCAGCTGCCTTCTATAATGGAAACTGCTAGAAAGTTGGTGGCACATTTGTTTTGTTATTATTACTAAGTTGTAATGACTGTTATTCTGTTAGGCAGTATGAACAGAGGAATGACTGTGGCAAGAAAAAAAAATATTTCACTGTTCATTTGAGCATCTGCCTCACACATGCTTATGTTTTGACTACTGCAGTGCAAACCAGTACGTTAGGGGCCTTTTCCAAACTAGCCCCTACACCCTCTCCCTACCTACTTCCACTCCATTTGCTCGTTCATGTGGAGGGTCCACCACATCAAGTGCCATCCCAAACCAACTAGCGCAGAGCGGAATTGGGTTATAAAATCTGAATCATGGATGCATTGTAAGAGCTGGATACCAAAATAAAAATGGCTTCAGTTCTACAGGAATTGCTCATCTGACGCATACGCCAAATAAAGTTTCTGGCTTTCCCCCCGTTGGCCGCACCCACCAACTCCCACTCAGCCCATAGAGTTTATATTGTGATGATGCCATAGAATTTTAAATAGCTTTTCTCGGCTTGAGGAAAGTTTTACAAACATAAAACCTCCATGGATCAAAAGTTCATAATAGAAAGAGTCATAACTGATGTTTTTTGCAGTTCAAGGTGTCCTGTCAACAGTTTACAGGCATCTGTTTTACAATGGTCTATGGCGAAAATCCTTTTTGGGCTGCAGGAGGATTTTTTGCTGCAATACCGCGAGTGGCCACTGGGAATAATTGGCTGCAAGGCTGCGTGGCGGTGCCCCACCTAGCTTTTATAATACATCCATGTGCTGAATTACTGAGTACGTGCACGCCTATTGTGTTCGTCATGAAGGCTGACTGATGACGTTGTGGGTGCTATGTGTAGCACTCGGCTCCTAACACTACTATTTAGTAAGGACTTTAAATACTTTTTAATCATTTTTGGACCAGAATCAGAGGATATCAGATCCAGATAGGCGGCAGAAGTGGATGTTTGCAACATTAAATGACCACACGAGACAAGAAGCTATAAACTGGTACCATGTATTATTTTTTGAAAATAAACAAAATAAATTAAATAACTTTAAACTCAGTAAATATTTAAATTCCACAGAGATTCCAGAGAGATTTCTTCTGTCACCTTTTGTATTGGTTTATTGAGTTATTTTCAACTACTTTTTGGTTTTGACTGGGTACACCCTTCTAGAGGTAATCTCAATTCTCAGTCTTTGGATCCAACTTTAGTTAGGTAACAATATTAGAACCATAACCTGTTCAATATGATCACTTTACAATCAACCTTGCAAAAGTTCACTATTCACTGCTCTAACAATAACAAAATCACTTTAACCAAGGCACATTAATACACTATATCAATAATATGAATACTCAGTCTACTCATTTAAACCAGTGCTGGTTATGACTCCATCCACAGGCACAGGGAATGCATTTGAAGAAGAGTGAAGAAAGTGTCTTTTCCAAGTCAAGTCAAAAATAAAGAGTAAAGTCAGAGTCTGAGATCTTGGATTGTGGAAGTGGGCTGAGGGTTGAGCATGAAAGTGGCGCTGGCGTTGTGCAGTTAAGGTGTTTACACTATCGTCGTGGCAGGAGAGAGGTAAGGTTGACAGTTCTTGGCTCTGGGCTCTCAGTTCAGGAATTTTCAATCCAGAGATCTAATGGTCTCTCTGGTTTAGCTCGCCATCAGCTTCAAATCAACTCAAAAAACCTGACCTGCAGTCATTGACATGGCCAGAAATAATCATTAATCAACTGCCATTCTGATTAGTCAGGGATGACTAATTCCTAAACCTCAACAAAATATATGCATATGATGTAAACAATCAACACACTTTAAAACTTTACAGTAAATGAATTTCTGAGTAAAAATGAACTAAATAACTATTTTTACCTTAACCTTGTATTTTTAAATTAAAACAATATTTCATGAATTACAAACCACAAATATGAACTTTATACTCTATATTCTTAAGTATTCTGCTCTTTAAATCAGATTCACTATACCAATAAAATACAATACCCAACAAAACATTACTTAGTATGTTGCTTCAGTATTAAACAGTTCAGTAGCTTTACCAGCCACAGAAAAGATTGAACAATTAAATACTCAACATATCACATCTTTATATTTTTTTCCCAGTTGAGTTGTCAACCAGTTTTACTTTATTTGAGCTCCACAACAGTTGGCTAATTGCACTGTTTAGCACTAAATGCTAATTTTTGTTAGCTCTAGGTTCATTCACTTGAGCTAGCCAGCTGAGCCTAGCATCATGTGATGCAACATTTAATTCTTTACTTTTACTACAACTCACCAATTACGGAGTTCCTCTGTGTCACTTGCAGGTTGCAGTGAGCAGCCTCTCACACACACATCTACTTGTTATGAATATTCCATAACTAACCTGAGCCACAAAATGTCAGGCTGTGTTTTTGTCTTCTCAAAAAGGAGATAAAGGCATGGCTGTTTATAACCAGGAGCCTCACAGGCGAACCAAGGCCAGAATGCAGGCCATTGCCAGACTAAACAAAGACTTGAGATGCAACTTGAGGTCACAGATTTATGATTTGGAACACATGAACCAATTTCTCTGAAGGCTCGTCTTGGACTCTCAGGGCTGAGACGAGTTGAGACATCGCACAACAAAGATGTGCTCTTTCAAATTGTCTCCCTTGGCAAAGTTTCATTAAAGCATTCCCAGAATTTTCAGCACTTTAAATACTGCAACTCAATGATGTTTTTGTTATTGTAGGAAGAATGACAACAGATCCAGGAAGAACACCTCCAGAGGACCCCAGCTGAAGACAGCAACCAAGCAAAAGACAAGTAAGGAGCATTTACAAATGTATCCATGTGGATGAGTTTAATTCTTCCATTTTTTGAGGGGAAGTTTCTCTTAACACATTTGAGGGTGAAAGGGCAGAGACTGTCATATAAATAAACACATGAAAAACAACTGTTTGTCTAAGGTGTGTTCTTTGTTTCAATATTTGAAATGTACTAAGAAATGTATTCTTTAAGTACAGGTGATGTAGAAAACCCGTAAATTATATTTATTATGTACATGTTGTGACTGCACATTATGACTTAAAAGTCCATGTAATAGTATTATTATATATATATGTTTATATATTTTTATGTTTTGTGTATACATGATACAGAAAAACACACAAAGTGTAATGATCAGCACTAATAATTAACGCCCATACCACTGCCTGAAATCTCACACATGACCGACTGGCACCAGTCCATGTCACTTTCAAAATTTCTGCCAGAGAAATTTTCTAGTTAGAAATGCAATTCTACAATGTTCTGCAGTACATTTGATATGTTTAACTTCTGATGGAAAATAAATAATATTTAAACCAATATTAATGTGATATCTTCACATCTCACATAGGAGTAAAAATTAGCCTTTAAACTTGACAGAAAGATTTGATTTATATTGTAATATATCGACATCGACTGATATCTTGATAGGATTTTGTTCCATATCTCCTAGCCCTACATCACAACTATTTTGGAGCCAGTTGTGGTCTAGTATGCAATCTACACATGTATGATGTGGAAACCTGAAGCCTCCAGCACACAAACACTGAGAATGGACCTACAATGAAGGAAACATCTTGTGTCTAGAAGTTAAAGCTGGAGGGTGGGTCTTTAGTCTCCAATAGCATTTGGAAAGTCTAGCACAGCCACAAGATTAAATTCTAATTTTCTAATAATTCTAATAATTTTTATTCTAATTCAAGTTAGCAGAGAGCTAACTGGAAGTTGCTGCTAGAGCATGTGCAACATGTACATCATTCCAGCATGAGAATGTCACCACCTATACCAGATTTAAATCTGCTTATACTGTGAAATACTGGCGGTGATAGGCTTAATCAGCATTGTGGGAACTCGTTTGGCGAGGCCTTGAAAATAAATTCATTTATATGATGTTGTTTATATATTATACTAAAGGTTTAAACGAAATGAAAAATTTCAAAAGTAAATTTTTAAAAGGACAGACACACATTGTTGTACCAAGCAGAGCATTTTGATATGTCTTAATAATATCAGTAAGCAGTAAGCTAGTAGCTGGAGAACTGGCTAGCGTCTGACACTGCCTAAAGCTTTGACCTGAAATGGCATTTTGCTCTCTTTCTGGCCTGACTGTTCCCTTTGTCTTTCTAGTTGAAGAAGAAAAGCCCCTTTCAAAGCCTGTTTCTCACTGTTTCAAAGGGAATCCGCACCCATAGCTGTTTAGCAGCCTTAAGAGTAGATCACAAAAGAAACAAATGTATTGTACCACTCAGTCAATGTATTTTTTTGGCACACATGGATCCTTGGTACTTGTGTGTTTTTGTCTAAGGAAAAGTTGAGAAACAATCATGGCCTTTCCCCAATAGCCTTACATGTTTTTTTCTCACACTTATGCTTCTTTTATTACAAAATCACCTTTTTAAACATTGTCTGGTGTTCAGATATGATTGTTCGTCACTCTTTCTCTTCTTTACACGGGCAACGGTGCCAATGACTCGGAAAAAACTAAGGATACATAGGATAGCATTTACCATAAAAGCTTATCTGACGTATTGCAATATACTACTATGGAAAATCTTTTCAATCCGTGCTTTAAATCCAAGAAATTTGACAAAACTGAATTACAAAATTCATCACAACAACAAAACCAGAGGATGACCAGGATGTTCCTTCAAAGGTATCAACTTCTTTCTGAGCTCATCTCAATAAGATTATTAGACTAGTTCCCCGCTACATCACTGGGAAAGCGGTTGCTCCCAGCATAAATATTGACCAGGAAATGTGCACAATACGGGAACTAAATGTATACTCACAGTAGACCTGTATGGTGAAGGACAGGATCTCTTCTTTCGACAGGGCTGTACCAGTGATGACACACTGGACCGAATGCTGGCTGATTTCTCTGGTGGGTACTCCAACCAGTGAGCTGATTGTGGTGGTCGTACCATTGCCATGCTCGGTGGAGTTGGTTTTTTCCTTCACCTTTTCTGCTAGAGTACCAGTTTTCCACTTCACCTTTGCAGGAGGCCTGGACCCTGCAGCCATGCAGGTAACAAGGGAAGTCTCTTCATTACCCAAGGTAGGATGATCATCTTTCAAGCTTGTGATGGGAGGCACTATGGGGGTTAACATACACAAATAAGTCAACATGCAAGCAAGAAAATAATATAACAATAAAAAGATAAGACATTCTCTCTTTCTCCTTCTCTCTCTCTGACACACACTCACACACACACACACACACACACACACACACACACACACACACACAAAATATAGATCATTTTAACACAAAGTTTTGTCATACCCTGCAGGTTTAGTTTTATCTCAGTCTTGAAATTTCCGCTAGGGAACAGAGTGAAGATGCACGTGTAGACACCTTCATCCAAGAGTGAGGCATTAGTTAACTGGATAGATCCATTGAAATCATTAATGTTCCCAACAAATTGAAATCGATAATCCTTTCCATTGAAATACTGGGGTTCACCCTTGGAAGGGATTGTAAAAAAATTATCACTTTGCAGTTTTGCTCTGGTCTTCCTCTGCCAGGATATCTGTGTCAGGCTCTCTGTTGTGTCAGTGAGTTTGCAGGGTAAGGTAGCTGTCTCCCCTTGCACCACAGTTACATTCCCACCTGTAAGGTACATAAAATCTTATCAGGCAATCTGATCATAAATATAAGTAAAAACAAACATGGATGCAAACATTTACACCAGGCCTGAACAGAGTACCAGGCAGCCACATCTCTGTATTTGTGACTATCTCTTGCCTCATTTTATTGTTTTCAATGAGGCTAAAGGGGCACACAGACATGAGGAGTACTACTAAGCCTGTGAAAAAAGCTTTATATTATCATCTGTGGCTTTTTTTTCTGTTACAGAAAGTCTGAAACAAAACTGGGGAAGTGGGGGTTGAAAGAACTAGACTTACTAGTTCTTCTCACTGGTGCCTGAAAAAACACTCCTTCACCATCCCAGCTGCTTGCCTTGACAGAAAAATAATCAGCAACCATTTTAATAAATTGTTTCAGTTGTTTTCAAGCAAAGATAGTGAAAAATGCCAGTCATTCTCTAGTTTTAACTTCTCAGATGAGGGGATTTCCTGCTTTTTGTTGCCATATATCATTGTAAATCGAAATCTTTGGGTTTTGGACTTATGTTTGAATAAAACAGGACATAGACTCTCTTTGGACTGGACACTATTTTTTGACATATCATCACTAAATCATCAGTTAACTGAAAAAATAATTGGAAGATTAATTGATAATGAAAATTATGGTTTATTGCAGCCTTAAAACTGTGTACACAAACTGAAGAAGTATTGTTTGTGTCTAAAAAAGGAAGGAGTAGCTGGTTCCAATCTCAATAAGCAAAACAAGAAGTCCATTTCCCCCAGTCTCGTGACTTTTTTATCTTTTTTATCCAGCAATAACCAAACATGATCTGATTACTGAAGATGAGAGACTCAAACCTCAAAAGACCTGTGCGGTTTAATGTCCCTTCTGAACAGCGTTGATCCAGGAGACAAACCTGATACAGCAGCACTGGACCATTTCAACACAGCATACATGATTGGGACTGTCTGCCCTCAGAAGAAAAACAGGACAGGCCAAAACAACCTATAGTTACCTTTATGCTACCTAGCAACCATAGTGATTAAGAAGTGATGTAGTTCAGATGATGTTCTCCTAGTTATTGACCACCAACATAAGTCTGCCTGCACACAACTAGCAAACATGTCCACCCAAAATTGACTTGTGGAGGGTATGGAAGAAAATCTCGCTACAGAAAAAAAAAAAAAAGAATTGGTGAAACTCAATTCTATACCTGTAAAATGGTAACTGAAGGAGAATGTGAGTCCAACCAGAACAGGCCAAGTAAAAGCTAAGCTGCCAAAAGTTGAAGAATCAACTACTTAAACTAATGGAAGCAACCCAGATTGAAGAGCAAAATAACTTAATGCTTTATTCTTAAATAACTTAAAACTTAATTCTCCCTGGGAAAAATCAATGAAAGGGCAGATTAACTGAAGGGATGATCAAGAAAAGTTGAGCCTAAATTGAGAACGCAAGTAAGGCTCTTCACTCACTAAGATGACTTCAAGATAGTGATATGTTGAAAATAAAAAATTGTTGTTGTTGTGTGGCTTTTGTGTCTTTGTAATAACCCCCTTTTTCTCATTCTTTGTCTCTCTCCCCCCCCCCCCCCCCCCCCTCTCACACACACACACACACACACATTACTGAGCTCCCCCCACTTCATGATCAAGTGATCTGTGCATTTATGTTGTTGTGTGGCGTTTGTGTCTTTGTAATAATCCCCTTGTCATCTCTCTCTCTTTCTTTCAGTTCTTTTTCTTCTTCCATCTTTTCATCCCTTCTGTATTTATGGATTTATTCTGTTATTGTGTTTTCCCCAACTTGCTCTGTATCTTTGTGAATAAAGCTATGACAAAAAAAGAGAAAAAGCACACATAACACAGACAAAGGAATGCGCAGCATTCAGAAAATCGCTGGAAATCCAGAAAACACACGATATTTTTATACACTCTCTCAAAGCAGCTTGTACAGATGAAGAACAAAGCGTTGAAAAACAAAGCAAGTTGCATCGTTGCTTTACATACCCTGCGTGTCTCTGACCAGGATTAATGCCAATATCACGAACAGCAACTTGCAGCTCATTAAGACACAACTTGCTGATGATCTGTCGTAAAAGAAAGTCCCGGAGGAGGACAGGAACAAAAAGTGTGTCTCCATCCGTCCACTCCTCTTATACAGCTCATGGATGCACAGTCATGTCGCCATTTTAGCAGCCAGGACTCCTCCTTTTTTGTACAGTGGACAATACCCATCTGACACCAATAGCATTCACACTGAGTACACCTGGCCTTAAAAATGAGCCACACTGTAGAAACAGCTACATTTTCTCGGTTGGGAAATGAAACATTTCTCAGGGTTGGGTTGCGCTAGGAGAATTTAAACTCATTACGTCAGTATTTACAACAAGGTCATGTTAACTGTTTAATTCATGGTAAGGTAATTAATTTTCTGGATGGCAACGTCTAGAATAATTGTACATGAGAAAAAATGAAATATTGGTGAAGTTACACCCACATTCATGTGTATTCATACCGTTAAGATTTCTCCATTAAATCTATACTTTTTCCCCAGCTTGCTGTTCATCCTGGTTTCAACATCCAGTACAGTCTACTTCAGAAGTTGCAATTTCTCAGAGCATCCTGTACTCATAAATGATTGTAGCGATTGATAAGACTTATTTTCAATATCTGTCGATAAAAAATCTTTCTGTTACAGATATAAGACCATTTTTACAGTAACACATGTACAGTATGTAAAAAAGTAGAAATAGTACTTTAGATGATGATTTTAGAAGTACATATACAAATGTCACACGGAAAAAAAATATCATAGCTATTCCCTCTGCACCTGGACAAAATTAGGGATGTGCACCATTAATAGAGTGGGGCTGTAATTTAGTGCACTTTTCTCCACAGTGTTATCTCAATCTTTTCTCACACGACTTTGGCTGAGCCTTTATCACCATCTGCTGGACAGCGTAAATGAGTACTTCATTCTAGACCGTAGATGGAATTGAGCCTCTCCAAGTATTGACTCCTCTGCTTGTTATTTGTCCTGCGGTCAACATCACCTGCAGTTGAGGAGCTACAGCTACATACCTAAGCTGTAGCAGCCAGGACCATAACAAGCCTGTAAAATAACCATGAGTAAGTTTGTAATTGCAGGATGTAAACTTCTCCCAAGTTCCTTCACTTTCTGCATTTCCTTGTACCCTCAGCTGTGCACAAAAATAACACAGATCAAGGTTAGTACAATAGTTGTAGGCGCATTTACTAATTAAATAGATTTTCAGATTTCTGTATCCATCCTTCGATGCAGATGAATCAAACTTAGTTTATGCTGCTCACAGTATTGAAAATGACATTTAAAACATTTGTCTTTACAGAAACAAGGTTACTGCAGACAATCCACAGGTCTCAATGTGAACAAATCAATGAAATTGAAGAAAAAGTCACTATGAAAACAGTTGAGTTCTGGTTGATAGATTTATGGATTATCCAGAGTATTGGAAACACTGAACACTGAAATATGAGTCATCTTACCTCCCTGGAGGAATGAAGGTGGAAATTTCACATAATTTCAAAACCAAAAGAATATCTGCATGCCTCGATGGAGACAGAAAACCGGAAACTGATGAATAAATGTAGTGGGATTATAAATTTCCTTCTGAACTTAAAAAATTAAATGTAACTGGAAAATGTGAAGTAAAGTACAAATGCTTCAAAATTCTACTTGAGCTGGTCAAATATGAAGCTTAGCGGAAGTTCAGTCAGGAAGACTATTTCTTTAAGCATGCTCACTGAGTCTATTCATCTCTCCCGCTTCCCTCTCGATCCACCCCTCATCACTTCTCCTCATCCAATTCAAATCCGCCACCTTTTCTCCCTCGCCAATCAGCTTTCAGTTGTCATTTTTAAAAGCGCTCTCTCTCTCTACCTCATCCAGCTGTCATCCAGCACACGAATCTCAATCCACCTCCTCCTCCTCAAGATCCAGGCCATCTTCATCTTCAACCAGAAGCTTCCATGTCAGGAGGAGTCATTCCTACCACCACCAGTGTCTGGGCCCAGGGGAAGTCCTCTTCTGATAGAAGCTTCACATCCTTCGATCTGTCTTCTACGCTGAGCTACTCCCTGGGGCCTAAGCGCCAAAAATGATTTGTACACAATAAATGTCTGTCTGCCTCATAACCTGCCTTATTCCATTCTTAATAGTCTGTCCTGATTGAACTACAGTTGCTTTTCAAAACTGGATTACAGGCCTGTGGATGGCAACGTCAAGAATAATTGTACATGACAAAAACTGAAAAATTGGTGAATTTACACCCAGGTTCATGTGTATATGTATCGTTAAGACTTCTCTATTAATTCTATACTTCATCATGATTTCAACATCCACTACTGTCTACTTCAGATGGTATAATTTCTAAGAGCACCCTCTACTCATAAATGATTGAAGACAATTGATAAGACTTTCAATAAAAAGGTTGTTTTATTACAAATATTTGAACATTTTTAAAGTAATGTATGTACAGTATATAAAGATGTAGAAATAGTATCTTTATTAAATTTAAACCATGTAAACAAATAAGCAAGTATTTTAGAAGTACATATACAAAAGTCACACACACACAAAAATCTCATAGCTTTTCTTTTTGCACCTGGAGAAAATTAATGATGTGCACCAATAATGGACTGGGGCTGTAATTTAATGCACTTGTCTCCATAGTGACATCTATCTTTTTTTAACACAACTTTGTCTGAGCCTTTATCACCATCTGCTGGACAATTTAAACCACTACATCATTTCATAGATAGCACAGTAGTCGATTCTTTCTTTCAGCACAATAGTCTTTAGATTTGTTCAAATTTAAACATATACTGTATATTACAGGTATTACAGTTATTGATTGTTCACCTACTATTCAAAAAAAAATTGTTAAGCAAAATTTTTCATGATTTCTTGTTTTTCACACCAGTTTATTTGTTTAATATCACAGTACATCAAGACATTCGAGTATTAATAAAAAACTGGTAAATGGGGTTATTCTAAAAGTTGTGGCTTTCATGTGAATGTAAACTCAGTAGAGACCATAGATTAAATCAAGCCTCTCCAGGCACTGACTCCTCTGCTGGATATTTGTCCTACAGTCCACATCACTCTACTGTTGTAGAGGGACCACCTATAGCAACAGGAAGGGAAAATGAAGTTCAGTGCGGAAAGGAAGAAAAGAAAGTAAAAGCAGACAAACATGATTGCATGACGTTCTTCTTACCTTTCCCCCTGACTGAAGAGGAAACTGGTCGTGGACTGGGTCCTGGTTCGGTGTTGTGGTCCTGAGTTTTCTGGTGAGACAGTATTGTAATCAATTATGACACCTCCAGAATATCTTCAAGTGTTTAGGTACATTAGCTTAGGCATATAGCTACAACTACAACAAGGATTTTAGAAATAGATGAATGTCCACCGTCAAAAAATAAAATGTCTCTAAAATGTTTTGATTAGTGAGATTTATTTTTTTCAATGTACATTACATTCATATTTTATGTTGAATTATTGTTGAATTTCCCAGCATTAAGGTACAAATGCTGTTTCAAATATTATACTAGAGAAATACTCTCTAGTAGCACCTCAATACTTTAAATCAAAATGTATCACAAAGTATTAAAAAAAGTGTCAAGTATCAAAAAAGTCAGCATTAAATGCTTTGTCAGATTCTTCCAGGAAACATTTAAATTTCAGAATATATTTTATGTAGGCAAAACATTTTATTTAACATTGCCACATTGAGCAGTGTGATATATTTTGATAAATTAAAAGAAAAAGTTCAAAAAGTGCTTATTTCTCCCACAGTAAGGTATTGTAGAGGGACCGATGTCAATGCTCAGTCCTTGTTCTTTTTTATTTTGCAATGTTTTTGCCTATATGTGATCAGAATTAAGTATATCAAGTCTAAACATACTGGAACAAGCCTTTAAAATAACCATTTATAAGTTTGTAATTGCAGAATGTAAACTTCCTCCAGGTGGAGTCACTATCTGCATTTCCCCCTCAGCTGTGCACAAGAATGACACAGACAACAACATTTCAAGGTAAGTACAATAGTTATAGGTGCATTTATTTACTAATTAAATAGATTTTCAGATTTCTGTATCCACCCAGTGATGCACATGAATGAAACTTAGTTTATGCTGCTCACAGCATTGAAAATGACATTTAAAACATTTGTCTTTGCAGAAACAATGTCTTGGTTACTGCAGACAATCACACAGGTCTCACTGTCAACAGATTTGGATGGAAAAACTATGAAATTGAAGAAAAAGTCACTATAAAAACAGTTGACTTCTGGTTGATAGATTTATGGATTACCCAGAGTATTGGAAACACTGAACACTGAAATATGATTCCTCTTACCTCCCTGGAAAGATGGAGGCAGAAATTTCCGCCTTTTTTAGTTTTAATTTCAAAACCAAAAGAACATCTGCATGGCTCGATGGAGGCAGAAAACCAGAAACTGGTTTGTTTGTAATTTAGATAAACTGACCGTTTAAATTTGGACAGATGTGATGTGGTTGAGTTTTTTTTACTGAAATCAGCTTTAGTTCCCAGTGCTGACAACGTTTCAGCACCAGAACAAATGAGAGTGAAATAAATTTCAAATCTGAACTCTAAAGCTGTTACTATTACTCACCTGAAAAGGCAAACTGCTGAAACCAAGCCACAGAGAAGAAATCCAACTGCAGGTGTACATATGTATAGATAATAGCTCCATGAACTGATTTCTGCATCAAATCAGATGTGAATTATTGAAGTAGCATGCAGTTTGAGCTTTGAAATGTGTAGAAATGATTTGTCCTGCTTCATGCTCTACGTACTTTTAGAGGTAGACTGTCAGATACCAAACAGACGAGGACCACAAAAGCGTCACGTTTAAACAGTTTATTGAAGGGTTTGGGGAAAGGGAGTGTGTGGGTGTGTGTCCAGAGCTGAGGGGCGTCTCACTGAGATGGCGGGGTTGGATCCAGGGCCCACTCAGCAAAGGTCCGAAGTTCCAGGGGGAAAACACACACACAGCGGAGAGAGGGGAGGACTGGGCAGAGGGAATCGTGGCAGCAGTACAGTCAAGGGCTAGGCAGTATTCTTAGAGGTCAGGCAGAAGGCAGGTCTAGTTTACCGGGGCAGGAGATCAGAGACGTAGTCGAGCAGGTCCGGTTTCACAGGTTGGAGTCAGAGGCGTAAGTAGACAGGCAGGTAACTGGTGCTGGTTTGCAGACGATCTGACAAGGAGGCACTGAAAGACAGGGCTTTATATACAGAGGTGATCAGCAGAGAATGCAGTGCAGCTGGCAGGTTGATGAGTGCAGGAGTAGACACAGGTGTGACTAATCAGACAGAGCAGAGACTGGAGCAGCAGATGACAGGCAGAGAGGGAGGGCTCATGACAGAACCCCCCCCCCTAAGGGACGGCCCCAGAAGTCCCCAAAAGACATCAAACCGGGCGGGCGGAGGGGGAGCCGGAGGAGGGCCAGAACTCCTAAGACGTCAGATTACCGGGTCAGAAGCTGGGCGGGAGGAGCGACAGGACCCCCTTGGACGACCCCGACGGATGGCAGGCTGGTCCGGATGCAGACGGTGGAAGTCGGTGATGAGAGTCCGGTCCATGATTCGACTGGTCGGCACCCAGGTCCTCTCCTCAGGCCCATAGCCCTCCCAGTCGACAAGGTACTGGAGGCCCCTACCCCTCCGTCTGGACCGAAGCAGGCGTCGAACGGTGTACACCAGCCCACCGTCAATGAGGCGAGGGGGAGGAGGAGGTGGTACCGGGACCAGCGGGCTCACATGCACTGGTTTGACCTTAGAAACATGGAAAGTGGGGTGTACCTTCATGGAGGCTGGCAACTGGAGCCGGACCGCAGTTGGACTGATGACCCTCTGGATTGGGAATGGGCCGAGGAACCGAGGTGCTAGCTTACGTGATTCCACCCGTAGTGGCAGGTCCTTGGCTGCCAGCCACACTTTCTGGCCAACACGGTAAGTGGGTGCTGGCATCCTCCGACGGTTAGCCCCAGTGGCATAGCTGGTAGCTGACTTGAGTAGTGTGGCGCGGGCTTGTGACCAGGTGCGGCGGCATCGGCGAGCATAGGCGAGGGCAGATGGACAAGAAACCTCTCTTTCCTGGCTGGGGAACAGAGGGGGCTGGTAGCCAAACACACACTGGAAAGGTGACATACCAGTGGCAGAGCAGGTGAGGGAGTTGTGGGCGTACTCTACCCAAGTCAGTTGTTGTGCCCAAGCCTGGGGCTTGCGAGAAGCCATGCATCGGAGCGCCTTCTCCAGCTCCTGGTTCGCCCGCTCTGACTGACCATTGGACTGGGGGTGGAATCCCGAGGTGAGACTGACTGTGGCCCCTAGGAGATGGCAGAACTCCTTCCAGAAGGTGGAGGTGAATTGTGGGCCTCGGTCTGAGACGACATCCCTGGGCAGGCCGTGTAGACGGAAAACATGATCCAAAACAACCTGGGCAGTTTCTCTAGCAGATGGCAGCTTCGGGAGGGGAATGAAGTGTGCCATCTTGCTGAACCGGTCTACCACAGTGAGGATGACAGTCATTCCATCCGATGGGGGCAGGCCTGTTACAAAGTCCAGTGAGACGTGGGACCAGGGTCGTCTGGGCACAGGCAGAGGCTGGAGTAATCCAGCAGGTGGCTGGCTGGAGGACTTGTTCTGATTGCAGGTGGGGCAAGCACGGACAAATTCTCTTACATCCCCTCTCAAGGAAGGCTACCAGAAGCGCTGGGCAAGGAGATGGCAGGTGCGGGTCGAACCCGGGTGGCAGGCAAGGCGGGAGTTGTGTCCCCACTGTATGACCCGGGATCTCAAGTTCTCAGGGACGAAGAGACGGCCATCAGGGCATGCACTGGGGCCGGGATGGTCATGGAGGGCCGCTTGAACTTCCTCCTCGACATCCCAGGTCAGGGCAGCTACGACACAGGGATCGGGCAGAATGGATGCAGGTTCCTGGGAAGGGCCGTCATCCTTCTGGAACTGGCGGGAGAGAGCGTCCGGCTTGGTGTTACGCGAACCTGGGCGGTATGACAAGGTGAAGTTGAATCTGGTGAAGAACAAGGCCCAGCGAGATTGTCTGGGGTTAAGACGCTTGGCAGTGCGGACGTATTCCAGGTTTTTGTGATCAGTCCATACCAGGAACGGAACCGTGGACCCCTCCAGCCAGTGACGCCACTCCTCCAGGGCGAGCTTGACGGCCAACAGCTCACGGTTTCCAATGTCATAATTCCGCTCTGCAGGTGAAAGCCGGCGGGAAAAGAATGCACAGGGGTGCAACTTGTTGTCCTCCACTGCCCGTTGAGAGAGTATGGCCCCGACTCCCACGTCCGAGGCATCCACCTCAACCACAAACTGCCGGTCTGCATCCGGCATCTGGAGGATGGGAGCAGTTGTGAAGCGGGCCTTGAGGGTCTGAAAAGCTTTGTTAGCCTCTGGGGTCCAGACAAAGGGGTGTTTGATACTGGTCAGGGCGGTGAGGGGGGCGGCGACGGTGCTGTAGTTCCGGATGAATTTCCTGTAGAAATTGGCGAAGCCAAGGAACTGCTGCAACTTCTTCCTATTCTCCGGAACTGGCCAGGACGTAACAGCCGAGACCTTTGCGGGGTCCATCTGGATATTTCCCTCAGCCACGATGTATCCCAGGAATGACACAGATGGGGCATGGAACTCGCACTTCTCTGCTTTGACATAGAGGGAGTTCTCCAGGAGGCGACGGAGGACCAGCTGGACATGACGAGTGTGTTCAGACAGAGTTCTGGAGAAAATCAAGATGTCATCCAGGTATACGAAGACAAACTTGTTCAGCATGGCCCACAGCACATCGTTCAGAGCCTGGAATACCGCTGGGGCGTTGGTGAGGCCAAATGGCATTACCAGGTACTCGTAGTGGCCAGTGTGGGTGTTGAATGCGGTTTTCCACTCGTCACCTTCTCTTATGCGCACCAGGTGGTAAGCATTTCTAAGGTCCAGTTTGGTGAAAATTGTGGATCCCTGGAGCAGCTCAAAAGCAGAGGTGAGTAAGGGCAGAGGGTACCGGTTCTTCACCGTGATGTCATTCAGACCTCGGTAATCAATGCAGGGACGAAGAGATCTGTCTTTCTTTCCCACAAAGAAGAACCCAGCACCCGCAGGTGAAGAAGACGGGCGGATGATTCCAGCTGCTATGGAGTCCCTGATGTAATCCTCCATGGACTTTCTTTCAGGAGGAGACAGTGAGTAGAGGTGACCCTTGGGTGGAGAAGTTCCAGGGAGGAGGTCAATGGCACAGTCGTATGGACGGTGTGGGGGCAGAGATGTGGCTTTGGCCTTGTTGAACACTTCCCGGAGGTCATGGTAGCATTCAGGGACGTTAGAGATGTCAGGGGCAGTGCTGGGGGGTACTGAGCTGGGGGGCAGCGAGGCAGCACGCAGACAGGTCAGGTGGCAGTCATTTCCCCACGCTTTGACAGTTCCGGAGGCCCAGTCGAGGTGAGGATTGTGGAGACGGAGCCATGGGTAGCCCAGGATAAGGGGTTGGCCTGGAGAACAGAGCAGGTGGAAGCGGATGGTCTCTTGGTGGTTGCCTGACACCAACATAGAGATGGGGGCTGTAATGCTGGTAACTGTGCCGAGTACATGACCGTCCAGGGCCCGGGCTGGAACAGGAGTGGGCAAGGGGTGGCTTTCCAAGCCCAGCTGATTAGCAAGTTCTGTGTCCATAATATTGGCTTCTGCGCCAGAGTCCACCAGGGCTGCCAGAGTGTGGGTAGCATCAGACAGGCGAAGACAGACTTGGATCAGGGGTTTACGACTGGAGGACTGAATGTTCATTGAGCTCAGCCGGATTCCTCCTACATCTGGTGAGCTCTGGCTTTTACTGGACAGGTGGCAACCCGATGACCATCACCGCCACAGTACAGGCACAAGTTGGAAGTGATGCGTCGCTGGCGCTCTGCAGGGGTTAGGGAGGCACGGCCAATCTCCATCGGTTCAGGCAGGTCTGGCTGGTTGGATGATGTGGCAGGAGAGGACGGGAAAGCAGTTGGGGCGCTCCGTGTGCTGGTGGATGGACTGTGGCGCCCTCTCTCTCGACGACGGGCCTGGATCCTGCGGTCGATGCGGACAGCCAGAGCAATGGCTTCGTCGAGGGTGGAGGGTTGATCATGGGAAACCAGCTCGTCCTTCATATAGTCCGCCAGGCTGTGGAGGAATGCATCCACCAATGCTTCCACGTTCCAGGAGCTCCGGCTTGCCACGGTTCGAAAATCAATGGAGTAATCTGCAACAGTTTTTCTGCCTTGGCGAATACTCATCAGGGTCCGTGATGCCTCAGCTGTTGTGGACTCCAAGTCAAAGACCTTGAGCATCTCCTCGGCGAACAGGTTAAAGGTCGCACATGCAGGAGTCTGGCGCTCGAACTCCGCCGTTCCCCACAGTCGAGCTCGGCCCGTCAGGTGAGTGACCACATAGCCGACTTTAGCCCCTTCAGTGGCAAAGGTTCTGGGTTGCAGGGAAAACTGGACACGGCAGCTCGTCAGGAATGCCTGTACCTGGGTTGGGTCGCCGTTGAACCGCTCTGGATTGCCGATCTTGGGTTCTGGGGCATCGGCGGTGACCAGGGCAGATGACTCGGGGGCTAAGCCAGTGGGCAGACTGGCTGGAGCTGGACCGGTGGGGGCAGACAGAGGAGTGAGGTTGGTGAGAAGTTGGATAATCATGGCAAGTTGTTGTTGCTGCTGCTGCTGAACCTGTTGCTGTTGCTGCTGGAACTGCTGATGCTGTTGGCAGCCGACCTGAAGCAGGGAGGCAATGTCACCAGTCATGCGGTTTACCTCTCTCTCTGTGTGTTCCAGACGTTGCATGGTGGTGGGTGATTTGGGTTCGTCGGTTTCCAGGCTGGGTTGGACGTGCGCTGGGTCCATGTTTGGTCAGATCGTACTGTCAGATACCAAACAGACGAGGACCACAAAAGCGTCACGTTTAAACAGTTTATTGAAGGGTTTGGGGAAAGGGAGTGTGTGGGTGTGTGTCCAGAGCTGAGGGGCGTCTCACTGAGATGGCGGGGTTGGATCCAGGGCCCACTCAGCAAAGGTCCGAAGTTCCAGGGGGAAAACACACACACAGCGGAGAGAGGGGAGGACTGGGCAGAGGGAATCGTGGCAGCAGTACAGTCAAGGGCTAGGCAGTATTCTTAGAGGTCAGGCAGAAGGCAGGTCTAGTTTACCGGGGCAGGAGATCAGAGACGTAGTCGAGCAGGTCCGGTTTCACAGGTTGGAGTCAGAGGCGTAAGTAGACAGGCAGGTAACTGGTGCTGGTTTGCAGACGATCTGACAAGGAGGCACTGAAAGACAGGGCTTTATATACAGAGGTGATCAGCAGAGAATGCAGTGCAGCTGGCAGGTTGATGAGTGCAGGAGTAGACACAGGTGTGACTAATCAGACAGAGCAGAGACTGGAGCAGCAGATGACAGGCAGAGAGGGAGGGCTCATGACATAGACACTCCATCTCCAACAGTTAAATTCCACTCAGTAATCCATACACCTTTTTCAAGAGTTACTTCACACGTATAAAGTCCTGCATCTTCATGCTGAGCATCAAGAATTTTCAGCTGTGAAGGAAAGTTTGAGTCTATGCTCATTCTTTGAGAGGTGACATTTGAAAATGTCTGATTGTTTAAGACGTTAAAAGTAAAAAGTATTCTTCCTTTGGTCCAGCTGAATAGCTTTGCATTTGTCATGTTGCAAGTCAAAATGGTGGCGTTTCCCTCAGACACCAGTATGTTCCTGCGCTCATCTTGATGATCCACTAACATTAAAGGAAACAATCATTATAAAATGAAATCCATAATGAAATCAAGAGAAAAGCATGAATCACAAATACCAATCTCCACTTTACCTGCATAGACATGACACATAATTAATAGCTGAACAGAGAGCAGAGCTGCTTGGTCTTGACTGAACATGATAACCTTCATGAAATGAAAGACTGGAACTTAACTATCACTATCACTGAGGTGACACAGAGAAAAGGAAGTGGTTAGTGTATCACTTAAAGTTTGTGGAACATACAGTTACATTCTGTTCAGGGTCAAATATGATATATTATTACATGTGAGCACAGTAAAAAACACACTAAACACTTTTTTCTTTTAGCCTGAACTTTAATGACTTCTCTTAATGTGACCCAGAATATACAAACATGGAAATATTTCAACTTTAAAAACATTTTTGTGCAGCTGATCCACATTATCTGATCCACATGTTGCATTCTTCACATTTCATATAATTCATCACTCTCCTGAAAGATTAATCACACATGTGAATGTATGTAACTGTATGTTCCACAAACTTTAAGTGATACACTTTAAGCTTAGCTGAACAGCAACTAACCACTTCCTTTTCAAATGTCACCTTTCACATTTTCAAATGTCACCTCTCAAAGAATGAGCATAGACTCAAACTTTCCTTCACAGCTGAAAATTCTTGATGCTCAGCATGAAGATGCAGGACTTTATACGTGTGAAGTAACTCTTGAAAAAGGTGTATGGATTACTGAGTGGAATTTAACTGTTGGAGATGGAGTGTCTACCTCTAAAGGTACGTAGAGCATGAAGCAGGACAAATCATTTCTACACATTTCAAAGCTCAAACTGCATGCTACTTCAATAATTCACATCTGATTTGATGCAGAAATCAGTTCATGGAGCTATTATCTATACATACTAACACCTGCAGTTGGATTTCTTCTTTGTGGCTTGGTTTCAGCAGTTTGCCTTTTCAGGTGAGTAATAGTAACAGCTTTTAGAGTTCAGATTTGAAATTTATTTCACTCTCATTTGTTCTGGTGCAGAAACATTGTCAGCACTGGGAACTAAAGCTGATTTCAGTATAAAACTCAACCACATCAGATCTGTCCAAATTTAAACGGTCAGTTTTCACCTTCATTCCTCCAGAGAGGTAAGAGGAATCATATTTCAATGTTCAGTGTTTCCAATACCCTGGATAATTCATAAATCTATCAACCAGAAGTCAACTGTTTTCATCGTGACTTTTTCTTCAATTTCATTGAATTTCCATCTAGGATGGATACAGAAGTCTGACAATCTATTTAATTAGTAAATGCACCTACAACTATTGTACTGACCTTGAAATGTCTTTTGTCTGTGTTATTTTTGTGCACACCTGAGGGTACAAGGAAATGCAGGTAGTGACACCACCTGGGGGAAGTTTACATCCTGCAATTACAAACTTACAAATGGTTATTTTACAGGCTCATTCCAGCATGTTTAGACTCAATATACTTAATTCTGATCACATATGGGCAAAAGAATTATAAAATAAAAAAGAACAAGGGCTGAGCATTGACATCAACCCCTGTACAATACCTTACTGTGAGATATATAAGCATGTTTTGACCCTTTTCTTTTAATTTATCAAAATATATCAAACTGTTCAATGTGTCAGTGTTAACTCAATAAAATGGTTTGCCTACATAAAATATGCTCTAAAGTCTAAATGTTTCCTGGAAGAATCTGACAAAGCATTTAATGCCAACTTTTGATACATTTTGATTTAAAGTATTAAGGTACAGCCCTATAATCATCAGTATTTCTCTAGTATAATATTTGAAACAGCATTTGTACCTTAATGCTGGGAAATTCAACAATAATTCAACATAAAATATGAATGTAATGTAAATTGAAAAAATAAATCTCACTAATCAAAACATTTTAGAGACATTTTTGACGTTGGTGGACACTCACAACCTCAGTATTTCTAAAATCCTTGTTATGGCCCTGGTTGCTGCAGAGTTTAGCCATTCAGAACCAGGATGAAGAATCTCGATTTGAGCTCATGGTCTTCTCAAATAATCTTGCTTTTGTTTTGACATGCTTGCATTGTTGATTTCTGGTTGACATTGTGAGTGTATGTGATGTGCTATTGTGTGTAGCTTTGCAATTTGTATAATGTGTTCTGTGTGTTTTTTGGTTTGCACTGTATATTGTGCTGTTGTATGTTTTGAATGTGAGGGACTACAGATGTAAATAAGCTTTGAGCTAACTCTGGTGCATTGCATCATTTATGTTAAAAATGTGTGTACTGTCCCGTTAAATAAATACAATACAATGCAAATACAAATGCAACTATAGCTACATGCCAAAACTTCAGGACTGAATAGTAAAGCAAACAGAATAACTATAAACAATTATAGTAATGCAAAAATAACCCAAAGATCTCCAATGTACAATAATATAAAACAAAGAAAATCAACAAATCCTCACACTGGAGAAGCTGCAACCAGAGAATGTTTGATATTTTTACTTGACAAATGATTAGAATGATTCATCAATTATCAAAATAGATGCTGATTCATTTTTTACGTAATTGATTAATCAACTTCTTTTTCACTTCTACTTTTAAATAATTTTTTAAAAATCTGCTGTCCCATGTGTGAACTCAGCCTCTTATTATAATGTGCCTGAAACTCTTGGAAATAGTCTGGAGCGAGGTGTCATAATTTATCATGATTCTGTCTCAGCAGAAAACTCAGGACCACAACACCAAACCAGGACCCAGTCCCAGACCAGTTACCTCATCAGTCGAGGAGAGAGGTAAGAAAAATTTCACATTTTTCTGCTTTCTTTTCTTTTCTTTCCTTTTCTTTCTTTTTTCCTTTCTGCATTAAACTGTATTTTTACTCTCTGTGTCTATAGGCGGTCCCTCCTCAACTGCAGGGTGATGTGGATCGCAGGACAAATAACAAGCAAAAGAGTCAGTACTTTGAGAGGCTCAATTCAATCTACGGTCTATAATGACGTAGTGGTTCAAACTGTCCATCATATGGTGATAAGGTCATGTGGAAAAAGACAGAGTACGTTACTATGGAGACCAGTGCATTAAATTAAAGCCCCAGTCCATTTTTGGTGCACATCACTAATTTTGTCCAGATGCAGAGGGAAAAGCTATGAGAGTTTTTTTTTTTTTTTGTTTGTTTTTTTTTTTTTTTACATGTGTACTTCTAAAATATTTGCTTATTTGTTCACATGGTTTGAACAATGTGAATCATATTAAGTACTATTTCTACTTCTTTACATGCTGTACACATGTTATTGTAAAAATGTTTAATTTTTGTAACAAAAAGACCTTTTTATTGAAAGATATTGAAAATAAGTCTTATCATTTGTCTACAATCATTTATGAGAACAGGATGTTCTTAGAAATTCATTTTAAGTAGACTGTACTGGATGTTGAAACCAGGGTGAAAGGCAAGCAGATGTTCTGTTTCAGTATAAAACAGAACATTTATCAGAGCTGCCATCTTATTTCAGTAATCGGCTTTGAACATCATCAAGCTTCTGTATAACCCATGTAACATGAAATAAAGATGAGAGGATGATGACCAGCCTCATGTGAGTATCATTCATTTTTCAGCCTGTTGTACAGTCCTCCTATGGAACATGAAACTTTGTAGCTTTGCATGAATAGAAACATTTAGTCAAAAGGTTGAAGAAAACTGATACTACCTGTGTAATATCAACAAATATCTACTACTCAAGCAACACATGCTCTAACAAATAACTCAATCACTGACATGTCATGATCTGTTAACCTGTAGATTCACATACAGGCTGAATGGTGAGGAAGTTAATTGTACTTTGCACCAGCAGGGGCTGCAGGGGAATCACCTTTTCCCTACTTCCTATTAGGTCAACATATGAAAAGAAAGTGTCAGCATATTGTCAGCTGCAGTTATAATGACATTAGCATTGCTAAAGAAGCATAGTTATGTCAAGAAGGCAATTAAGTCAGTTACTTTTCTTCTAGTCCCCCCCCCCTCTCTCTTTCTCTTATAGCAGGGCTGATGGAGCAGAATTTGATTATATGTTGATATGTATGTAGATCTATTTAAAACTTGACAAGAGGCTCGCAGAGGCCATAATGTTCAAAGGAGAAAAAAGCAAGCTACTTCAATTTATTTGATGGTGGTAGATACACCGTGCAGTGTGTCTTGGTGTGTTTATGTTGTTTATGTCTTGGTATGTTTTATGACACCTCCCACCCTCTCTGCTTTGTTGAGTGCATGGTGTTTTTGTCCAAATGCCAGGTTAATGCACACGGTCTTCAGTAATGGCAGTCAGCAGGCACCTTTGACCAAATTCATCAGAGACTGAGCGAGAAGAGGAGCGGATACCAGACAAGAAAAGAGAACGTTGCTTCTCACCAATCCTCAAAGGTTCACACCTACCCAACAACACATGAATCTCTTCAGCATCATCTCATTTGTTTCCATTAAGGAAGTGAAAACCCTCTTTAAAAACATGTCATTAGCATAGATTCACTGTTGATTCCTCCTTCTCTCTCTCATCCGTGCTACTGTATGGAATTATGAGGGCAGAGCAATATTGTGAGCATTAGAGTGAAATCATCCTTAAGCATGATATTATCAAATTCTGCAAGGCCCTTCCACATATAAATGCACCTAACACAGGAAGCCTCAACTGCTACCTTCACACTTTCACACTGTTGTTATCTCACATGTACATACAGAATCAATAATACATTTCTTGTCAAGTAACAAGAGCCCTTGAAGTGTACTCACTCACACACACATGCAATCACAAATCTAAATCTGAACCACATTCAGACTTATTCTGCAGCTTCTTAAGACAAAGAAAAGTCTTGTCTGTCTGTCATTTCCTCAACTGCTGGAAAAGTGAAGGGGGTTAGCCATGAAATTAGCAACAATCTAACCTACTCTCTCTGCACTACCAATATTTAATAAAATAGTTATTGAGTTATTTGTACCATCTCAACCATAAGGGTACCTGTGACCTGCAGCATTGATAAATGCTTTTATTCTAAAATATAGTTGAATAATTAAAGCTTGTGTGTACAAGCTTGTGTGTTTTTTGTTCAGTAAGAGAAATATTACTCCACTAGTAGCATACTTCAGCATAGCATAGATAAAATGATTTCACCTGGTTGCAAAAAGAAATTGAAGAAATTGTATTTCTCTCTTGTAATCTTGCATTGCATGTCCAGAGTTTCAGTGCTTTTGTGTCTCTAATAGGTGTTTCATTTACATTTCAGACAATGACGTAGATGGTGAGACAGTAGACTGCAGACTCACAGAAAGCATGATTGCCTATCTTTTTGACAAGTCGTTCAAAAAGCAGCTAAAATTCAGAGACTTCGCACACTGCTACAAGGAGGTCACCCTTACTATGGAAGCAGTTAACTCCAAACAACAAACGTATGAAGCACCTGCCCCCCCAGCAAACCACAGGTATTATTATGTATTAAATATGCTATTTTTTCAACTTTTCCTTCTTGCATTGAGGTGTTTTTGTCTTAATCTGAATAAAAGTGGTTGCGAAACCAGAGATGATGATGTTCTGCTGTTCTTGCAGTTTGGAACCTACTTGCCACAGGCTGCCATTCCACAGTTCCCACAAGATGTCCAGAGCCGCTTAGATGCCAAAGAACCAGTCCACAAGGAACAAAAGTACCATAACAAAATCATCACAACTCTGTATGAAATGCTGTCGCAGTGTATGACGTAAGTATTCCTTCAGAAATATCATACTGTAATATACTGTTGTTTTTTCGAGAAAAACACAAAGTGTAATTTCCCTTTACATATTGAAAATTGTACCATCTGTACGACCTAGGAATTGACTTCAGGGGTGGACTCCTCCTCCTTATCTGTGCTAACATTTTTTTCTCTTCTGTAGAATAATCCTCTCACTCAATATCCAACCGTTCAACTGAAAGACCAAGACTGGAAAACTGCCCTCTCCAGAAAGTGTCAGACAGTGTCTTCTGTATATTGTTTTACATTTACAAGATGTGTTTTATTTCTTAAGGAACATACATCTCATTTTATACATTGACACTGTATTTGAAATGAATTGACATTTTATGAGATTTTGATGGCAATAAACAGTCAAACAATTCTTATGTAGTACATTTTTGTCTCTTTAAAGTCCAAAATAGCTTGTCGCTGGGGGGGTACCCTTATAAGTTCCCTGATGTACCCTTTTAAATGGGTACATTACTGTACTATAGTTTAGAGGTACTTTAATGTCTTACAGGGTACAAAATTGTACTTTAACTGGTACAGTTTGATATGGTACAAAAATGTACCAGCACTGGAGGGTACACAATTGTCTCTCAAAAAGGTACCGCCCCAGCGACAAGCATTGTGCATGCATGCATGTACTCTTTTAGGTACAGGCTTGTACTTCTATTTTTGAGAGTGTAGAGGCAAACATTTGCCACTATTAGTTAGCTAGCTTTCTCCGTGGATCTTGCTTTAGAAGACATGACAGTCTGAAGAATAAAAGAAACATGTACATGTACTTGAACTCTCTTGGTTCTTTCCTCTATGATATGAACACATTTTGGTGGAAGAGTAATGATTGGTAAGCTGTATGTAAGCAGCAGCTTTAAGGTCCTACTTAAAATTCCAACATTCGAAGAATTTTAATCAGTCATTAACAATTTGTTTACCCACTTCCCTCTGAATTACATAGCATATTGTACATTTACCCAGATAAATTGACTGGTCCTATTTTGGTATAGTTCACCGTCTTGATCACAACATTTTTTTACTTAGTTACGTAGTTCATGTCCTACATTTCAGTCCTACATCTGGAGGCTTTGTGCTGAGAACCTGTCATTAAAGATAAGTGATCCAAATTAAACAACCACTTTCAAAATGAGCCCGGAAATCAATTATTTTGATTGAAAAGCCCCTAAAATGTATCTGCAAAAACCTTCTGCAGATATAACAGTCTAACACACTTGTGACATTTGTTCTACAATACAAATCAAATATTGTTTTGAAATTTCATCCAGCACTGTTGCAGTAGTTCCCATAAAGGTGTTGCAGGTTACTTTGCTTTCAGCCTTCTCTCCAGTTCATCCAAAACCAGTTCAATGACTGTGCTGGTTGCATGAGGCCTACCATCTTCTTCTTTTCCTCTAAGGTAGTTCTTACAGTCTTGATGTATGTTCTGGGTCATTATCTTGCTGTAGGAAGAAACCTCTGACCAACTAGACCAGAGGGTACTGCATGGTTCTGCAAAATGCTGTGGTTGTCCTTTCGGCCCACAGTGCCAGAGGATTTGGAAGAAATTAACAAAATTTGGGATTCCTGTAGGAAATGTTTGCATCAACTTTAAATGCTTCATTTATGTTCATTGCTGCAGAAAAGCTGTAAGTTGTTAAAACTTTTGAAATGATGTGAAATTTCCGCCTTCATCTTTCCAGGGAGGTAAGAGGAATCATATTTCAGTGTTCAGTGTTTCCAATACTCTGGATAATTCATAAATCTATCAACCAGAAATCAACTGTTTTCATAGTGACTTTTTCTTCAGTTTTATTGTAGTTCCAATCAAATTGTTCACAGTGAGACCTGTGTGATTGTCTGCAGTAACCAGGACATTGTTTCTGCAAAGACAAATGTTTTAAATGTCATTTTCAGCATTGTGAGCAGCATAGTAAGTAAGTAAGTAAGTTTCATTCATCTACATCGTAGGGACAGAAATCTAAAAATCTATTTAATTAGTAAATAAATGCACCTACAACTATTGTACTGACCTTGAAATGTCGTTGGTCTGTATTATTTTTGTGCACAGCTGAGGGTACAAGGAAATGCAGACAGTGATGCCACTTGGAGGAAGTTTACATGCTGCAATTACAAACTTAAACATGGTTATTTTACAGGCTCGTTCCAGCATCTTTGGACTCAATATACTTAATTCTGATCACATATAGGCAAAAAATTACAAAATAAAAAAGAACAAGGGCTGAACATCAACATTGGTCCCTCTAGAACACCTTACTGTGAGAGATATCAGCACTTTTTGAACCTTTTCTTTTAATTGATCAAAATATATCAAATATGTCTACTTTTAAATAATGTATTTGTGTTCCACTGTCCCACGTGTGAACTCAGTCTCTTATTATAATAAGCCTGAAACTCTTGGAAATAGTCTGGACAATTCTGTCTCACCAGAAAACTCAGAACCCAGTCTTTGACCAGTTACCTCTTCAGTAAGGGAGAGAGGTAAGAAGAACTTCATACGTCACATTTTTCTGCTTTATTGTTCTTTTCTTTTCTTTTCTTTTTTCCTCTCTGCATTGAACTTTATTTTTACTTTCTGTCTCTATAGGTGGTCCCTCCTCAAGTGCAGGGTGATGTTGATGACTGCAGGAGAAATAACAAACAGGAGACCAGTGCACTAAATTAAAGTCTCAATCCATTATTGGTGCACATCACTAAATGTGTCCACATGCAGAGGGAAGAGCTATTCCAGTAGGTTTCTTCTGTTTGAAAAACTAGAGTTACAGTAGCCTGCAGCTGAATGGACAAACAATTTTACAGATGTCCATACTAGTCAGTTACAGTTAACACATTTAATGATGCATTTAAAAATATATATTTTAGTCATTATAAAAAATGCTTTTTTTTAAATAAAAAATGCTTTTTTATAAAAAATATAAAAAGCAAGCTACTTCAATTTATTTGACAGTGGTAAGAACACTGTTCAGTGTGTCTTAGTGTGTTTATAATGCTTGTGTGAAGGGGCTTTATATAGATGCCTGAAGAAATACATGTGCTAGTTTGCATACATCCATGTCATTAAGTGAAAATCTTGTTTTTTAAAAAACATGTCATTAGCGTAGATTCATTATTTTGATTCCTCCTTCCCTCTCTTTGATATTTGTTTTAATCAGTCTCATACAGTCTGTTCCCTTCCCTCTCTTTGATATTTGCAACTACTGTGGTGAATTTTGAGAGCAATATTGTGAGCTTTAAAGTGAAACAGCCCTCAAGCATGATATTATTTGAGTCTGCAAAGACCTTCTACAAATAAATACACCTAACACAGGAAACTTCCACCCATGTAAAAAATTACAGCTTCAACACAACACCAAGTAAAGCTAAATTGAAACTATGTACAATTAAAAGAGAGAGTGGCATAGGTGGCAAAACCTATGATCTAATTAAATCAATGTATTTGAATAACAGATGCGCAATTAAAATTGGAAACAAAAGAATCGGTTAGTTCAGACGGTACCGTGGGGTAAAACAGTTTTGCAGTTTGAGCCTAACCCTTTTTAACATATATATAAATATATTTGCAGAACAACTACAAACATCCACAGCTCCTAGTGTGACTCTGCAGGACACAGAGGTCAAATGTCTGATGTTTGCTGATGACCTGGTTCTCCTGTCTCCCTCCAAAGAGGGCTTGCAGCAGAGCCTGGACATCCTCCACAAGTTCAGTCAGACATGGGCCCTAATCGTAAATATGAACAAGACCAAAATATTGACTTCCAAAAATGATCCAACTCCCATTAGGAAATATAGAAATTGAGCACACAAAACATTAAACATATTTAGGCTTGAATATCAGTTCCACAGGACATTTTGAAACAAACAGACAATATTGTATTACTCATGTTTAAGGTAGTCTCTTCTTTTATGTAGCTAGCGGGTTTGACAGGTGCCTGCCTTTAGCTCGCAACGCTCATACATGACCTACTGGTAAACAATGTACTTGACAGGCACACTAATTTCCAATCAAAATGCAGCAGTGAGTGGCAGTTTTTTTATCGGCAGCAGTTGATGAGAGTGGCTGAAGTTGTTGTCTCGTAATAACACAGACACAACTTTTTACAGCAGCTTTTACTCATAAGAGATTTTGTCAGAGTACAAAAGTTACCCGGGCCATGGCCCCCCTGGCCCCCCCGGTTCCGCGGTCCATGGTCCCCTCTGCCAGCTGCTGCTGAAGTTCTGCCCACACACATCAAAAATAATCTGGGCCAACCAAATCATCTCAAAACAAAAAGAAAATTATATCAAATATTGGAACGAAACCACCAAATCACAAAGTAAATTAGAATTGTGTTTGACCTTAAACAAGGAATAGACAGTGGCAGAATACCTGACCACCATGACTGATAGAAAACTGAGGAAAACGCTGTACAATGTACAGACTGAGTGAACACATCCTGGCCATAGAAACAGGCCGTCACAGGCAGAACTGGCTCTCCAGGGAGGCACACACACAAAAATAAAAGAAATTGGTGAAGTTACACACAGGTTCATGTATATTCATTAAGATTCCTCAATTAAATCTATACTTTTTTTCCCAGCTTGCTGTTCACCCTGGTTTCAGCATCCAGTGCAGTCTACTTCAGATGATGTAATTTCTAAGAGCATCCTGTATTTATAAATGATTGTAGACAATTGATAAGACTTATTTTTAATATCTTTTAATAAAAAGTCTTTCTGTTACAAATATTAGAACATTTTTACAGTAACACGTGTACAGTATGTAAAGAAGTAGATACTTCAGATAATTAATATTAATAATTTATTAATAATAATATTAAATTTAAACCATGTAAACAATAAGAAAGTATTTTAGAAGTACATATACAAAAGTTACACACACATAAAACTCTCATAGCTAATCCCTTTGCACATGGACAAAATTAGTGATGTGCACCAAAAGTGGATTGGTGCTTGTCTTCATTGTAACATCATCCATCTTTTTTCACACGACATTGGCTGAGCCTTTATCACCACCTGCTGGACAGTATAAAGCACTACTTCATTATAGACTGTAGATTGAATTGAGCCTCTCCAAATACTGACTCCTCCACTTGTTATTTGTCCTACGGTCCACGTCACCCTGCACTCTAGGAGAGACCGCCTATGGAGACAGAAAGTAAAAATAAAGTTAAATTTAGAGAGGCAAACAGCAAAGCAAAGCAGAAAAATGTGACCGTGTGAAGTTCTTCTTACCCCTCCCCCTGACTGAAGAGGAAACTGGTCCTGGTTTGGTGTTGTCGTCCTGAGTTTTCTGCTGAGACAGAATTGTGATCGATTATGACACCTCGCTCCAGACTATTTCCAAGAGTTTCAGGCACATTATAGTAAGAGACTGAGTTCACACATGGGACAGTGGAAAACAAATCAAATGTTTAAAAGTAGAAGTGAGAACGAAGTTGATTAATCGATAATGTGAAAATGAATCAGCATCTATTTTGATGAATCATGCAGCTTCTCCAATGTGAGGATTTGCTGCTTTTCTTTGTTTTATATTATTGTACATTGGAGATCTTTGGGTTTTGGACTGTTGGTCAGGAAAAACTAGATGTTTGAATTCATCAGTGTGGACTCCTCAAACTTTTTGTTCTACATCAATTATCACATTTTGTACTATTACTGTTATCATGTTTTTATTACTGTAGTTATTAACAGCAATATGGCTACATTTACCTACATTTGGTTAACTTGTTGAGGAAATCCTGTTTCTGGCAGAACTGTGAATGAAGCAATAGCTTGTTGATGCTCAGTTGCATTATTGTTGCATTACTGTGATTATTTATAGTTAGGGATTATTTATAGCTAGGGATGCACGATATTAACGGCAAGATATCAGTATCAGCCGATATAAGTTCTAAAATGAAATATCGGCATCGGCATTTTCTGCCGATTATGAGCAGCCCATATGTTTCCCTCCACGGACTGTTTCTCCCTGTCGGTCCCGGTGTTTCCTCCGCAGGGTCCACTTCACTCAACTGCCTGTCAAGACACACTGCTTCTTCCCACTTTAACCCTGTTATGACCGGCTCGCAGGCCACAACAAAATAGGAGACACACCTGAACTCAATAATAATAATAATACAAAATTTATTAAGATAACAAATATAACCATGAGATGTGGAATTCAGTGTCAGTGGTGCTTGGAAGTGTGTGGATGCGTTGTGTAATGTGTGGTGCGTGTTGTCTGTGTAAAACAAAACAAAAGGCAAAGCAAAGCAAAAACCACCACAACATGGTGCGTGGAGAAGGGCTGAGAGAGAGTGGAATCTGGGCGGGCAGGCTTATATACACTTCCTGGGGCACTGGCCAGGTGTTCCCAGTTAGTGCTTGCAGCCACACCTCCACCTATGCAGGGTCCTGCAAAGAGAAAGACACAAGCCAGGACCAAGGCAACAGAGAAACCATGCTTAGGGGCCGTCACAAACCCAAATAACAAACCTCAGTGCTCCACATGGAGAGCCATGGCTAGCGTTAGCTGAGAGGTTAGCAGAAGCTAGCTGCTTCTTTCCGGTCATGCTGCTGTTAACGCTCCACTAGCCTCTCAGCTAATGTTAGCCCCAGTTCTCTGTGTGGATCCAGCTGGAGCACTGAGCCCTAGTTTGTTATTTAGGTTAAAGTGGGAAGAAGCAGCAGGTCTGACAGGCAGCTGAGTGAAGTGGAGCCCGCGGAGGAAGCACTGGAGTCGTTAGGTGAAACAGTCCGCGGAGGAGCTGCTGTGTACGGTTGCACAGATAGGACACACTTTGGCTCCTGAACTCCAGTCTTCCTACATTCTTCCTTCATATATTGTCTTTCTTGATAATAGTACAATCTATGCTTGCATGCATAATAGTCTCCTCAGCCAGCTGGAAAAAAATATGTGTATATATCGGTATCAGCATCGGCAATCGGCTATGATGAGTTGGAAATATAGGCATATCGGATATCGGAAAAAAATCCAATATCGTGCATCACTAGTACATGCCTAAGCTCTGTAGCAACCAGGGCTATAACAAGGATTTTAGAAATTCTGTGGTTGTGAGTGTCCACCAACGTCACAAAAAATGTCTCTAAAATGTTTTGATTAGTGAGATTTATTTTTTCAATTTACATTCATATTTTATGTTGAATTATTGTTGAATTCCCCAGCATTAAGGTTCAAATGTTGTTTCAAATATTATGCTGGAGAAATAATAATGATTATAGGGCTGTACCTCAATACTTTAAATCAAAATGTATCATAAAGTACAAAAAAGTGTCAAAAGTCAGCATTGAATTCTTGTCAGATTCTTCAAGGAAACATTTAGTCTTTAGAGTATATTTTATGTAGGCAAAACATTTTATTGAGTTAACACTGACACATTTAGCAGTTTGATATATTTTGATAAATTAAAAGAAAAGGTTCAAAAAGTGTTGCTATCTCTCACAGTAAAGTGTTCTAGAGGGACCAATGTCGATGTTCAGCCCTTGTTCTTTTTTATTTTGTAATTTTTTGCCTATATGTGATCAGAATTAAGTATATTGAGTCCAAAGATGCTGGAACGAGCCTGTAAAATAGCCATGTTTAAGTTTGTAATTGCAGCATGTAAACTTCCTCCAAGTGACATCACTGTCTGCATTTCTCTCCATATTTCCTTGTACCCTCAGCTGTGCACAGCTGAGGGTACAAGGAAATATGGAGAGACTGAAATATTACCTCCCTGCAAGGATGGAGGCGGAAATCTCACATAATTTCAAAACCAAAAGAATATCTGCATGGCTCGATGGAGGCCAAAAATCAGAAACTGGTTTGTTTATAATTTAGATAAACTGACTGTTTAAATTTGGACAGATGTGATGTGGTTGAGTTTTATACTGAAATCAGTGTTAGTTCCCAGTGCTGACAACGTTTCTGCACCACAACAAATGAGAGTGAAATACATTTCAAATCTGAAATCTAAAAGCTGTTACTATTACTCACCTGCAGAGACAAACTGCTGAAATCAAGCCACAAAGAAACAATCCAACTGCAGGTGTAAGTATGTATAGATAATAGCTCCATGAACTGATTTCTGCATAAAATCAGATGTGAATTATTGAAGTAGCATGCAGTTTGAGCTTTGAAATGTGTAGAAATGATTTGTCCTGCTTCATGCTCTACGTACCTTCAGAGGTAGACACTCCATCTCCAACAGTTAAATTCCACTCAGTAATCCATACACCTTTTTCAAGAGTTACTTCACACTTATAAAGTCCTGCATCTTCATGCTGAGCATCAAGAATTTTCAGCTGTGAAGGAAAGTTTGAGTCTATGCTCATTCTTTGAGAGGTGACATTTGAAAATGTCTGATTGTTTAAGACATTAAAAGTAAAAAGTATTCTTCCTTTGGTCCAGCTGAATTGCTTTGCATTTGTCATGTTGCAAGTCAAAATGGTGGCGTTTCCCTCAGACACTAGTATGTTCCTGCGCTCATCTTGATGATCCACTAACATTAAAGGAAACAATCATTATAAAATGAAATCCATAGTGAAAACAAGAGAAAAGCATGAATCACAAATACAAATCTCCACTTTACCTGCATAGACATGACACATAATTAATAGCTGAACAGAGAGCAGAGCTGCTTGGTCTCGACTGAACATGATAACCTTCATGAAATGAAAGACTGGAACTTAACTATCAGTGTTGAGGTGACAGAGAAAAGGAAGTGGTTAGTTGCTGTTCAGCTAACCTCAAAGTGTATGACTTAAAGTTTGTGGAACATACAGTTACATTCTGTTCAGGGTCAAATATGATATATTATTACACGTGAGAGCAGTAAAAACACACTTAACACCAGAATATGCAAACATGGAAATATTTCAACTTTTTAAAAAAACATTTTTGTGCAGCTGATACACATTATCTGATCCACATGTTGCATAGTTCACATTTCATATAATTCATCACTCTCCTGTTTGATGTGACATCAGACCACTATATAGTGTGATTGAAAATGTTTTTCCTCCATTATCAAAGAGTATAAAAACCTGAAAAAAGATCTCTGTCTGTTCTGTGTTTCATGAAAGATTAATCACACATTTATTTTTATTTTAACATTTAATGAGTGATGAGGTATTCATGGATGATTTGTGGTTCAGCAATGTGTTATAGAGAACAGTATGTAAGGGTTATAATACTGTAGCACTTTGAGTTTCACTATGAATGAACAGTGTGGTACAAATTAAATGTATTATCATTATTTATACAATAATCCTATTAAAATTGAGTTCAAGATTGGTCCTTTTTGAAAATAAACTCTGAAAATCATTACATTACTCATTTTTCAGTTAGTCATGTAATAAGTAAAGGATAACCAATGAGTAGGTGTGTGTTAAACAGTTTTAAGGCATGACGTGGAGGCAAAGTACCACCCTCCACTTCAACGTGAACTGTTTGACGCACACCTGCTCATTGATTATTCCTTTCATATAGAATGCACATAATATGCATGTTCAGTGAGAACCATTGTGCTGAACATATGTCACATTTCATGCTTTATGATGCTTATGGTGGCATAATAACCAGGATTGATTATCTCTGTCTATTATCTCTATCTATTATCTCTGTTGCAACAGGAAATGTTGTATTTCTTTTTCACCATAACTGTTAAAACCCCCATCCTAAGCAATAATATGAATTGCTTATCCATTAAATGTACAGATAGTGGTCCTGAATAATGGCTTCCCCTTACAAAAGATTATGTCAGTAAAGTATAAAAGAAACATGTACATCTACTTAGACTCTCTTGGCTCTTCTCTCTATGATATGAACACATTTTAGTGGAAGAGTAATGATTGGTAAGCTGTATGTAAGCAGCAGCTTTAAGGTCCTACTTAAAATTCCAACATTCAAAGAATTTTAATCAGTCATTAACAATTTGTTTACCCACTTCCCTCTGAATTACATAGCATGTTGTACATTTACCCAGATAAATTGACTGGTCTTATTTTTGAATAGTTCACCGTCTTGATCACAACATTTTTTTACTTAGTTACGTAGTTCATGTCCTACATTTCAGTCCTACATCTGGAGGCTTTGTGCTGTGATCTTGTCATTAAAGATAAGTGATCCAAATTAAAGAACCATTTTCAAAGTGAGTTTGGAAATCAATTATTTTGATTGAAAACCCCTAAAATGTATCTGCAAAAACACCTTCTGCAGATATAACAGTCTAACACACTTGTGACATTCGTTCTACAATAGAAATCAAATATTGTTTGGAAAGTTCATCCAGCACTGTTGCAGTAGTTCCCACGAAGGTGTTGCAGGTTGCTTTACTTTCAGCCTTCTCTCCAGTTCATCCGAAACCATCTCAATAACTGTGCTGGTTTCATGAGGCTTACCATCTTGTTCTTTTCTTCTAAGGTAGTTCTGACAGTCTGGATGTATGTTCTTGCTCATTATCTTGCTGTAGGAGGAACCCCTAACCAACTTGACCAGAGAATATTGCATGGTTCTGCAAAATGCTGTGGTTGCCCTTTTAGTCCAGGGCACCAATCATTATTTGCAAGTCGCTAACTTTAGTTTCAGAAAAAGAGTCCCAGACCATCACACTTCCTCCTCCATGCATCCATGCATACGGAGGATTTGGAAGTAATGAACAAAATTTGAAAATTGTTCAACCTTAAATTCTTAATTTATGTTCATTGCTGCAGAAAAGCTGTATTTTTCTTGATTTTTTTTTTTTTTACCACTTTTAGTTTACCGGTTATGTTAGTACGGTTTGAGGTTATTCACTGGACTCCCCCATGTTTCACGGATGGCATGGTGTTCTTTTCTTTGAAGGCACAGGGTTGGTGTCTCACAGAAGAACTATGGCTTGTCAACTGGCTTTTTTGGTGTCTCTCTCTTAAAGGTGGGCTCTTCCTGGGACTTATACCATGGAGCCCATTTTCATTCAGAAAGTGACAGATGGTGTGACTTGAACCTATTGTACCTTGAACTTGAAGATCAGCTTGGATCTGTATTAAGTTAGTTTTATTTCGTTATTTCTCAACCGTTTTGGGGTCAATTTTCCTCTTGCGTCCAGAGATGTTGGCTACAGTTCCATGAGCCTTAAATGTCTTAATAATATTGGCAACAGTGGTCACAGGAACATCAGGCTCTTTGGAGATGGTCTTGTAACGTTTACATTGACCATGCTTGGCTATTACCTTTTTTCTAATGTCTTCAGACCACTCTTTAGTTTTCCTTCTGTTTTGCATGTTCAGTGTAATGCTGGTTAACCACATTGCACTGGTCATAGGACAAAAAGAGGCGCCTCTTTAGTAGCTTCCTTATTTGATAACAGCTTGCAAGCCCAATGGTAGTCTAAGATATCCTACTTTAGGTTTTCCTTTGTACACATATTTTTGTATATATTTAGATATAGTGTATTGTTGACTTTTACATATAGTGTTTCCTCTGGTAATAGTCTATTTAATGTTACCTTACACCAGTGGATTCTTATATTTATTTATGTCTGTGTATATTTATTATATATGTTGCACAGCCAAGTTTTTCCTTTTACTTATTTATTCCTTTTATATTATATGATATCACCATCATTGAACCCTGAGCTTTTATATTGATGTATATATCTAAAATGGCATCATGCTATTGTCACTTGAGTCTGATGAACATCAGGTGTGCTTGAAACGTCACCTTGGTGCAATGAAGTCTTACATTGTAGCCCTGCACTGTGCAAGCTATTTCTTTTTTTTTTTTTTTTGACTATTTACAGATCAGTGCAGGAAATCTTAATATTGAACCAAACTTTAAAACGACTGCATGTCAGTACATTTATGGCTCAAAAGTAGACATGTGAAGCTCCATTTCAGTCTAAAACAGATCATTTATCAAAACATCCTCTTATTGCAGAAATGGGCTTTGAGCATAATCACGTAAACTAAGAGCAAGAGGAAGGTTCTGAATATTTTTTTTGCAGGTGCCTCAGCTGTTGCAAGTAGTAAGAGAAAGCCTGCAGCTCAATGGACAAACAATAATGTCCATGCTCGTCAGTTAACCCACCACCAAAATACACTAAGGTGACAGTAAATCGATCTCATTTCCTTTCTGTCCACACCCTTTCAAGAGGCCCACAAAAGTGATGGTTGACACATTTAAATAGTATACACTACATATCAGAGATGATGACTTCACTCTACTCTTAGACTTTTATCAGGTTTGGTCTTCTATTCAGATTGATTAAAATTACGTGCTCTATATAACATCATAAAGGCCAGGCCGTGTAATTTCCAAGCTTTTCAAAGCAGAGTTGATCATGTATAGGAAGAGGGAGGCAGGTGATGCTAGTAAAAGATACATGTTGAATGGTGAGGAAGTTAATTGCACTTTGCACCAGCAGGGGCTGCTGGAATCACCTTTTCCCTACTTCCTACTACTTCTCACAACATAGAAGTAGTAGGTCAAGATATGAAAAGAGAGTGTACCATTATGTGTCTGTATGTGATGGCATTATATCAGCTGCAGTTATAATGATATTAGCATTGCTAAAGAATCATAGAGTTATGTCAAGCAAGCAATAAAGTCAGTTACTGAAAGCCAGTGTGCAGTAGGCGCCCTGCAGACAGACAACTTCTTTGCTTTTCTTCTGGTATTCCTTCCTTCCTCTCTCTCTCTGTCTCTGTCTGTCTGTCTCTCTCTCTCTCTCTCTCTTGCTCTCTCTCTCTGTCTCTGTCTCTCTCTCTCTCTCTCTCGCTCTCTTATAGCAGGGCTGATGGAGCAGAATTTGATTATATGTTGAAGATCTATTTAAAGCTTGACAAGAAGCCTGCAGAGGCCATAATGTTCAAAGGAGAAAAAAGCAAGCTACTTGACTTGCTATTTGACGGTGGTAGAAACACTGTTCAGTGTGTCTTGTTGTGTTTATTATGCTTGTGTGAAGGGGCATCAGTGCTTTATAGAAGCCTGATGAAACACAAATGCTTGTTTGCACACATGACACCTCCTACCCTCTCTGCTTTGTTGAGTGCATGATGTTACTGTGTGTGTTTGTGTGTGCATGAGAGGATTTTTTTTCTTTTTGTCCAAATGCCAGGTTAATGCACACAGTCTTCAGTAATGGCAGTCAGCAGGCACCTTTGACCACATTCACCAGAGACTGAGTGAGAAGAGAATCGGATACCGGGCAAGAAAAGAGAACGTTGCTTCTCACCAATCCTAAAAGGTTCACACCTACCCAACAACACACGAATCTCTTCAGCATCATCTCATTTGTTTCCATTAAGGAAGTGAAAACCCTGTCTTTAAAAAACATGTCATTAGCATAGATTCACTGTTGATTCCTTCTTCCCTCTCTTTGATATTTGCAACTACTGTAGAGAATTATGAGAGCAAAGCAATACTGTGAGCATTAGAGTGAAACAGTCCTCAAGCATGATATTATCAAATTCTGCAAGGCTTTTCCACAAACAAATGCACCTAACACAGGAAACCTCTACCCCTAGCCACAGGCTTTCACACCCACCCACCCACACACGCGCAGATATATATGTTGTAATCTCACATGTATATACAGAATCAATACCACATTTCTTATCAAGTCACCAAGAGCCCTTGAGGTGTACTCACACACACTTGCACACACACATACATGCATACACACACACACACAAACATACACAAATGCATGTGAAAACACACAGGTGGGAGAAAAGGAGATGATAGAAAATTTGTGATTACAGAAAAAACTCTCAGACCAAAAAAGAAACTAAATGAATGCGTTTGCATACCGTGGCCAGTATCTGACCCTTTCAGGCATTGATGGATGTTTGTGAATACTTGAGATGCCTCTCAGAAAGCCCCTGGCAGAACACAAAGGGACATCAGAGGAGCTAATACTTCAGTTCTATTCTGTTCTGTTGTGAATACTGCATTATTCACTGGTGTACATACGCAGTGCATGAATTTAATTCAGTGGTTGCAGAATGCTGTTTTATTTTTTTTTTCACTGATTGCTAGGAGGGGGAATCTGTATTGTTTGTTGGACATTGCAGTAAGAGAAGGGAGTTTGTCTGATTAAATATTCATCTCCTCCCAGCTACTTGCAGAACATCAAAAAATGCAAAAAAAAAAAATCTGTAAATGTGTATCCTTTTCTGTGTCAAACTTATTTCACACATATCTGTATATGTGTGAAACCAGCAGTATCGGAAGAAAGCCAAACAGGTGGCAAGAAGTCAGTCTCTGTAGCATTTGAGACAGCGGATGACAAGATCAACAGTCTATTAGCTTTTGCATCACATCAAGCTGCTCTTAGAACCACTGTGTTTACACTCATATATTTTTAAAAATATTTTCAGAATGTGGACATGGATAGGATTTTTTTAAAAAAAGGTTTAGTTAAGGTCTGTAACACTGAAACAGGGATGTCTGCTCTTGATTTTAATCTCTGTTTTAAAAAAGTTTATTTGTCATGCTGTTTTTGCAACCTTGCCTTCCAGAAATGTATTTTATATATTACTGATTTGTTTTACCAAGTGTGTTTTGATCAAAACATATTGCCTTGGATAGGTTCAGTGGCAACCTTTTTTCCCAATTAATGGAGTGCTACAATTAAAATGTACCCCACACAACCTTTAATGAGATGTTTGGGGTGAATGGTGAGTGTGCAAAAAGCAGAGCTTTGACACAGCAGACAGTTAACATCCTGAGTGTGGCATATGGTTAGAAGAAGTTCTTCATTTTTGGTTAGATGTTAATAAAGTAAACATGTTGGTAGTAAACACATTTTCAAATGTTGTTATATGGATTACTTTAATCGAATTGCCTGAAAATCAGTCGGGTGGTTCCATACTACTCTGCAAGTAAAATTAATGATGGGGCTGGTGGGCTTAGGGGGGTCGTAAACTGGGCATTTTATGTAGTAAAGAGGGTGTGTCATGTCAGTCTACAAGAATACAGACCTTTCTGGAACCACTGGTGGTTCGGACCAATCAGTGTCTTATGAGGATTCTCGCATGATATTGTGATCTTGCGAATCCAGCTGCCTCATAAGATAAGACCGTGATTTTTTGAGTGCCTGCCCTCGTACTCAACCAGGTGCTTCTGCCCCCTTTTGTTTTAGGAGTCCTCTTCCCCTACCATTACCATGGTTTCTTGTACATCCGATGTTTTGTAACCAAACCACCTCTGCACTAACTCCACACCATGGAGCAATGTTACTTTAGCTTTCAGCCCTACTCATTGCTGTGTATAACGGTATGATGTCATCATGTCAACAAGGTGTAACATTGCCATTACCACAATATAATTTTTTTATCATATTAAAAATTATACCGATGTTATTGTGAATAGTATGATATGGCACACCTCTAACACACACAGATACACATAACTTCACAGCAACAGAACTGATTTCATCACAATTGGAGTATAATTTCATGTAAATGAGGTCTATTGAACATAAATTCCAAAAAGTAAAGCAGTGTAAAACTTGTGGAGTTGGAATGAAGTTGGCTAAACAGATGTAATACAGAATCAGGTGATAATTTATACTTTATACTTTATAAACAGCCAAACCAGACCGGGTCAATTTTGACCCAGGAGGACAATGCACAGTCGACGGGAAGACAATAGGAAGCTTAATGAAGTGTTGTGAGTGCCTGAACATATCCAATAACAACATTAATCATGATTGAGATGCTGTGAGTGGATACTGTAATGCAAGAACAGGTATTGTAGAGAAAACAAATGAAATACATTGTACAGTGAACGCTTTGCAAACACATTAAGTGTTAACATTTTGGTGAATTGGTAAATACGTTCATTAAAACAAAAATGTAAACCGGCTGGTATTACATGCTTCCCAAAATGTGTTTGTTGTTGTTGCAAATTACTATTATATAATTGCCATGTCTTATGAGACAGGGCTGGTTGCCAACAGGGGAAAAGATTTAACATATGTCTAAAGTTCATCTCACCAACATACTAAATTAAGTGTGCCTCTGTTGCATTGTTGCCTCATTTAAGAGATGGAGTTTTGTATTGCAACTCCCGATGGGATGCACAAAAAAATCTTTTCTTCTCCTTTCACAAAGCTTCCTGCTCGCCAGTAAACGGAGGCAGCAAACAAAAGCCACTGAGGCAATACAGAAAAATAGACAAAGTAGGCAACAACAATGACCTCCATTAGGCAATCTAAGAGCATAAAACTTAGGTCGCAAACAAAAAGTTTCAATTTTTCCATGTTTTTAAAGCTTGTTATTGAGTATCAATTTAGGTAGAATAAGAAACACACAAGCACACACTCATACAAAGAACCCTGGGGTGTAGAGTAATCACAGCATCTATTTAAACAGATGGGTTTTCTCACAAGGGGTGAAGTTATATATAATTGATGGCTTGCAGTGGGAGAAATTCATTCATCATCTCCTTTCTATTCAATATTCAGTGAGCTGTGGTGTTCGATGCCTCACACTGTCCTTCTTAATCACTCTTTAATTACTCTTTGCTGGAGCATGCAATGGTGGTTTGTGATCCTGAAATACTTAAATCATAAGAGCCTTTGAGCATTAATCTTTCATAAATGGGGTAAAAAAGGTCTTCAGGGTTTAGGAGGAGGAAGGATCTGATTGAAGAGAGGGGGACTTACAGTATGATGTATGACACAGAAATTATACCGTATGAATAAGAAACATGAAAGGCCTACAACTAAAATCCACATACAAATCTACATACAAATCTGATTTTCCTGTTAACATTATTTATATATGCGTACTAAATGGATCTTGGGAAAGTAAAATCAAAGACGAACAGAAAAGTTAAACCTAAAAAAAAAAACAACCACATTTTTATGACCCCATCTTGTGTCCAATTGATTCTATTTTCAATGGAAGCCATGAAAGTGTCACAGCAGGGATATTTCTTAATTATTTCCTGGCTATAATTTACTTTTCTGGTTTGGAGATTTTTTGTCAGCAATACAGAGACTTTACAAATGATAAACTAAATTAAACATTGCCATAGAACCACTCAAACATTTGTCAAAGCTTTAGGACGTAGCCTGATCAAGCCCTTTTTATTTTTGCCAGCATACAAAGTCATATTAAGAAGTGAGAATTTGTGAGGATCTCGAAAGTAAAGTCTGTTTCCTGATGACACTTCCTATCTAAAAAAAGAAATTGGTTAAGGCAGCAAGGTATACTGAAGAGTTCACTGCAGTTTGGGGATATACTATTTTTGTACTTTTAATTATAAACCTGTTTCTGATTCGTATTGCATGTCATCTCTAAACTGCAGACACAACAGTAAACACGTAGCCAGCCCAAAAGTCCTTTAAAGGACCAGTATATAGGATGTAGTGGCATCTTGTGGTGAGATTGCAGATTGCAACCAAACAGAATACACCTTCCCTTACCCCCCTCCCTTCTCAGTGTGTAGGAAAAAACCTACAGTGGAAGCAAAACTCACGAGAAACACAAAAGGCCCTCTCGAGCCAGTGTTTAGTTTGTCCATTCTGGGCTACTGTAGAAACATGGTGGCACATCAAGTGAACCTACTTCCTATGTAGATATTAAGGGCTCATTCCAAGATAACAAGAACGTAACAGTTGTTATTTTCAGATGATTATACACCATTTAAAACATACATGAATATTATGTTCTATTTCTGCCGTCCGTTCTACTAGATGCCACTAAATTCCACACACTGCACCTTTAAAAGATTATGAACAAAATATTTCCGTCAAAATGTCTTTTTTTTTTTTTCGAACTAATGAAACAAAAACATATGAAAAGAATTCATCTTTGGCCAGTGAGAGATTTGTAAATATATGGTTGAGTTTCATTACAAAAGAAGAAAAATGGCGCCTGTTTGTTTTTTGATGCTGGTAAAGGATTTTCCACATCTTGTCAACCCAAAAGTTTTTCTTATCAATGGCTTATAAATGTATAAACCATCAGTAAATGATTTATTATCACTATATGAAGCCATTAAACGGCGACTTATCAGAAAATGGTATACCAAACTTTTAAAAATGGCTCCACAGGTTTGCTTAAATCACTTTTGAGGTATTTACATAGACTTACATTCATTTTCTGGAAACTTAGCCTCACCCTAACCTTCACAACTGAACCAAAAATTATCCCAAATGTGAATATGGTTTGCACAATTGCACAAGCCGTCCCCAATTAACCGGTCTTAAGTCTGTTGTGTGTTCCTGAAAGTGACCCCCACCCCCATCCCAAGCACACACACACACACACATACAGTGAACATAATCCACACAGCAACTGCGTTTTCCCTGAAACATGTTTGGCAAAAACATATAGCAGTAGACGTATTTCTTTAGAACGCTGGTTGCACGCACAATACTCATACCCCGGTTCCTCCCCCTCCTCCATTTCTTCTGAAAACGTCCTCGGAGGAATACCTACAGACATTTTCATTGGCCACGTCGGTGAGAGAGGAGGGAGGGGAGACTGACGGACTGGCACCAATTCTTCAGCGCTCCTCCTCATATTTCTTGAAATCACGGACCTCCTGCTCCTACATCCAAAGCCACTCTCCTCCTCCTCCTCCACCAACCAGACCTCCGAGCAGAGCAGCTTTAACGAAACGGTAACGTTAAGTAAAGCGAAAGTATTATTTTCCTCAAGTTTTTTTTTTAAATAACCCACCAAGAAACTCTCACCTCATTATTTTTTTCTACCTAAACCTTACTTTCTCTTTTTTCATGTCCAGATGTTGCGAAGTGTCGCTGTGCTGCTTCTGCTGGCCGCAGCTCTCTGTGACGCTGAGGTAAGTTTGGCTCAGACGGCTTTATTTTTTCAACCTGAAACTAAAATAATTTCCTTTGTATTGTTTCTAACGGGTACCAAATGCTGCCTGACATTTGTACGAAAGGGTTTGTAAATGTTCGGCACGAAATTGTCCGCCTGAAGTAACACACAGCAGTTCTTTTTTTTCTTTCTTTCACAAAGCTAAACGAGCTAGAACACATCTGGAAGGCTGTTATCCACCATGTTGTAGTGAAATGAACATTTTGCAGCTGGGTCTTCAAGACTGTACTGGGTCAATAGCTTGTTATGGTGTTTTTATTCTTAAAGGGAACCAATTATGCCATTATTGTTGGCACTGCGCAATTATGAGCTTCATTATGGAGACAGTCAGAAGCGCAGTTTAACTAAATTGCCACTGGTGCAGTTCTTTTCAAGAGGGACATAATTCTCATTTCTAAAAATGACTGCACCTATGAGGCACTTTGATATGTATGTGTGGGGGGTTTTTTCTTCTTTTTTTTGTCGGTGAGCTGAAGCAAACCTTCACATTTTGCATCCAGTTGGACCACACACACACTTAAACACACCTCCTATCCTCAGTTTTTTGTGAAGTTAGGAATTTAGGAGCAAAAGCTACCATAAGAGGACAAGAGTGTCACACCGGTGACAGGCAGCTGTGAAAAGAAAAGAAGGGAGGGTACTGTTTGTGTATATCTCACAAGCCCCACTCCTCTCACCCTTGGGTTTGATGGCCCCCATCATCAATATTGTAGGGTGCTTCGGTGCAAAAAGCTCCGCCAACTGGCAGCTACTCTAATGGCATACAAACACTGTGTTTGGGTGCTCCTTTAGGGAGCATGTGTGTTTGTCTGTGTACTCAGGGGTGGTGAGCGTGCTCAAGAGTTGTGAGAATACTCACCTTATGGGTGTCACACTGCAGCACTAAGTAGTCTAACCTCTGAGTAAACAAGAGTTAATGTGCTGTAAGAGTAGCTGGTGTGATGGCACAAAGGGACAACCAACAAACGAACAATTGCAGCACTTGTATAAGGCTGGAGAGACGTCCTTGTTATGTATGTGGTGTTTTCCACTTAAGAAATAGAAATACACACACACACACACACACACACACAACACACACACCAGGTGGTGTTTGTTGGCCTTAACCTCACTGGACACAGCTGTTGAACACCTGGCTTTGTGTTGACTCCTCTGTTGACCTGCACAACAGTTACAGGCTGAGGGAATAAACAGGGGATTGACTTCCTAATTACAGGATAGATTAAAAAAAAAACAAAAAAAAAACATTTACAGCTACAGCAAATGTGGAACACAAGATAAACAAATTGTCTCCTGCTTAGTCGTTCTTTATAGCGTCACGCAGATGGCCATTAATTTGTCTCAACTGCACACAACATTACTCATATAGTCAGATATGCTAGCCCTCCACCTTCCATTGCTGTCCCTACCTTATGCCTGCTGGAAAATGTGCCATTGTTTGCTTCTTTATTGGACTCATGATCTCGGTGGAGACAGAGCACACAGCAGAGCCTGTTGAGTGTATCCATGAAGTTAATGGGGAGGCATTAGAGAGGCATCTATTCTCCGAAGGTAATTACTCTGATAATATATGGCCTGTTGACTGGCCGTGGGAAGGGCTTGAACTGGCATACCAGTGTGCTGTCTAAAGGAGGTCAACAAGTTGGAGCAAAGCCCTCACAAGAGTGGATCTGATGAGCCTACAGGATGTGTATTCGGGTTATGTTTAGGTGTTGGGATGCACGTCAGAATTACTTTATACGAGCACACGCAGATTGCATTTAAGAGCTGGAGTGATTGATGAAAACAGGATTCTTTGTGTGTGAATTGATGTATTTTTGGCGTGAGTATAGGCTATTAAAATCTGGACACTTACTCTTGATTTATGATGAAGGAGAATGCCTTCCAGAGGTGAAAAATTGCAGAGCCAGAGATAAGTGGCTCGGAGATTCTGTGTGGCAGGGTGGATTGGGTCAGAGACTCGGGTATAACTGCGTGTGCGCGAGCTGGAATGAGATATGCATCTCGTGAATAAAATGTTGATGTTTTACTCAAACACACCGAGAGCTTGATATGCAAAGGAGGTTGAGATACAGGCATAGTGAAAGTCATAAGAGTTTGCAGCCTTGGGGGACTTGAGCATACACATACACACATATAAACTGAGAGAGAAAGAGAGGACTGTTTATATTTCTGTTTTTATGGCATGCAGTGTGATTGTATTATCCTGCATCATCCGCCACGACAGGGTGGAATGACACAGTGGTTAATTAAGTCATCGGCACCAGCGCTGAATCTTGAAAAACACAGATGTCAAGAGGAAGTTGGCCCAACCAGGCAGCCAGACAAGCTCTCCTCTCCTCTTAGACAGCCCGGGAGTTAAGAGGATTAAGAAGAAGAAGAAGGGTGAAGAAAAGAAGTAGAAGTTGGCGCCCTTCTTGAGATCTGCAGCAGACTCCTCTGATTGAGCCACAGCATTTCAGGCACCATGTTGATGCCTGTTCTCCCTCATTCAAGGTGGGCTAAAAATATCGCCCAGGTGGAGAGAACATGAGCATGAGGGGACGCTGTGTCCTCTGTCGGTATCAGCCTGCTCTAATTACTGTAGCTCAACATCCAGTCATGGATCCTGTGCAGGGACTGTGGAGGGGAGAGTGGTGAGATAGAGAGTGATGTAAAACAGAAAGGAGATAGAGCCACATGCATGCAATTAAAGCAGGGGAGATTGGGGTGGGGGGGGGGGTGGGGGGGTGAGGTAAGGCTTGGCTGTGTAGGGGGGGGGGTGTGCTGTGTTTCATGTCCCCGCAGTGTGTTCTCTTCACTCTTGGCTTCACATAAAAGGAGTCCTCATTTAGCTTACCAGCTGTACTGGTGTCTTATCATTACCGGCACTTCACACTCAAAGACTGAGTACATATAAATGAACACACACAGACATACACATGACAAAGAGCAGCTCTAAAGTTTACTCAAATGGTTTGTGAGTAAGAGATAATGAATATATAACATACTAACGTACACTAGAAGTTAAAAATATAGGCTTAAAGGAGTTCACTTAGGTGCCCATTTTGTGAAAACAGGACTCAAGGATGTCTCCTGAACGAGTGTTATAAAGGGTACAATTCCCCATTATTTTCTTCCTTTGTGCTCACAGTCAGAAGCAATAAATCAACATCATTAGTGTGCCTGAATTCCAAGGATACTTTACTTCAGTTCAAAGTCACCCAGACATGGCACAGAGTCTTCTGATAAGAAATGATTTTCAAAAACCGCCCTACCGACATCCACAAGAGATCGTTCTTTGTCCAGCGGCGTGTGTAGAGGATGCACCTTGAATGTAAAATGTAGTTTGCCTGTGGTCGCTGTGGGATGAGCGATTAACTGGCTGGCATAGTTCTCTCCGATGGTCATTATAAATTTCTTTCACTGTTTTAACTGGAATTTCTTTACGACAAATACAGCTTTAAAGTGTCTCATTTACAGTGTTTTTAAGTGGTTTATGTGACAAATTATGTTTTCTTGTTAGATCTGAGAATTAATGCAACACACCTGCAAGACAGATTTAAATATATTCACCATTAGTAAACAGCCAGATCCCTGCAAAAGCTTGTACTGTTTGTCCTGTGAATTTTATTATCCGACCAGCGACATAGGCTGCAGAAATAAAAAAAAAACAAAAAACTGTTACGTTTGATGTACTGTTATAGTTTGGACCAGGACTACATCCTCTACATCATATTCCCTGGAAAATATAATAATAATTCAAATGTCACCAGATATACAGTAGTTGTAGGTGTACATTATACCCACTTATGTGAGGCATGTACTTGTGTCATGTGTAAAGGATTTGACGCAGTCGAGGATATTGCATGTCGTTAGGTTTCGTGTATAAGGGTTAAACAGAGGTCAACTTTATGTTGAACACAGGTTCTCTGGGAAACAAATATCTGTTTAATTTGTATAAAGTACAACATCCTGTGTGACTAATTCTCCAATAATCACAGACCCAAATTCAAAGAAGACTAGATTTTATGGTCTCAGGTTCTTAAATGTAACTCTTTTGATGTTTCATGATTGTAAATTGAACACTTTTTGGAGTTTCTGACTTTATTGGACAAAACAAGACATTCACTGACACCACCTTTTGCTCTGCGTGTATGCTCACAGTTCAGCATATTTCAAATGGCTGCACAAACTTAACACATCCTGCAGTCTGTAATCGGGACTTTTCCTGCTGCAAACATGTTCCAACAGCCGGCCCCAATACTGGCCTCAACAAGGGAGTAGAGGGAATCTACTCATTCCCCTGGCCTGAGCCTGTGCTTCAGCCTGGGCCCCCTCCCTCCTTTCCTTCCTCTCTCTGTGGCAGTGGAAGAATGCCCAGAACAGAGCAGGGTGGGACAGAGGGGAGAGAAAGAGCAAAGGTTTTGGGGGAAAATTAGTCAATGTTGTTAGGTCGAGAATGAGCAAGAGAGGCAGACCTCACAGTTGAAATAGATGACAAAAGCGGTAATTCATACAGAAAAAGTTATGGATTAGAAAAACTGCATGGACAGAGGTGAGACAGTGCCTCTCTGGGATTGATGTGGGTCAGGTGGTGAGGACACTGGGGACACTGTTGTCCCAGCAGTGTGACAACAGGGTGCACAGGGGAGGGGAGGCCGGGGGTGGTGCTGTGTTCATAGCATTTTATGCTCTCTGGTGACGTTTTAACTGCTAGCAGATGTGGCTCTGCCCAGACCGTGACTTATTTCCTGCTTTTCTGTACTCTCTCTCTCTCTCTCTCTCTCTCTTTCTTTCTGTCTCACTTTCTCTGAGTTTTGCTCTTTTTCTTTTGTCGTCTCTCTTCCTTCATTCCCCTCTTTCCTCTGTTTCTTCTTCTCTCTTCTTGTTTCTTTCAGGGTGTAGTTGTTTGATTTCAGCTCTGGAACAAGGGTGGAAGGAGGGGCGGGGTGGGGGGGGGGGGGGGTGTAAAATAAGAGGCTGCAGACTGGAGTGACCTCATCCTATCCGTTGGTGCATTCCTTTCACACTGAATAAGAAACAGAGAAGAATAGCAGGCAGATCAGTGTAAACTGGTCGTTACCCGGGGTCCTTTTGTTTCCGCAGGTTTAATCTCAGACCTGGCCCCCCGGAGAGCGCTTGAGACCACCCGTAGAGCTCTCACAAACAGCTCATATCTTCATGAACAGACACAAATTAGTCTTACTTTGGCCTCATTATTCCAAGGACACACCCTGCCAATTCTATTATCAACTCATTGTCATATAAATCCATAAAATACTGAGCAGGCTTTTCAGCTCGAAGGAAGCATGTCATTAGATTCCGTCATTTTGGGATTTGAATGTGTGTTTCTCAGCAGAGGCTTAAATTTGCTGTATGTCTAATCTCAAGAGTCTGTCATGCACAGAAGAAAATGAGGCTGAAGCTAATTTGATATGTATGAAGATACAGTTGAAAAGATTCATAAGGAAGTAAAGGCTAGAGGTTTGAGAATGGAGGCGTTTGAATTATTGAGGGCAAATGCTACAGCTTTCTGTAATGACTGAAAACCAGAGCTGATGATAGTCTTTCTCTATGATGTTTCTCCCCTGTGCGTTGGATTTAGCCACAAGCTCGAATAAATTCCTTAAAAGGGGGAAACTGGTTCATAGTTAGCGTACATTATGTGGAGTAAGAGTGGTTCTCATTCTTCTTTGGGTTTGCTCCACTTCTCCTTTGGCAAGGCCCGGTTAGAGGGAGACAGAAGAGAGAAGGAGGTCTTTACGGGCAGAGGGAGATGGGCGGTTCAGTTTGAGCCCTCCCTGTCTTTTTCCCTCCTGGCATGAGCCCCACATCTCATGAGGCTGAAGCATGTTGGACAATCTAGAGCTGGAAAGACAACACAGGGGAAAAGCAGGAAGCGCTGGAGAGGGGGAGAGCAAGGGCACCTCTCTGACCTAGATACTGAGGAGATTTTGGCTCAAGACGAACCCTGTTGGACCCCAGCTGAGGCACAACATAGCTCAGGAATGTACCCCCACCTACCCTCTCATTCTCCTCAATCTGTCTCTTGTCTATATCCTTCACCCTTTTTTTGCCTCCATTATTTCACCTCATTGTAATTAAAAACGTGGTTGTAAAACGCATTTTAAGGTTATTAGGGTGAAGTTGTCTTGCTGTGCGTACATTTTTTTGGCCATCTGTCAGCCTAAGTGTCTCTGTTGCAGTTGTGAAAGTACATGAGGTAGGGAATGGTGTCATTGTAGTTAAGAAACAAATAATATTAGTGTTAATTAGTTAATCTGCTATCAGTTGCAAGATGTTTCACCCACATAACCCCTTAAAAATAATAATATATACAGACATTCTACTGTACACAACTTAAAGGAATAGTTTACCATTTTGGGAAATTTGTTTCTTCACTCTTGCAGAGTTAGTTAAGAAGATCGCTTCCACTCTCATGTTTGTACTAGAACTGGACACATAAATCTGCCAGGTAGATGTATCAACCAAATAACTTGAATTTTAAACTGTAAAATGTCTCGCTTAGTACACATCTTGTGACAATATCTTGCCTCCAGCTTTTATTCTAAGCTAAGCTAACCGGCTGCTGGTTGTAGCTTCATTTTTACTACATAATATATACAGACTACAGCCTAACCGATACTGGAATTTTGAGACCAATACTGATATTAATATTTGGGAGTAGAGGAAAATCTGAAAATGGTTTATTGGCCAGTATTTTTTTTAACCTAAACACATAACATTATATTAACATTATAAAGGCATGGTAAATATGAAGCTAGACTCAGCAGCTGCTTAGCTTAGCTTAGCATAAAACCTGGAGGCCGGGGGAAATAGCTAGTAGCTATTTTACAACTAGTGCCTGGAAAAAAAAAGGCTATGCCAGCCTACATCTTGGCCTGGTATTCTGGAGTCGCCATCAATTGCCTGGAAAATGCTTACAGCCAAGAAATATTCTGGCACATAACTCCCATGATAAACCATAAAACCATCATCATTTTTATACTTTGGTCACTTTGGTATGCAGATCCTTGGTACAGAGCCATTCTAGTTTCCCTTGTTTCCAGCCTTTATGCTAAACTAAGCTGCTGCTAGCTAGCTTCATATGCCATACATATATGAGGGTGGATATGGGCAAAAAAGCAAACAAGTATATTTCTCAAAATGTTGAAATATTCCTTTAGTGCCTTCATATATAAATAGTATCCCAGTAGCTGTAAAGACAACCATATGCAATACGATGTGCAGTATAACCATTCTGTTTTAAGTTTTGTGAAGTATAAATACCAGTTAAAATCTCTAAATGGAGACAGATTGATGCCTTCAGGCCACAGTTGGGTGCATTAATGCCTGCCAAAACTTGGGCTGCCTCATCTGTTCATGTCAACATCATTGTTAAAACTCTCTAATGAGTTCTCAAATATCATTTCTTTGATGAAGAACTGTGTTTTGTGAAGTTTCCAAATAGCTCTTTTTCAAATCTTGTAATAATTTATCATGTTATTTATCTCAATTTAGTAGTCATTAGTGTTTTCCCGGCATTGCAAAATTTTAAGATTGAATTACTGCCTCCATACACATTCGATTTATTTTTTTCTATTTATTTCTGTTTGTCACTGTTATTGCCACAGGGAAACCTAGACTCGAATCCAGAGCTTTTTTCAAATGGCATTCAAACTGTAATTTAATGTAATACTTCTTTACTTGTCAATCTTCTTGCACTCTCCTGGGTTGATTTGTTTTAATATTTCAAGTTGTCACATAGCACAATATTTTATTCATGAAAGCACACACCAGACTTTGTGTACCCTAGGGGGAAAAGAAACAAGTTTTGTCAAAAAATATTTCTATCTTTACACTTAGGTGACAGGAAGATCAATATAGCTACATCCAACACAACTGCCTTGCAACAATTCTGACCTTTATGAAGCTTCTTGTATTAAATAATTACTGAGGAGAGGTGTTCATGCAAATAAAGCTGAAACACTTTTCACCTTTTTGTAATGTGGTGAACTTTAATAGTACCGGACAGTACAGCCTCCGCAATGAGCTTAGCGCTGACTCAACACCTCATGGAGCACAACCTCAAGAAAAACTCAATAGGCTTGTTGTATTGGATTGCATTAAATGAAACTCAGTGTACCCAATAAACTGATCAAGCTGATTAAAGTGATCCTGATAGAAATAGAAAGTCACATTGCTGTATAATTCATAAACAGAAAATTAAATTTCGTATTTAATGCAATTTGTTTTTCATTCAACATCCATTATGCTGCCTGTCACTAGGTATATCCAGAGAAGGCTGTTTGCAATCCGTAAATCAATGTTTTCTATGCTAATGAGGGGCAGGGTGCATTGTGGGAATGAATTTACAGTGGCTGTAAAGTGACATCCTCAGAGGGGAAACATTGATTGGCCTGCTAGATCAATGGAGCATCACTGAGATATACACACATACACACACACACACATTCACAAATGCACAAGCAAACATGCTCATACATGCAGATAGGCTCTGTTGTGTGAATGTATGTGAGTGTATGGACAGGGAGATGCACAAAGACATACAGATGTTCTGATTTGTTTTTTATGTGTTACTGCCTGCATCCTTATTGGCAGAGGAAAAAGATAGAGGCTTTTTTTTAACTGAAGCAAAAACATTGCCCTTTAAATCCAGTCAGCCTCAGCATGGAGCCATTCAAAATGTGGCAGGGAAGAAATTGACTGAGTGAGCACACAACCCCGCCTCTCCTTTTATCTTCACCATCTACCTTTCTTAATAGTCAGATTCTCCTCACTGTTTCCTCCTTGTACTTTTCTCTCTCCGCTCGCTTATTTTCCTCCCCAGACTTCCATCAACCTGTGCAAGGCTGGTCTCGGCTCACTGGCACATCTCTTGCAACCCTAAAAGGGTATGGCAGTGAGAATAAAGATGACAAAACACAGAGAGTTACAGCAGAAGAGAAATTACACCAGACTTGAACTGGGAGACTCCACACAGTGAGAGGAAGATGAAAATGATGCACTGAGGGTTTTGAGAGAAATCACTTAAATCTGTTAATCCTCTTAAAACCTTTAAATAAATTTAACCTTGTGACAAAAAGATTGAAATAGGAAACATGGAAGAAAATGGCACAAGAGTCGAGGAAAATGAGATGTGAAATGTGTGTATATACAATTAAGTAATATGCTTGAGGCAGCTTTTATAGGATGGGCTCTACTTAATCTGTTTCGCTTCATCGCTTACTTATCCTGTGATTAGTTTTGAATGGGAGAGAAGGAAAATAAGGCAACACTTTTTGGATGCAATAAAAAATTGATGTTATTAGTCATAAGTAGGACACCCACAGTGGGTATGTTTGTTTTTGTTTGTGCTGAGTTAGTACATTTTTTAAGAATGTATGCTCTGATAGTGATCGGTTTAATGAGTGTGTTTACATGCACACCAGTATCCCTGTTATGATTGAATTTTTGGACTATACCAGTTATATTTTTGTGTATGTGCACATCATATAGTTAGTTAGTATAGTAGTTATACACAGTTTTAAGGATACCTGAATATGCTAGCTAGGGTGTTCTGATACAGACTGTGGCATGTAAGCACTTTATCCTGATTTCTGATTACTGTCCGCCATTTGTGCAGGTCAGTACTCAACTCCAATTACGCTGTAATTAGTCTGTAGAACAGAAATATATAACAATCTACATACTACAATCAAATTTACGTTTTAAAAGTGGTAATCTTATAGGAATAGTGAGATGAGAAGATCAATACCACTCTCATCTCTGTGTGAGCCAATAGACAATTATCTTAGCTTAGCATAAAGACTGGAAACAGGGGGAAACAGCCAGCCTGGCTCTATCCAAAGGCCAGAAGGCCAAAAAATCCACCCAGCATTTCTAAAGCTTCCTATTAACACATTAGATTAAATCTTGTGTCTTCTCACCATGTAATTGCCAGGGACTAGCAAATAAACTCCCACAAAACCACATTTGTACACTTTTTGTATAGATTAAAGAAGAACCAGTTTAGCTGCTTCCCCCTGATCTTTTATGCTAAGCTAAGCTAACCGTATCCTGACTCTAGCTTCATATTTAGTCTCATCTAACTTGACAAGAAAAGTAACAAGCATATTTACCAGCACTCAACACACTCAACTGCAGAAATGACACCAGGATGTGGAGGAGTCATAGACACGCACAGATGCAGAAACCTAGGATAGTGGTAGATTCATATATTACTAATGCAAATGAGTAACCAGCTTTCTTTATGTTCCATAAAAACATCACAATATGATCAAAACTAGGCTAATATTTAAAATCAGGACTAGGTTTCCATGTAAACATATGGTGATGGTGATGCATGTAGCTGTGCGTGTCTTCATGGCAACAGTGAAGGCTCTGGGCCACATACAGGCATGATGTATCACCAAGGCATAATGAGCAGCAGCTCCAACATTCAGACTCATTTCCCTGCTTTGTTGAGGGTTGGTTAGTGACATTATAATCCATTGTTTTCTACAGTCTTTTGATGTACATCTGTGTCAATCATACTGTCTGAACAACAAGCTCGGCTGCGATCTCATTACGGGGCTTGCTTCCATTTACCTCGTTTGATTGACACTTCTGTGATCTAGCCACAACAGGAGCCGGCACATGCTCTCACCATAGCAACAACCCACTTGAATCAACTGAAAAAAAAGACCTTGTGCCTTGTGTGTATTCATTAGCTAAATGTCAGGGATATCTGCTGGTTCTATTCGGAGACAGACGGACAGACGGGGCTCTGCGTTTATACCAGATTCAACGAGGAGCTCATCCATTATTCATGTGCTCATTGTAGGTTTCTACAGGTTTCAACAGGCTTCTAGCACATCTGTGTCTAACAAACTGGATTGTCCAACACGCTTAAGGCCACAAGGATTGCTTTGAAGATTTTTCCATGACCTCAACTTTGGAGTGCAAGTGTGTGTGTGTCTTTAAATCATGTGTAGAAATGAGCCGAGACCCTTCAATCTCTCCTCTACTCTCTCTCTCTCTCTCTCTCTCTCTCTACATCTAACTCTCCTCTCTCACCACTTTTAGGTTAAAGCGGCTACACTGCGATGTTTGCATGTGACTCCCCTCTCCCCCCCCCCTCTATCCATCCATCCTGTTACATTCAATCATTAGAGAGCTTATAAGAGTTTCAGTCACAAGAATCCAGCCTCTTTTTTAACCTACATACCAGACGCTAGACTTACAAACACACACACACACACACAGCAGTTTGGAAGCCAGCTCACGTGCACTTGTGTACAGAAGGCCAACTTTCTTCCTCGCTCTTACAGGAAACAGCGGCTTATGGAGGAGGAGGGTAGTCTAGAGGAACGGGGAGGAGAACAGATTTCACAGAGCATGGGAATGGGCCCAAAGGAAAACACAGCTCAGACTCCAGATGTTGAAACACCCTGTACACACACACACATACGAAGATACACAGATAGGGAAAGGAGGAGGTAATGAGGGTCATAAAGCAGCTCTTGGAGCTCCGCTTGGCGTCTCGTGATTGGTTGGCTGTAGCTCCAGTGAACACATTTTTTGGCAAGTCTGGCGGCCATGTTTAACAACAGACAAACAAAAGATAACGAAACAAAGGCACCAGTGTGACAAGAGAAAATTACAACATCTGATTGGACAAGAAAAGAAAGTTTGGGTGATACATAAAGACTAGAGAAATTTGAGTTCAAGAAAGGAGGGTTTAAGGAGCTGACGGTTTGGTTGTAGTTTACAGAGAAAGCAAAAAGCTCCACTATTTCTGTGTTTTTGTCTAAGTCAGGTATGGCCACTTGTCACATCTTGAGCCCAGTCTGTCCGTTGTTGACATGGCAACTGCTGGCAAACATCAGTTAATGAAAGTGCAGACACTCAAACATGAAATGGGTGTTAACTAGAGAGTACAGTCTTCTAAATGTGTTAATAGAAACATTTACATTGTTAAAACCTGCATCCTGATCCAGATTTGAATAAAAAATACACTTAGTGACAGATAACCCTTCTTGTTGTGTGACTACAGCCATGATATTGTAGAAATCCTGCTCAGGGATACTGGGGCTTTATAGAGTGATGAAATGTGCAAATTTCAGTCAGACTCATGATCACTGAGATAAGAGTATTTAAATGTGTCATGTTTGTGATGTATTGCCATCTAGAGGGCAAATACCGTCAAACTTTGCAGAATGTTTGCAGGGAAGTTACAGTGATGGATGATGGAATCCAGAAAAAAAAACAGCAAAAACATAAAGTTCTTCACAAGCAGTGCTTTTTTTCCCTTTAATTTTCTACTATATTTCAGTGAAATCTGTCAACTATCTTGTGAGATATCCTCTTAACAAACAAAAAGACAAAAAAGACAAACAAACAGCCAAAAATGTAATTGTCTCTGTGGAGTTAAATAAAGTAATAGGGTGATAGTCTACTTTGGATGTTATCTGCTAGTGATGTCGATGCCACAAAGAGGCAACAGTCTCTCTGGGTCTAATGCCTGAAGTTCAAGTTTGATCAATGACGGTTTGTGAAAATATTTACAATATGTATGCTAATTTGTGTTTTGTATGTCTGTTAGAGCATTAGAACAAAATCTTCACAGTGCTTTCAAGGGGGCCTGTTAATGGTGCAATAGCGCCGCCCTGTGTGTGTAACATGTAGGAACCAATGGTATTTCAGAGTGCTAACAAGGTATTTACTTTTCTTTCAGGAGCTGCAGAGCAAGAGCAAAGTGTGTGCCAATGTGTTCTGTGGGGCCGGCAGGGAGTGTGCTGTCAACGAGAAGGGAGAGCCCAGCTGTCTGTGTATAGAGGTGAGTGATAGGTGTGTGGTCATGCAGCTCAACATAACTGACATAGAAAAAAGGAAAAGGAATGAAGATAACAATTTTCCCTTGTTTTCACTTCATTCTTTCCAGAGCTGTAAGCCCCACAAGAGGTCAGTGTGTGGCAGTAATGGGAAAACCTACAGGAACCACTGTGAGCTCCACAGGGACGCATGTCTGACTGGCTTGAAGATCCAGGTGGCCCACGATGGACACTGCCAGGGTACGAGCAGAAGCACACAGCAATGCAGCACAAGATGACAATGTTGACCAAACAGTCTCAACACAAGGTCTTCTTCAGCAGATGACGTTTGCCCAGTTGTCATGAAATTGCAATGTTCTTTTTTTTTTGAGCACTTTTAAGGTTTGTTGTAAAAGGTGAAATTAAAGGTTCATTCTTGACCTTGGAAACAGTGTTGTCAGCTGCTGTTTCAAAGGTCAAGAATGAACTTTCAATTTCAAGATAGAATCGATAAAAAAAAAACACCCACATTATCTCTCCTGCTGTTGTGGTTAAAAGATAAGTTCACACATTTTTCAAGTCTGTCTTAAAATGGTGATGAGGTCCCCATATGAAACAGACATTGAAACAGATTTTGCTTGCTATAATTATTCCTCCTGTTTATACTGGCTATTAAAAGTATTGATAGTATTGACACCAGTACCAATCCAATGTCTCAGACCAGTGAATCCATTTTCCTAAATGTTCTGTTGTTGGGTGCAGAACAGAGGCTAAAATATGTCATTGATTGGTTATTTATTTATTTTTTGCCCCAAAACTGTACTGGCCCTGAGCTGTAAGGTCAACATTTTCATCTAAACACTGTTGATGAAGTGTTTGATTGATAATCTGAAATTGTCACTAAGTTTTGATTTGTAAAAGGTATGAGGTAGAGAGAAAGAAGGCCATATTTGCACCCTGTAAGTAGGATGACGTTTGACTCACCTGACAAATGGTGCAAGTGCTGATAAGACTGTATATAGTTAATTGGACTGATTAGCAGGTGATCTCTGAACCAGAAGCGTTCATGGAAGTGATACCCGGGGTGACCCGGTTCATAGTCATTCTGTCAATACATTCACTCTCCTTATCTTATCTATTAATGCATCTAATATTAGTATCTTATCTCAAGTGAACTTTCACTGCTCACGCTTAGCCGTTTTGCACTCCTTGCTGGCCTGAACATTGATCAGAGCTGTGGCAAAAAAGTAGAATAGTTATATCACACGGTCCTTTTTTCAGACCTTTGGCCAAGTACTATATGACATACAAGTTTAGCTCCATTAATCTGAATCAAGTCAAATGATTAATTCTTCCTGTTATGCCTCACATGTTGTCTTCTTTCTTTCTTTTTTTAATCACCTTTAGAGAAGAAAACAGAGCAGGCGGCTGCTAGCCCAGGTGAGTGTGTGCTCTTTTGCACGAGTTTAAAGTGTTCACAATTTTGATGAGATAAGAAAAAACTCCAAACATAATTGTTTTTGTTGGTCTTCACTTTAACAATGTGTATTAAGGCTATGTCTGTTATTTAGATGAGGTTACTATGTGTGTGCATTAACTGTAGTTTATGGTCTAAGGGCATAGTGAATAAGGAAACTGACGTGTGATTGATTTTATTCTGTGGATTATTTATTAATGTTATTGACCTATGGAAATGTTCCCACCCCCTGCAGTGGTATGCTATGCTGCAGACCGCAATGAGCTGAGGAGCCGTGTGATCCAGTGGCTGCAGACAGAGGTTGTCCCAGATGGCTGGTTTGTCAAGGGATCCAACTTCTCTGACACCCTGCTCAAATACTTCAAGGTGGGCTTCTTGTCACTGTTAGGGTTCAGAATGATAGAACCAGAACCAGAACCAGATGCATAAAACTCAGTGTAGATTCAAGACTAAAACTGTGTGTACACACTAAGCCAAAAATATGCACACACATTCTTTTCGCCAGACCTATAAAGCCGCGTGTGCGCATGGTTCTGTTTTATAAATCTCTGTCAGTGGGGAACTGGGTGCACGTGCACAAGCTTCATATCAACTCCCACAAATAACCTTTTTACAATTTATAATTCAACATATCAGTTTGTCACCTGCCCCACCAGTCTGTACAGTTGTCAAGAAGAAAAAGTGCGGTTTCACAGATTTTGTCACACTGGCAAGGTTCTCCAACAGCCAGAACAACAGTCATTACCCGCGACCATTACGCGCAGCTGTGTGGCTCTTTATATTGTCCTTATCATAAATTCATCACATGCACCTGTAAACCATCGTCGGCAGTGTAATCAATGATTACTTTGTAGCTCATATCTAAACCAACTTTACAAGGTGTGCCACAACTAAGGATAACAAAAAGAATAATAAGAGCAAAATACAATGTTGACTCCTATGTAAATAAAAGAATGATAAAATTAAACACAAAAGTAACTTCTTAATTCGCCTTTGATTGGCATTTTACAAATACCTGTGAAAATGCCAAAAAATCACAGTGTAGCTGTTTATCAATCTAAATAAATAATGTTTTGCTAAAAGATTCCATCTCTCACCTTATATTTCATCTCCACCTCGTCACATCGCCCTCAGATAACTCACGAAAAACATGTGCACACCTGGTCTAAAGAATGCGTGAGGTGCGCACATTCTCACTGCATATTCTTTGTTTATAAATAGCAGTTTATGTGTGAGAAATGGCGTGTGCATGGTTTTTGTGCATACATATCATTTATGCATCTGGCCCCAGGTCTCTATTACTATTCAGCACTGCTCCTACGCGAGTCATCCTCTGTTTTCTTTTACAAAATGTCACAGATGTGGGCCCCACCCCACAAATCCCTATAGTTGCCTCCGACTGTGTCTGATTATTCACGTGACAGACCTTTCGAGCGTTTCAGCTGATGGTTGTAATTCAGTTTAATGAGGATCTCTGTCCTGCAGAGGAGGACCCCTGCCACTCTGAGCTGACATGAATGACATTAGAGCAGAAGAGCAGATGGTTCTTAGTTTATTCAGTATTTATTTGATGAGATAAATATATACTCTGTATTCTGAACGCAATGCACCACAAACATGATATGAAATCTCATAAATGTTTTCAGTTCATCTGTCTTCCAAAGGCACACCACATGGTCACACAATAGGGTCTTTAAATATCTATATCACTAAAGTAATACAGGCTGTATGTAGAGCAGGTACACAAGGTGCTCATACCAGATTGAAATCACTTGGCATCACAGTTAAGAGATGATTGTCATGGCAACTGATATGCTCCTGGTGACTGCTTATTTCCTGGCAGCCTTAACTGAATTACAACAGTGACATCATTCATATTTGCAGGACACAGATTAATCAAAAATATAGTGTGACCCCTGAAAGATGTGCAAGGTTTTTATCAAACAGTTCATGGTGAAATATTGGTCTTAGTGCTCATATTCTACTGCTTTATGTGGAGACAAAAAAAAGAGCTTTAGCAATGTGTGTCTGTCCATGTTTCTGCAGTCATACGACAACGGTGATTCTCAGCTGGACTCCTCTGAGCTGCTCAAATTCATCCAGCACAATGAATCGGTTGTGGAGTTGGAGTCCTACGCAGACCAGGAGAGCAACAAGCTGCTCAGGTCAGTGTCTGTGGCTTTGATTGCTCACATGATGGCTGGAGGAAAAAAAAGCTAATGTTTGCATTCCTTTTTTTGTTTTGTCAGTATTTCACCTCCCTTCAAACTCGGTTCGTGAACATTTTCTTCTGTGGTAATGCTTGTACGTACAGATCCTGTTTTAAGCCTGTTCAGCACTTTGGTCAACTGTGGTTGTTATAAATGCCCTATACAAATATGTTTTAACTTGACTTTAGATCCGTATCTACGTGCTGTGTTGCTATTTTCAGGCACACGCTGTAAGTCATTGAACCCTATCTGGGCCAGTGTAAACTTTACTGAAGGTGTCCTGTGGCAGCCTGCGCTGGCATAAACACCTGCGCTCTGTGGAATAAAGTGCTCTAAACTAATTATCATCTCTACAGCTTCTTTTTTTCTGCAATTTTCTGATAGTAACATATGGAACATCTAATATTTATTCTGTGTTTTCATGTATGTATCTATGCTTCCCAGGAGCCTGTGTGTAGATGCCCTCATCGAGCTCTCTGATGAGAATGCAGACTGGAAGCTGAGCTTTAATGAGTTCCTCAACTGCCTGAAGCCTGGCTTCAATCCACCAGAGAAGAGTGAGCTTAGAGGGATTTTTGTATTATTTGTTACACAGTGGTAGATACAGTATATGGATGCTTTGACATAAGTACAGTCTGACTCCTGACACCCAGCAAACAGTGGAAATGAGCCTCAGCCTTTTTTCTTTTATACACAGTCTCAGTTGTGTGGTATTCACTTCACTCTACTTGGTCCAGTATATCTGGGATAAAGTTCACAGGAAGTGTAGGCTATTGCTCAATCACAGACAAAACTAACATTCAATGTGGAGCACCGAACTCTAGTGCTTCACCAGATTCAAGGATGCACAAACATACACACGTGGCTGACCTTGTGTAGATATTTAGAAACTCCAGGGTTACCAGATATACAGGATTCCTTTAATAGTGGAAATAATTATTTTCAAGCCAGGAGATTTCAAGAGAACGATACACATCTTAAATCTTCCAAATTTCTTGATCTTTTCTTAGATGCTTAAAAGTTAAAGTAGTCTGGTTGATGGCAGACTTTCTGACTTTTCATTAGTAAACAAAAACTAGTCAAAGCGAGGCATGTGGCTTTAAAAATTAGATACTGGATATGTGGTGTGGCATTTTGAAATGCTGACATATCTTGATTGTGGAAATTGAAGACTGTTTTACACATTTTGTGAGAACTGTCATTGTGTCATGTTACAGCCTGCAGTCTGTGTCTTTGCTGAATAGTCTGTCACCTGTTTTTTTTTCTCTCTCTCTGCAGAATGTGCCTTGGAGGATGAGACATATGAGGATGGCGCAGAGACCCAGGTGGAGTGTAACCGCTGTGTTTGTGCATGTGGCAACTGGGTCTGCACTGCTATGACCTGCACTGGTAAGCTGAAATACTGAATTTGATCGTCTTTCTGTTTATTGATTATTTTAATCAACTCACATGTTTAAAAAAAATGCTGTGTGACCATTTTTGACCTTTTATCTATCCAGACAAGACGGCGGCTCTGGATGATTCAGTAGATGCCGGCGCAGAGATGACAGAGGAGGAGTGGAACCTGCGTGTTGCTGAGCTCAACAAACACCAGGTCTGTATTGAGTTGGAGTTTGAGTTTCTTTATTTGCACAGGGTAGAATTGAACAAATACACACAAACAACAAGAAACAAATCGATATGCAGGGAGAGGGAAAAAGTAGGCTAGTAGGCTTATTGATTACCTCTACCTTAATAATATACATACATACAAAAACAAGTCAAACTAAAAAAAAAAACAACTAAACAAATTGGATTGTAAAACCGACATTACAACCTTTTAAAAAATATGCTCTAAAGGACTTTAAAGATGAATACAATTTAACCCAATGAGAATAGCTCCATAAAATTTTCAATTAGAAATTCCTTCTATCAGTCATATTTATTTCAAAGTGAATTGGAATCAGAAGTGCTTCCCCTTTTGTTTCCTCAACCTGAAGACCTTTTCCAGATTTTCTCCTGAGAAACAGGACAGGCTCAGCGAAGCCCGTTTACACACAAGTCACAATTTTAAGTGTGCTTCAAAGCTGCATCACTGTCCAGTACTCACAGTACCCCAGTTGGTGATGAAGTCTATGAAATATTACTGACAGAAGCCATAACCCAAGCGTCTGCTTTTATGTTCCTTCAGGATATAACCTTCATTACTTATAAAGTGCTTCTGGACACAGAGCATTTGAATCAAACTGCTCAGGCAGCACGATACAATTCACAGTTCAATTTGTATGACTGTGTACACAGATATATATATATATATATATACACACACACACACACAAAGCTCAGTCACCATCTTTATGACTCCTCTTATCAACTTCTGAAATCGAGAAGTGTTTTCTAAATGAGAATGATAAAACTACGAAATGGCCATGGACATGAAAATGCCAGCTGCAGAAAGAAGCACTGTTATGAACATCAACATTTTCCTTTACGATTATAGCAGAGTAGGAGTATTCTCAACTAAGATTTAGTGTGAATGATTCTAAATCATCGAGATACAGTTGTTATTCTTGAGAGCGAACATCTAGTAGCCTGTTGTACACAGTAGCACAAATTACAGAGCCTATCAAGAGGGAGAGCAGTGTTGGAAACACTTTGATACAAAAGGGCATAAAATGGTCTTGATGTTACTAGTAGTTCACTCAGAGAAGAATGGAATAATGCTGCCGATGTCATGGAAACAAAGTACAGAGGGGAACCTGAGATTACGAATATTTAGTAATGATCAGAAGTTCACATAAATGAATACTTAAGAATTAAATTCAACTTATAATACTTTGTTTTTTAATTCAGCCTTACAGTTGAGCTGGCTGGTTGTAACAGCTGTCAAGCAATATAGGGCTCACTACAAATTTATTTTAAATGATATAACAGACTTCAAATGCAATAGTAGACCTACTGTCGATCAGTACAGAATTTAAGACTCTCTGTCTTGATGTAAAAGGTGCTCAGTTATAGAGATGATTCCTTGAGCAAATATTTCCTTGTGATGCACCTGAAAATACAGTCATTACAGTCCGAGAACCTCTCTAGTCTGTCAGCATAGCTCTACAGTCTCTCCTATGAAAACAGCAGTACAATTTCTCCAGACAAACATCAGCAGTTGTCTAACAACTCCAACAGCACAAAGACAATCTCTCCTGAAATTCTAGAACCTTGCCAGACAAACAATAAAGATATTCAGCCACTTTAGATAGTCAGTAGCTTCTAGAACCTCTGTAGAATAAGAACTGAGTTCTAGCACCTCTCTATTCCAAGAGTTAAATTCTGGAACTGGATGTGTCCAGACAAGGCACCTCTGTTCTAGGACCTAAACATTCAGAATGTGAGAAACCAGCATTACTCTAATAAATGATCTTACTGTCCTTGTACTTGTTTGAGTTTTTTACTATATTTGTGGTCTGCCTGCTCTTGTGGGTGTGTGTGTGTGTGTGTGCTTGCTTATACGGTATGTGTGTATGAGAGCATGAGGCTGACAAGGTAGCACTAGGGCTCTGGCTTGAGGCCATGGCTGAGTCAGCAAGGTCATGTGTTCTGTACTCCAGAAGCGTAGCTTACAATGACCCTGTGAACAATAGAAGCTCTCTGGGTACAAGTTTAGTGTAATTAGGAATACACTGTATTCAGTAAAATTCCTTCCTTCCTCATTATTTATTCGTTGTATCAAATGATACACCATATCTCACTTTTCCTCAACTCTTTTTTTGTTTTTGTTTTTAATACAGGAAACAGTCGAGAAGATGAAGGCCAGCACAAAGGAGGTCTAAATAAGGACGCAATGAAGGAGAGGATGCACACTATCACCCTTCCTCCATACTTGATTTACCTTGCGGCCATGTGTTGTTATTAAACTGACTTTTGTTACTCTGCTATGTTAATTATTATACTTTTTTATGATGTTTAATTGTTTGTGTTGATGTTTGGTAGATTCAGGGGCTATCAAAGATTATTGTAGGATTCCCTTGTGTTCAGTACTGTCATGTTTGATTGTATTACTGCGCCCCTACACTAGCCCTGGGGCTATTTTTTACTACAATCCTTATATTTTTACAGTTATTACAGAAAAAAACAAACAGTCAAGTTGTCACTGTTTTTGGAATATGAAAGTCACTGTTAGAGAAGATGGAAAAGTTGAGCACTTGGAGAATCCTCCAATTGGAATGACCCTCATAGGTTGTTATGGTTAGCAGGAAGGTTGAACTGCCAGAGTAGGCCAATACTTGATCAATGCACTTCCTATTCTTTCTCTCTAGCTTACTTAGGCTTTAGTTTATCACCAGCCAGAAATTAGTTTGTATCTTACTGCTAAACTAATAATTTTGCTGCAAAAAAAAAAAGTTTGCTTCTATGTACAGTTTGTTATTGGTTCGAGTTGGAGCTCCTCTTATTCCCATGTTATGCTCAGGTAAGTCTCTCTGGTGCTTTTAGATTAAACATTTCTCTCTGCATGTCTTACATCTTTGAGAGAAAGATGCAATGGTTCAACTTTCAAATTGTGGAAATGCACCACAGCACCCAGGTGAGACCTGATCTGAATATAGCATGGGGAAAACTGAAACCAAAGTCTTGACGAAAGTGTTTGAATAATGTACACAATTCTCCGGGTAAAACATTACTCTGGACCCAGCAACAACACTATACCTGTGCTTTCAAAATCACTCTTTAACAGAAGGACTAGCCTCACTGTCAGCTAAAGTAGTGTAGTTCAAGTGACTGGGTGCATATTAATTGTGCGTGTGAGTGTGTGACTGTGTGATTGTGTGCGTGTGCTATAAGAGTGTGATGCTGAGAATAGTTTGGTTTGTTAAATGTGTTTATTTGTTAAAATCATGTGTCTAAATTGGGAGGGTTGACAATAAAAATCAGTGCCTTAGACCTGCAAACAGTACAGGTTTCTACCTTTGCCTGCACATAGGCTATTATACCACGTGGCATTGCAAGAATGAGTGTGCTTTGCTGAAGTTTAGCAGTAAACTAGTGCTTTGTGACTCTATCTTTGTCTGTGTGAAAGTTGCATTACTAGTTCAAGCTAAATCTTTATATTCCACTAAAAGTACAGAGAGTGTAAGGAATATGTATGTATGCCAATAAATCCCATACACCACAACACAGTTTTGTTACTTTGCATGTGTGAACTAAATTTCAATTTCAAACTTTTACTGAAAAAAAAAAGAATAAGGTTCCTTGGGAGAATAAGAAATAAAGGGAATAAGAAAGTCTTACACAAACTTTTTTTTTCATATCAACTGCTGCAACCTGTCTTTTAACAAAGAAAAGCCACTTACCCCAGTGTTGGCCCCTCTCCCTTTGCTACCTGTGGAGTTGAAAGTTATGTAACATTTCAGTTTAGGCTCTACACAGACATACAGTAAAATCTAAGCAGCATCTACTGGATGTTCCCAAACATACATGCTTTTAAAGGCACTCAAAGGCACTAAGGGCCATAATTGACACAAGACAACTATGCCACTGTAAAACTTTTGTCGATATGCACTATGTAGATAAATCTTTACATACTTAGTTGCATAATGCATTTCTCAGTCTTACAATATTAACAGTATCATAATGCTTTATTAGGTCCAATTGGCACAAAGTTTGTTTTCTCTTTGGTAGTTTGTAACAATGCATCATATCAAATCAGAGTACATCTCAGACTTGAAGGTACAATCTTAATCTGCACCTTAAATTCGAACCAATTCCCTTAAGATTTGCAAGCACAATAGGTTAATTGAGTAAATCTCACTTCCCACCTGTGAAATGCGCTCTCCTCATAGGTTAACAAAAATAGAAAATAGGCATAAAAAGTCATTTTGAATAACTGTGAATACAGTGGGAGGAACCCAATTATCCAGTATCTATTCCTCATTCTATGCACGTCTTAGTCAGCAGAGTCTTGCATAATGTAACAGAAGAGGGGTGTTGCATAATGGCAGACGAAACTGGGCAGCTGACATAAAGGATCATCAGTCATCTCTCTCCCGTTGTTGCGAGACTTAAAAACTTAATAACCTGTTACACCCACCTTCATGGCACTACACGGTTGCAAAAACGTCACTCAACTGGGCAATAAAACTATTATAATTGCTGAAGTAATACTCATAATATTCACTGTAAAATGACAGATTGGGAAACTAGCCAATCAACGGGTTGGTGGGCGGAGCTTGCCTGAGGCTAAGCCAATCATTGAACATGGACGCTAATATTCTCCGAAAGAACGGCTGCATTGTGAGAGAGAGCGACACAGTGCTTGGTGTTGATACATGTCGCCTGTTCTCAGCACTAAATCAGTGACCTAGATTTTCACTAGCGAGATGCGGCTAAATGTTGCGGGAGGAATTAAAGAGATATTTCTGTTCTCCACGTTAACAACAGACCACGAGTCCTGGAGCTAACTGGCAGTGCACGGGGGCGTTCAGCCTGCAGCAAAAACTTCCACAAGAACTTTGTTCAGAGTTTAAATTCACGCTAAAATTGTCAAAATGGAGATTCACGAAGGGGCAGCGGCAGTGGGCGACGGCGTGCTTGACTTCTCCCGTTTGAGTTTGAACACTTTTAGCGTTGACAGTATGAGCGACGAGAGGAAAAGGGACACCAAACAGCTCTACCTGAACCACAACCGGCTGGGCTCGGTCCCCTCGTCGGTCAGCCTTTTCTGCAACCTCGAGTTTTTGGACATCAGCAACAACGGACTGACGGCCATCTGTGAGGGCATTACGCGACTGACCAAGCTGAAAACACTAATAGCCAAGAACAACCGCCTGGACGAGTTTTCGCTGCCCAAGGAGTTCGGCTCTCTGCAGCTGGAGGTGTTGAACTTTGGTGGGAACCGATTTGAGGAGATCCCGCTCCAATGCATGAAACTGCTGCGTCTGCAGTCGCTTTCAATCGGTGGAAACAGACTGAAAAGTATACCTGCAGAGATAGAAAATCTAACCAGGTAGGTCATGGAAGATACATACCAGAAACAGCTGGTCTGAGTTAATTGTATACTAACTTGGCATCATCATCACAATTCATAAAAGTAGGTCAAGTATCCAGCCCAACAGGTCAAGCTGACCCTACACTGACCAAATATACACTGTGATTGCAATATCTGTTTTTCAGGAAAGACCTGGCAAAGAGGGCTGTATCAAAACATTGTTGCTACACCAATAAATAAAGTCCACATAGACAGGCTAAGACAAATACGAATACACAATATCCAGTTAACATGCTTTAAAATGGTATAAAACATACATTTTAGATGCGTTAAGAATATATACAAAGCCAGCTAAGATGCATAAAATGAGTATGATTTTCATAAACTTGAATAAGTTAAGAACTACGGCTGCAACTAATGATTGTTATCATTATTGGTTTATCTGTCGATTATTTTCTTGACTAATCAATAGACGTTAGATCTACAAAATGTCCCAAAACCAAAGATGCAACCTCAAATGTGTTGTTATGTCAGGACCAACAATACACAACCAAAAGATATTCAGTTTATTGTCATAAAACCTTTTTAAAAAGAGAAAATGTTCACATTTCAGGGGCTGGAACCAGACAGTTTTAGTTATTAAAGTAGTTGGCGATTAATTTTTAATGAATCAGCAAATCGATTAACCAACTAATCTTTGCAGCTCTAATAAGAACAATACATTTAAAAACTGATACACTTACCAAGACTGGGTCTACTATTTTCTTGGTCCTTTTATAATTTATAGAAATTCACCAACATAATCAGCTCTGACAGTTTCAAGTCTTTCTATACATTGTTCCAGGTGTAAGGGGCAATGTATTTAAAAGCTATTGCCCAACTCCAGCCTAGCTTGGGGAACTGATATCAGTAGAACATCATGAGAACATGGCCATATTGGTTTTAATTTCATGTATGTACACAGGTAAGAAAGAACTAGGGATGGGAATCTTTGGGAGTCTCAAGATTTGATACGATTCCAACTCTTGGTATCACAATTCGATTGAGAATCGATTCTCGATTCAAATCCGATTCTTGATTTGATAAATGGAAAGGGGGGGGGGGGGGTACACTGGAGTCTCAGAGCACACTGGAGTCTCTTACTCCAGTGTGCTCTGTGCCAAATCATTCACTTTGGTATTCAATCAATTGAACTGCAATATGAAACATAACTGATCCAGTTAAGCTAGCTTGTCTTGAAGATCACTTCCTTGACAAAGAGGGGAAAAAAACAGAAGATTTTAAGCGTACCCAGCTTTTTTGAACAACGTTAAACCCAGATTTCAGGAATTCAAACATTTTTACTACAGATGGGGGAAGAACAATAGATAACAGATTCATCAGCATAAAATGGTACAGAGCATTTGAAAAGTTATGACAAAGATTATTTACTTGTATGGAATATAAAAATGGTCCAAGCATAGAACCCTGGGGTACGCCCTTTGATACAAGGAGGAAGGAAGAAGACCCAGCAAACTGGACACATTGAGTCTAGCTGACAAATAATTTATGAAACACTTTACAGCAATGTTATGGAGTCTATTAATCAAGGTGACAGGGTAAACTGTGTCAATAGCCTTGCACAAATCGTTAAAGAGTAGGGCTGAACAATTAATTGAAATTGCAATATGGCTTACTGCAATTTTCAAGTTGCAGGAGGTGCAGTATTTGTTAAATGTGAAATATGTGTCAAAATACCATTTAAAATTAAATATTGTCCTGCTGCAGAGATGTCCTGGCCTCTACATGATATTCTAAACATCTTTGTTTGGTACAGATCCCCTTTGAGTAAATTATATTTCTATATTGGGACATCTTGGAGTATATTATAGAACTACAAATGTCAAGTACCAGACTGTCCATTTAGCCCATGATTAGGTTTGTTGAGAGTTAACTGGTAACATAGTGAGAAACACAGTTGCTGTTGCTATGGCTACCTCCTGTTAAATAAAGTGGGGTCCAAAAGTCTGAGACCACTTTCCCACTCGCTTGAACGAGAAAGACTTTTGGACCCCACTGCATGTCTAATGCACTGTTACAATGTTGGTTCACTTGTTAACTAGAAGTTAAACAGACAACTGCAAAAAAAATACTTTTCACAGTTATGCTGTATTTGATGGTTACAGCTTACATAAACATTTTATTTGTCTCTCTACAATGTAGATGGGAGTTTTGTAATTAGTGACATGATGATTTGAATAATGTTTTTTCTGAACATTCAATCAATCGGCTTTTCAGTGCTATCTCTACACACACACACACACACACACACACACACACATATATATATAGATAGATAGATAGATAGATAGATAGATAGATAGATAGATAGATAGATAGAGATAGTCAGAATAGTAACAGGTTAATGAGATAATGTCATTTTTAGAGCATTCACATTCGTTGTCATCCTGCCAACCACATTGTCTGTTAGTCAAACATGTATCTCTACATACAAAAGAGCATATTGGTTTTTAAAATGTTTGGTGCTTTCCGAAGTTGAAGTCATTAGAGTCTAGCTTTTATGTGTTGCATTTGGTAGCTTTATCCTGCATCTGCTCCCAATTTTTATCAGTTGTGCCATACAAAGTACTGTAAACCACTTGAGTTTCACATGAGTCAGAGGAATTGACCCACTTGCTTAACCTGGAAAAACTTTTTTCAAAGCTATTTACAGCATCCACTATCGCTAGTCACATGTTGCATTTTTGAAAATATAGTTTAAATGAGGTCAGTTTTTCTATTTCTTTCCTTGATTAGCGGCAATATCTGACACCGTATGTGACATATTTTTGTATTTACCACTCTACTGCTGCTGTTACCTCTGTCTGTATGTGTCATGTTCATTTCCAGACTTTTAATATGTAATCATGATTCATATGGTGTTCCGGATAATTGTGTAATAAGTTGTTTTGGTAACTACCTTGGACTGTTTTTCCAGCTAAACCAACAGCAGTTACTCATAGCAGAAAAGTAGAAGTGGCATGGAATACATTTGAGATACGTTATCACTGTAACATTTATTCAAAAAGTAAAACAGAAATGACAGCTGAACAAATTGTAGCAACGGTGCTATAATTTTATGTGGTCTCTTAGTATGTGTATATTTTTACAGAAAATACTAATTCATGGACAAAGTAGATGATTCAAAAAATGACGTTTGTTTATGTCTAAACTTATTATTTAGGGATCTAAACTGAATAAATAACACTAGAGAATTGAAGAAGGGGCACTAAATGTCACTTGTGTTGCATGTTATACTGATAGAAGGAAGGTATTACAATACCCTGTCGTTAAAAACAGTACTATACCCCATTTTATCAGCACCAAGGCATTAAGAATGACAGTGTTTTAATTAGAGTTGTATATTCTATGAGTTGTGTGTGTGTGTCTGCTTCCACTCTTGCTGCAGTTTTTTCCTGGTGACAGAATGAGAGGCTGCTAGTACAAGTGTTCTTGCCAACCGTCCACGACTTGTTGACAAAGCAGACGCACGGAGCGAAATATGGCATTATTTCGCTTACATAGCCAACAGTCAGGGCAAGCCCTCGGACACCACAAAGCCCGTCTGTAAAAGATGTTGTTGACTCAAGCTACGTTCATGTTTCACACCCAGACTGAATACATTAATTCCATTACTTGTTGATGTTTTAGATTTTTGCCATGGTATCTCTTTAGGTATCAAGATATTTAGGCAGGTATTGTGTTGAAGTCATAATTTTGGCATTATGGCAACATTAATTGCAACTACATTAGCTATTGCATCTAGCAGCAGCAGTCCAGCTGTCTTCATAAGAGTGAGCGAAATTAAAATATAAAGGGAGACCAGCTATGAGATTGAATCTTATATCTGGAGTTTAACAGTAGCAGGTAGGCTTGTGCCGATTGGTGATTGGATTGCTGATATTAAGCCAATTTTAACTAACTTACTATCAGAACTAAAATTTAAAAATGTAAAAATATAATCTCTAGAATTTGCACCCTACAGTAAATTTGTTTCTGGTTATCCGCCCACTGGGCCCCGTTAATCAGCATGAATCAAACTATCAATCAGCTATCAATCAAAACAATGACAAAAGATGGAGTGTGATGACATTGTGAAGTAGCAAGGGATCATGGGAGTACTCCGATGTTAATCGTTCAGGATGTTTTTACCGGGAGCGGAATTACCTGCAGAGGTCTCCCCCTCTCCAGAACAAATGGACCCAATTATTACAGGTAAAAATACTGAATAAAACCTACCTAAAAGATCAGTGTTTCTCTGACGATGTACAGCGACGTCAGATATGGTCGTAAGCCGAGCTGCTGCCAACACTTGTTCGGTTTATTTTGCTTATATCTTTAGATCCAGGCGTTTGTCTGGTTTTTCCCGGGAGCCGAATTATCTGCATACATACATACACGCAGATTAAACTTGTTAAAATACTAATTTAAACTGTTTTACCTAAAAAAAATTTGGTGTTTCTCCTACGAAGTTTGGTGACCACCGGACTTCCATGAAATGTAGTTCCATGGAAGGGCTGTTAGCCGAGCTGCTGCTAACGTTTGCCCAGTTTATTTCTCTGATAACTTAAAATCCAGACACCCAATGACTAAATCCTTCTTCCGGCTAAAAGATACAGTTAAAAACAACCTAAATTTATTATGAAAATGTGGCTTAAAACTGAATAAAAGTCCATTTATAACAGTTCATGTGGAACAACCACAACGCCGATTTATAATCTTGTATGTGTGTAATTTACTCTTTGGTAGATGCCAGTGTAGCGGACAAACACAGTGCCGCTGTATGCATCTCGTGCGTGTTTACTCTTTGGTAGAGGAAGTATGGCGCCATTGACATGCGACTAAATGAAACGGTCCGTTACTTTGATTAAATTACAGATTCCTCTGGGTTTGAAAATTGTTGGAAACATTTGGGATAATGTAAGTACACAACTCAACAATATATATAACATAGGTCTAATTATTTTTAGACATTTTAATGTGGAAAAATTACATATTCTACCTTTAACGTTATGGATATGATTTGATTTGTGATATGAAAGAGAAGATAATAATGTTAAACGGAACATGATGCTGTGATATTGTCGCACTAAGCATGGATGCTATGGCCTAACTCCCCCTACCCCGTCCTACTCCTATCTATGATCTCAAGTAACCACGCCTCGGCAATATGAAAATAGACAATTGCCCAACTCTAGTAGCAGGTCAAAGTGACCCCCTGCCTGTCTAAAAGTCAAACATGTAAAAATGTCATCAGTTGATTATACACACAAAAACAACTTGCGTAGCGTGTTCAGTCTGTCAGGAATGAAGTCAGTAAGAGGGAGGAGTTGAAAAGGGTCACTAAGCAAATAATCAAACATAGTCAGGACTATTCATTTGAGGACATCTACACATATTTTAAGTGCCAGGAACTACAACAAGAATCTCTACAAATCAGTATACGTTAACACAAAATAACTGACTGTTATTACACTTCATTACATATTACACACATTACCCTTCAAGTCACAGTTTGGTCGAGGCACCAGATACAGAGTCTCTGGATAGGTCTGTATCAACCTTGTACGTCTGGATTCAACATTGTTCCCCCATTCCTCTTTGGAAGTTGTACCATGATTGACTGAATATGTGCACTATGAGGGGGAGAACAAATTTATCAGAATTGTTTAGAAAAAAAACTGTAAATAGAGCTGCAACTGAGCTGCAAATTAGCCAATCAGCAGAAAATTAATTGGCAAAAATTTTGATCATTTTTTTAAAGCAAAAATGTCAAATATTTCATGGTTTCAGGTTCTTAAATTTAAGAATTTGCTGCCTTTTCCTTGTCTTACATAATGATGAATATCTTCCAAAAAGACATTTGATGATGTCACCTTTAGGAAATTGTGATGGGTATTTTTCACTGTTTTTGCAGTGAATGTTTTATAGACCAAAACAATTGATAAAAAAAATAATCACAAGATTAATCGATAATGAAAATAATTGTTAGTTGCAGCCCTAAATCTTTCAGTAGTACCTTTCTAATCCTCTTCAAAGTACTCTCCTTGATATGCAACACACTTGTCCCAGTCCTTGTCCCATTCCTGGAAACATTTCCTGTGGTCATCTTCTGTCCAGAGCCTCCTGCTATTCTTCCTGGATTTCTGGTGGGGAATCGTCTCCCTTTCGGTCCCAATCTTAGTTTCACCAAGCTGTAGGCAAATCTGATAAATACACCCTTTCTACACTCCTGTACTTTCGATGGCTTACAGGAATTTGAGTCCTCTCTTGTATATATTATATTTTATATTAACCCTCCTTTTTAAATTTTCACAGTGGAAACAAAAAAGCACTTTACTTTTTGCTAACAATCCCACAATGTAGTGCAGCAAATTGTATAGATGGGGAAGTTATCATTCTGCAATGTCTTCTTCTCTCAGCAAAATGATTATGACTTAATAAGTGTTCAAACCATGAGTGTCTGTTAAACACTTTTTCTACTATGATGAGTCAAAACTGTCATTGCATCACTGTCATTTGGACACATTTCTACAGAGTGTGTTTACTTTGACATTTTTGTCTTTGTCTTGGTCAGGGTCAACAAGCATACTTGTTTTGAATCGTAAAACATATAGTCCAAGCAATAATATAATACAACATAATATAATGTAATATAATACAGCCCAGTCCTGCAGTTTTGGTGACTTGTGAAAATGTCAAGCTTTGTATACTTCCCCTGATTCGCCCAACAACTAACCAGTGTAAGTCTCAGCTGGCTGACTTGTATCAGTGTGCCGGTGAGGACAGTGAGCAGACCCTGAATGTCTCCGTCACAGAGGGGGCTTGCTCAGTGCTCAGCCATCAAGGACAGTATAATGGCTTCCTGTCTCGCAGTCGCTGTGTCATCAGTTCCAGCAGGCAGATGGCCTGACAGCTTACTTTCGCTGACCAGCCATCCATTTCTCTCTCTCTCTTTCTCTCTCTCTCTCTTTCTCTCTGTGTGTGTTTCACTCCCAATTACACCCCTGTGTACTCTATACATCCATTAACCTACCAGTGTCCTTTTGTTGTCTTAATACTACAAAAAAAAATATCAATTGAGTTGTCTTCCTAACTTAGAAGCAGCGGTTTTGAGGTCATCATAGAAATATCTTGTTTACCTCTGTTAAGAAAATTAATTTCTTGTTATTTTTGACATTTTTCCTATTAGTTGGTGATGCATAAATGTGTGTGTGTATAGCCAAAAAAAAAATCTTGATGAGCTGAAATTATTTTTGACTTGTATCAGTTCCCTTCTGTCCTTGAATTTTCATGTTTTGGCCCCACAGACACATGTAGTAACATATGCACACAAACTCTTAAAGGTGCTTTATGTAAGAATTTAAGTTTAAAACATTCAAAAAATAACTAAAAATATCTAAAGAATGTGAATAAATTACAGTTTTGACATAATGACAGAGATGTCTATGTATTAGGGGAAGGAGGAGGAGGGAACAAAGACCTATTGGAGGGACTGCGCATTTCCTTGTTTCTTATGATAGGGGTGGACACCCTAAGTTTCTTGTGATATGCTGCCCCCAAATTGTTTGGAGTGTGGAGTATGAATTCAACAGGTGGCCAATTCATAAATATAGCACCTGTGAGCATAAAAACATGTATCTTCAGCTCCCCCTTGTGGTTTGTATTAGTTTTAATTTGGGGGTCACTGAGCTTTGTTGGCCAGAGTAATTCCTTTTTTTAAATTTTTTTATACCTTCCTAACCCCCTGAAATATATAAACCCAGCTCCCACAACAGCTGCAGCAAATTTACTGTCAACAGCAAATGTAAACTGCTGATGTTGAAGCTGAGACTCTAAAACATGTTTTAGACAGCTTTTTTACTGCACAGCACTGTTATCTCTGTCTGGGCTGTGATACTTCCTTGGTTTATGGGAGACTGTGAAAGAGTCTTCAAAATATCACTGGTAATCAAAATGATGACTAATGCCAACAGTTATTAAGTGGTTAGTATCTCACATTAAAATTGCTTATCTACAATCACGTCAGCTGCCTATAAATTACCTGTCTCCTGACATGATAAAATAAACTGTCAGTTACTTGGCTCCTGTTTACCACTGCAGTAAAGTAAAAAAAGTTTTTAGAACCAAATAAAACCCTAAAAATAGCATGAAAATCACTGCTATACTTTGCACTGTGATAACTCTTTTCCTCTCTTTGTTTCTGTCAGTTTGGAGATGTTGTATTTGGGTGGAAACCTAATCTCAGCCATTCCTCCAGAAGTGGCTAACCTGCCCTACCTCAGCTACCTGGTCTTATGTGACAACCGCATCCAAAGCGTCCCCCCACAGCTCACCAGGTAACTTCAGCACACACTGCCACTATCTAGTTTATACTGCTGTAAACAATATTCTCAGAGATAACATAAAATTGTATGTGCATTCGCCCTGCATGGAGCAATTAGTCATGTTTTTATAAATGAAAACATTTCAAAGTGCGTCTTCGTCTCACTCCAGACTCCACTCGCTGCGATCTCTAAGTCTCCACAACAACTTGCTCACTTACCTGCCGAGGGAGATCCTCAGCCTGGTGCACCTGCAGGAGCTCAGTCTGCGTGGAAACCCACTGGTGGTGCGCTTTGTCAAGGAGATGACCTATGATCCGCCTTCGCTGCTAGAGTTGGCAGGACGTACCGTTAAGAGCAGAAATATTCCGTACTTCCCCCGCGACCTGCCCTCGAACCTATTGCGTTACCTGGACCTGGCCAGCAAGTGCCCCAACCCCAAGTGTGCTGGTAAGAGACACAGTGTTTGAGGCAAATACACAAATTAGTTGTCTTTTTATTTATTTTTACACAGAACAATACAAGTGACTGACCAGCCACATGAAACACGTCTTTTGTTTCTCTTTTCTCTTTCTCCAGGTGTGTACTTCGATTCATGTGTGCGGCAGATTAAATTTGTGGACTTCTGCGGGAAGTACCGGCTTCCTCTCATGCACTACCTGTGCTCCCCAGAGTGCACCTCTCCTTGCAGCTCTAACCCCCAAAGCGACGCAGAGTCGGAGGACGAGAGCAGCGTGCCCGCTGACCGCCTGCAGAGGGTTCTTCTGGGATAGTATGACACAGCCTCCAACCCTCTGGCCAAGCCCAGCGTCGTCAGTCTGTCACTGTTTCAGTATTTCTACAAAGATGAACTTGAAGTCAAACTTCACTACACATGCATGTCCAACATACACACATTCACAGATGTGTGTGTGTATGTTTTTGCATAAAGCCCGTTAAATGCACAGAATGTGAGACTGTGGTCCTTTCTACTTTGGCCAAACATTGAAAAAAGGTTAACTTCATTTTCTGGAATTTTTTTGGAGTAGGAACTTCGCATTGTTCACTCTCTCACCATGTAACACTAACAGACCTGCCAAACTGTATGCATTGTTTCAAAAGAGGCCAGGTTTTGTTTTTTGTTGTTTTTTTTTTTTAAGTGAGGGGTAAATATAGCCAAGCCAATCAAGACATTAAGCTGGCATGATTGTTTATTCTCCTTTTAACAAACTCTACCAATTTTTAATTTTTAAAACAAAAAAAAGATGACCAATGATGGTTAGTGGCCAGTCTCAGTCATGCCACTCTGCTCACATTTTTCAGAATGAAATGAGCTATTGCACAGTGATACACACTAAAACACTGATGTACATGATATGATGCATACATACATTTATCTCAATAAACAGGCGTTCTATCCACAAATGCTTGTGATTCAGTAGCACTAATGTTAGCTAACGGCATAGCTAACAGGTTGTCGCTAATTTTGGGTCTACATAACATATTGCTGTTTTTTCAACTGCTGAACTGCTGACACGGACGTTTTCATTATTTTGCAGTGTAGGGTCCACAATAGCCAGCAGTAAATTTAGGGAAGGCTTAGCCTTCTCCAGCCTACATTACCCACCGCCCCTGGTTACACGTACACATGAGAAATAACCTGGCCAGCTTTTCCCTGAGGACACTTTGAAGTGAGGAGAGGAAGAAAAGAAAAGTCACCATTGGATACTAAAGGAGAGAGCTAAAGGGGGAGAGCAGTGTGTGTGTGTGTGTGTGTGTGTGTTGGCACTGTCGTCTAAAACTTAGCCTACTCCAGGAAAACTTCACGGAAAGGAAACACCCTCATTGCAAATTAAATACACAATATGTAATATATGTACAATAGTTCATTGTGTGAACAGCAGTGACTTGCATCTGACGCATCTAGGCTGAAGTGGTACTCAAAAAATTTGTCCAGAGTTGGCAGGTCTGCACAAGTAAAGTAAACCTCTTGTTTCCCATGTAGCCATGCAAACCCACAGTGTGTCAGTCAGGATTCCATCAAGGTGCTGGTCTCATGGTTGAGCATAGGAGGGCAGTAAAAGTCTGTTTAGGTGAGGGAGCGGCATGATTCTTTTCCTTTTCCAGACAGCATACTTAATGCTTTATAGTAGCTACAGCACAACTTTCTGCATTTTCTGAATGTTTGGATATGAACAATTTGGGGAGTGTTTTTCTGCTGGAAACACACAGCCAGCTTTCATTAAAATTTCTCTGACCAAGTGACCATCAAAGCTGCTGTGCTGTGGGGCAAATGTGGTATTTTTTGAGGTATGTCAGAAGAAACTATGACAATACTTTTTACTCTACAATTCTCTAAACTGATAGAGTAGACTGTGTGATATAACCTTATTGTGTGGTCCTGCTGGGCAAAGGTTTTACATCGTTGTCTCACACATAAGATCAAGGTGGCAATCTGTTATCAGTGTTCGTGTCAGCATTGTGGTCATTGCACACCAGTCTTGCAAAAGTTTGCCATGATGGCATATTTGTTTCAAATGAACCCAGAACATGGGTTATGTGAGTATGTGGAAGAATGCCAGTCTTACTCACAGGAAGTGGATGTGGGCGGACCAGGGAAAACCACAGAAACAAAAGCTATTCAGCAAAACACTGTGGTAGCCTTAATGTTTATGTTCAGGGAGGTAGTTTTTTTTCTGAGCATAAACATCTAGATGTGTGTGAACAGAGACAGAGAATAGTTCTGAATTTAGTCTTTTTGAAACAGAAACTCCGCTTTATTTCTGAACTGAGATAGATAGTGTTTCTGTTCCTGGTTACATCTCTGCTTAGTCTCTCTGCTTGTGTGGAAAGTTGGGAGATTTTATTTTCTCCCAGACAGTTTGTGTCCATTAGTGAGGAGCAGGATGAACTCCGCCTGGCTTCATATTAGATCTCAATGTTTAGAAAACAGAGGAACGCTCCTCTATGTTACAGTAGCACCTATACTAGAGCCTTTGCTAAGTGCCTTACTAATGGTGACTTTTAACACAGTGAAACAGAGTATGAAGAAATGTGATATATGCACCCTGAAATGTGACAAGATTAACATGAATTATTAAGTCTTTTTTTAAAGTGATTTTGCATTTTTCAGCTTAACCACAGTAAAAAGTAAATGTAACCTTTTTTAACAAAAAATAAACTGCTTTTATACAAATCCTTTTTCAAATGTAAAACACTACATATTTAAATGACTTGCGGAATAGATGGCACTTAAACAGAAAATATATGGAAATATATTAATTGTATGTACTTTTACCCCATTCAGAAGATGTAAGTAGACTGTACAGTATATAATAACAATAATAAAGACTAATTGTTATATCTTTAAAATGTGTGTGAGTGGTGATCTTGTGTGATATTTCATTTTAAGCTCCCATCATATTAAAAATGATGACAGTTGCTAAAAGGAAAGACTGTTATAAAATGTGGTTTTGTTTTAGTGGTCAAAAGATGCACAACAACCATTGGAGAGTCTGAAGTGTGTGTGTTTTTGTGTGTGTGTTTACATGAACAACCATTTTGGAGTTTGAATGTGTCCAGGTTTCATTAGCATATGAAGGTGAGTTCATTCTGAAGGCTGAATACTGAGAGACCTTTTCAGTAACCCAGAACCAAAAGATGCCAGAGTGAGTGCATTCTGCCTCTCACAATCTGTTAATCCTTCAACATCACCTGCCAAGAGCCACTAACTACTTCTTTTCACAGTTTCTATTCCTACCTCAGGGTCTCATTCAGTTTCTCTCTCTCTCTCTTTTTTGCCTTACTGTTTCTTTCAGCCTAGCTGGCGAGAATGAGCCTTTTAGTTTTCACATATTTTGTTTGTTTTGAATGGGCACTGCTGGGTGCCTGTGTTTTCGCAGTGTGTTTCTTCTCCCTTCATTTTCACTCTCTTTCAAGCACGTGTGCAGACAAGACCCTTAGACCAGCAGCAGGCACCCAGGGAACTCGGTGTGGAGTTATGTTACATGTTAGGTTTGTGAACACATGCACACATACACAGATGCTTTGTATGTTAAGACAAGAGGATGCAACCTGAGACGCAACTCTTGATGAACTGGAAGCAATGAATTGAGACTGTTAGATGAGGAGAACAGTTGTCACCACAAGTTAGGAGTCAAATAGGCTTCAGTTGAGGTTACACTGAAAGTCATATAAAATAACTTTTTAATTTGAGCCTTAGAGACCTGGAACCCTCTTATAGTGGGTTTGGGCTCAAAAAAGGAAGGTAAATGTATGTGTCTATGTAGCAGGGATGTGCAGAGGGCCCAGTATTTGTATCTTTATTTGTTGAGGCAGTAAAATTTGAATTTTTTAAATAAATATTTGTATTTATATTTGAATAAAATTAGGAAGAGGCTTAAAAATCCTGTTTTTGTTTTTATTACACTTTTGATTTTAGAAAATTAAACTTACAATAAGTGTTCATGAATAAACTACCTTATGAAGAAGGTCCTCGCACCGAGTCTCGAGCTGGAGTCTCCCAGATCATATATGATTGTGCTGACTACTGAGCTAAAACTTTACTCATCACCTCATTGCAGATAGACCCCTACCTATTTATACACCCATAACACAGAGACAGCACAGCATTTAACATGTAGGGAAGAATTTCAGGCAATTCTTACTTTGCACCTTTCATTTATTGCCTATTTTTTACAACCTAACTTTGTCGAAAGGAGAAGAGAAACAACAGGTTATGGAGAATCCTTTGGGAGCACTTTTGTCAGTAGTTCAGCTTTATCTCTTGGGAACACCCCCACCTCCAGGAGTGATGTTCAAATTAGAAAATGTGCGTCATATAGCAGGTGGATGTGTCTCCCCTCGTTGAAACCTACTGAGAGACGTAACAACTGAGCAGAGTAGAGACACTGAGATAGCAATGTAACCAAACTGCACGCTGGTATTTAATGGTTTTTTTTTCTTCTCGAGAACAAAGAATTTAAAAAATATTTGTATGAAACAAATATTCATTAAAGAAAAACCCCACTATTTGTGCTTTAGTGGATATCATATTTGTTTTCGGGCACACCTCTACTATGTAGTCATAGTTCTCATACATTTAGTTGGTCCCTTTATATTTGAGGATTCATTCTATCTTAATGACTTCTTTTGGTTGCTGGATTTCATGGGTAGCCGTTCTCTTGATCCTCACAGTAACTGTGAACAATACAGTATTGCAGGTGATCAGTGCATCAAAGCCCAAAATGCTTTGACATAAGTGGGTTTTGATTCTTTAAGCCTCTTATCGCCCTCAGTCAGAGGCATATCAGCTCGTGCTGTAGCCAGTGTGCATTAACATGCGCGCCAGACCTCACACATGACAAGTTTCACATTTACAATCGCACACTTAGTTGAGCCTTTACACATGACAGCCACGCACGGCACACACCCTCACAACACTCAGACAAAGTTAATCCTACGGGGAGGGAGTCTGGTTAGAGCCCACAGAAGAGAGGTGGTGGTGGTCTTGGTGGTTGAGAATAATTATCCACTGCCGTTTAACAGTCTTTGATTGCTGTGGTGAATAACTCTAAACTTCCTTCTTTTTCTTTGTTATTTATTCCGTTCCATTCACTCTTAACCCTTGACTGCTGCTGACAATGTAAATTCAGAACATGAAATGAAACCACATGATGTCTGTGTGTGTAATGATATCATACTGTTGTATGAACGTGTGATTGTGACTTAATAAAGAGTGTAAGAATTTTGACTGATACAGTTTGACAAAAAAAACAACTTTCCTTAATGTCCACTTAACCTACTAGCTTTTCCATCAGACTTAACATCCACTTAACAGCTTTTGGCCCTTGAGTTAAAATGTTTTAGTGAAGCTGCTACATACTACTATAGTTATTGGCCCTTTAGATGGGATATTTTATTTGTCAAGCTACTTTTGAAAGGAAAAAGATAATGAGTGGCCCTTGAATTGACATTTTTTTATTTGTCAAACTATTGTTGAAAGCTCTGGAAAAAGATAGTAAGAGGATTGTGAGATTAGATTTTTTTGTAAAAGTATTATTGAAACCTCTGGAAAAAGGTAATGACCCTTTGGTTATGATTTTTTTATTTGTCAAACTATTGCTAAAAGCTCTGGAAAAAGATACTGTGAGGACCATGAGATTAGATTTTTTGTTGAAAAAATTGAAATTGAAATACTTGACATTACTAATTATTGTTATCTATGCTGTGCTGTGTGTTATGCTACACTGCATATTAGCTTATTTCTACAGTCAGTCAAAAGTTTGGACACACCTTCCCATTCACTTAAAAGAGAAACATTAACAACATATTGCATCCTCAGCTGCTGCACTGGAAAATAATTTGAGCAAATAGGTCTGATGCTTTTCCCCCGCAGTCATCATAATCACTGCCTTCAGTAGAAACACCACGACAGGAACCTGCTGGGGAGCTTTGATCCAGCGCTGTTAATCCAGGTCCATGGCAACATGGCAGGAGGAGCCATAGCGTTCCAAAGAGGGATTTTGTCTCTGGGTATGTTAGTGGGCAAACCTGGGCATGTCATAGGGGAGCGTCCAGGCTCTGGCAACGGCACCGAAGGGCTGGAAAGGGTTGATGATGCTTCACACACAGAACAATGTATTTCCACCCACACAGTCTAAAACACTGCAGAACGGTCGGACTCGCTGACACTGTGGTCAGGTGTTGAATCACAGCTGCAGATGCTTCCATGTCAGGAAACGATGGTGCTGCCTGTCAGGAGTGGTTCAACAGGAAATGGTGTGTCACTGGCTTAAAAGCTCTGCTTGTTATTTATTTTGTTTGGTGGACTTCCAGCTGATAACATTTGGACAACACGGTACTCCGGAAAAATATACCAACTGTTAGTGACACCTGTGTTTGGTAACTATAACATCTTAATGATGAGAGTTGATCCCTGGTAACCTCAGTAGAACAACATGTGTCCTGTTTCATTCCTCCAGGTCAGCTTCTCATCTTGGACTCCTGCTTTTTGAGTCCAGTGTCTCCAGATTAAATATTCACACTCCCAGTAATCTGAGCACTGGTGCAGTTCACCTGCTGCTGCTATCTATCTTGAACCTGATCTTGAAGGGAAACCTGATCGTGACTGCCACGCTTTAGGTATTACAGAGCTGACGATGCTGTTTCAGTCCCTGAGTGTTGTGCTAACGTAGTGTCATTTGATCTGAACGCACAAGTGAAAATGTTGAGTTTACAGGCTATTCTTCTGTGTCCTGCCATTGTTCACTATTTCTGTGTCTGAGACTTTTTTCATCTTTGATATGGTGACAGCTGATTAGCTCAGTATTTGCTTTCTGGTGGGTTTTCATCTCATAACAGGATAGCAGTAGTCAGAGTTTCCATTAACAGAGGATCCTGTGATGTAAGAACAATAGTTAACAGAAAATCATTATTGCCGGGCTTCTTGAACATCTGAATATGTTTTCTGAAATGATTGATGTTGTTGTCAGTAGTTTCACGTCCAGCCTTGATGTTGCTGAGCAATGCCACATTTGGTTCTTAGCTACTGTCTTAGAAGTTATTGTCACTCACTTTTAATTGAATGTGTGTGCAAGTTAACCTACACTACAGTATAGATACAAATAGACACAAGTAATTATTTGATCCTGAGGCTTTACCTGATGGCATAAATTGCCTTTTACATGTTTACAGCTGCCAGCTGATTCTTTATAAAACGATTCTCATTTCTTACAGTAAATCATTGCATAAAGCAACTGTAGTACACTGAGTTTTACTACAATTTGTTGCACCTTTTCACTAATTGTAACCAAACAAGGAATTTGTGCACAATAAAGTCAATCCATTCAATATTTGATATTGCTTTACATATCTTATGTTTAAGTCTGTGTGTGTTCTATATTTCACCTGTCTTCCCTTTTCCTCTAGGGGTCAATAAAGTTAAGGTGGAACTCATGGTTGATTACTGTAAAGCTACTGTGAGTTTCTTGTGTTTGAACATAAGATTTATTTTAATGCTCATGTGGTTTTTATTTGTGTTTAAGCCCAGGGAGAAGCTGCAGCAGAAACAGTGAACATATCCTGAGCTAATTCAGGAGCAAGAAGTGTGTGAATGAATTAGGGGTGTGGGGTGGGGTTGATGACTGAATAAGTCAATATCCACATATTCTTCTCTTCTTCAATAATGTCTCTGTGTGTCTCTGTTTCCCCTCTTACATCTGTCAGTCTGTGGTGACACTCCCTCATCAGGAATGACCCTGTATGGAGGCTCACACTGTAAATCTCTGTGACGACTTAATAATACCTTTATGCTCCGTATGGCTGGCAGAACAAATGCAGAAATATTTCTGCTGGCTCACTGCACCCAGAGAGAAACTGTCTTTTGATCCTTTATTTCTCCCAGCCTGCTGCAGAATTATGTTGCCAGTAACTCAAAATAGAGACAATGTGTGTTTCTCTTTCCATTAAAACAAGTGCTGTTATTCAGTGTATTTATTTGGACTGTGCACACAAAATGTGCCGTCCTGTCCCATATGCCACCCAGTCCCCAGAGGCCCCTGCAACATGCTGCACCCACACTGTCACAACCCTATAGCTGCTGCCCCACATGGGTCACATCACACTCTGAAAACCATTTGGTGGGTACTTGGAGCTGGAAACCTTACAAGAGAGAGAAAGAAAGAGCACACACACACATACACACACATACACACACACACACACACACACACACTCACCTCCCTCTTCTGACACACACTTCTCCCTCCCTCCACGTTCAAATGAAAACTCCGGCAGTCTGGTGAACTTTTCCTGAGTGACAGGACCTGTGGGCACTTTGACGAGGAGATCAAGTCGTGTGGATTAATTCCAAGTGTGCAGCGATGGGACCTATGTAGCAATGTTACATAATATATCATCTATTCATCTATTTTCCACTTTCATCAAAACGTTTCTGAGTCTTGCGCCATGGAGCCTGGAGCTGGAGGCATCGGGATCCTCCATGCGTTTTGGACACCGAGGTTTGCTTATTTCCCTCTCTGCTTATTTGGTTTATTTCCTTTATTCTTTTACTGGTATGGCTGTTCATTTCTTCTGAAGCGGTTTGATCCGTAACTTTGATATATTATCGAGCAGCTTCATTGATGCAGCTGTGAGAGAGCGCATGTTAAGCATCTCTTTCGACAGATAAAATCGCTTAAATCAACTATTGATAAAGCCGCTGCTGATGGAGACAAACTTACAAAGATGTGAAAACTTTCAGCAGTATGTGATACCCTATAAATGATTCACTCTAAAAAATTAAGCATGTGTAGTTTTATTTTCTCTTATAATTATTCTAAATTACCTTTATTAATTATTAGTGGACAAATAATTTAGAAAATTTTACATTTTTAACTTTACATACCCGAAAAGTTAGGTGCGTCTCCTCAAGCGTTTTGTTTGAAATAGCCAAATGATTTCATAAAGCACTGGTGTAAGCTGCTAACTTCAGATCATAACTATCTTTTAATGAAATTAATTATACCACATTTGGGTGACTTATTTATGGCACCAGCCTGTAAAATGCGCATTGTGCCCAGAAATGATCCCAGTAATTGCATTCTAACTCAGCTTAAAGAATAAACTTATAAACGGATTACCGGCTGAGGAGGAATGTTTCAATATTGGCTTCTGAACCGGGCTTTACATCTTGCAGCACCCATGGTTACACCACTCTAATCTCCAAAGCGAAACAGAGAGGTTTAATGCTAAATGGCAAGCGTAAAAACTCAGTTCTGTCTATCAGAGCCTAAAGGCCTGTCATTAATATCACAATATTCCTGATAGTTCAATAATTTGAATTAAAAAATAGGCTTAAAGAGAAGCCTAAAGGAAAGTAAGCAAGTGAAAGCTAAACTCCACAAGTTAGGCCTGCCCTACATTTACTGTAAGCAAGACTCCCAAGCCCACAGGTAGCTCAGGTATTACTTGCGGTTTAGCTTCAGGACTTCAAAAGACAGTGCTCATGACTATTCTGAACTGTCAAAACATGTCCATAAAACTTAACTCAGCCTGGGGATGGGCCCTGTTCTCGCTGCTTACAAAGTGACCCCCGCTGCTGGATGTTGGCCGACCTTTGTTGACCTCAGGAGGGTGGCGGGTTCTCGCCTAATCATAAACCTATGGAGGCAGGAGTTTGAAAAACTGGCGGAAATGCCTCTCTCCTAGCCGGCTTTTCCTGCGGGAAGCAGCAGAACTGTGATCTAAACTTGGAAAGTGACGACAGGACATGAACAGGAACTCCAGACATTTCCCAGATATGCTGCCCAGAGGGCTTCATTGTTCTGTTGACACCATTATTTTTTGAAAATAAGTCACTCTGGACTTAACTTAGACCTAAAAAACCTTTCAAATAGATAACATGTCTCATTTTATTATTGTATATTTTCTTTCCAATGACCCAATCAGGTTTCTTTTTGGATACAGACTTCCTTTTTTTTATGGATCCATAATCCAATTATCCCTGAGCCCTTCAGGTATCTTAGTCATTGTACAGACAATGACGAGACTTGCAATGCCTAATAATATGCTGCTCACATAAATACTCACCTGTCTACAAATTTGTATTGATACAGATGGTCTTACATGGTCTCAACAACATATAGCTGAGTCACTGCAGCGTTTTCTGTGACCAGACACTCAGTCTGTACTAGTTACAGCTCAGAGTATCAGGTGATACCATGCCGCATAATTAAACCTGTAACATGTCAGTGCAGCGCAGGTAGTCTCATAAAAGTGCCTGTGGCAAGAGTGACAAACAGTTGTTTGGTGATACTTTCCAAAGTTTATGTGTTCAGTCTCGGATGCCTTAAATATAACCAGGCTGATTGCAGATAATGTGACCTTCAGTGAAACTGAAAATGATAGCTTTAGTACTGCATATCGCAACTGCAACATTTTCTCTCATCTCACTCTGTCTTTCGCCTTGTGTGCAGATGTGTGCAGAGTGTGATCCTGTGTTGGCAGGTTCACCTCTAATGATGTCATGCTAATGGCTATTAAAGATAAGCAGAAACACACATGCTTCCTATCACACAGGCCAAGTTCTCTGTTTGGTTTGTTGTGGGAAATACTTATTTGGGCATTTTTGCTTTAACATTAATTTAATTATAACATGATTCTCTGTGTTTATTTGCACTACTGGTGTAAAGATTCTTTCCCGTTGGTCTTATATCAGTGCATTGCAAAATTACACCCATGCTCTCATCACTTGTCCTCTCAGAGGAGAGCACCACACTGTGGTGGCTACAAGTCTTACAGCTATTTAGTGAATTATAGACCTGAAGATGCAGGACTTCACAAAAAATATGTTCCCCTGGTCTCCAGTGGCTTCTGAGTTCAGTGTGTGATCCAATTATTGAGGTATAAAGGTATTGTACAGGGGAAATGTTATGACCAAACTGAGAATAAGGGATTTGTTATCTCAATGGTTGTAGGTTAGTTTCTTTATATGACATGACATCATATCTGTCATATCACCTGTTTGCTCCTCAGGATGTGTGTGTGAAAGAGGACAGACTGGGGCCAATCATGGAGCCTGAGCTGAACTGCAGCTCACAGTGTGATTCCCCACTCTGCTTCATCCACTCGGGAGTCAACAGGCAGGAGGGCCTCAACATTCTGCAGAGACTATGCAGTCTCAGCACGGTAATCACACACACACACACACACACACACACACACCCATGGTGCACTAGACATGCAGTAATATACTGAAATCCAAAAATAGCGTACACAGAAATATAGTGTTCCTCTCTTAGGTATGCAAATGCTACTGTATGCTCACACACATACACACACACACTTGTACAAGTATATATAAATACACACACACACACACACATGCACACACAGTGCTGACATATATACAGGCTCATACATACACACATGTTGGCAGATTCAGTTTAATGACATCCACCATGACTGACCAACAGAGTATTTTTGGCAACTTCAGAAGGTTAAAGGGTGAACATATCTATAAGGATTACATATGGCCATACTTCAGCTGGATGTATAGTCCATTATTTTGACACTGCTTGTAACAAATTGATTAATTATGAGATATGGACTTAATGACACAAGGCTACATAACATACAATACAGTTAAGGTTTTAAAATGATTTTTTTGGTAGCTTTTTTTACTTTTAAATATATTGGTAAATATGTTTGTCTACCCGTCTACAGCACTTACGTAACCCTGTCTTACATGACCGAAAGGACCAACCCAAACAAAATCTATCAAAGGAGAACACATTTGAAAGGTGTTATTTACCGCTTGACAAGTCAGATCAGGAAAGGTAATGGGAATGGACTAGTGAAGCTATGTTTAGGATCGTCACCACCACCTGTCCCTTTAAGAGAAGAGTGAGAACAGCCCAGCAACATGAGGCGGGCACAAGAAAGTCTAATATGACTTTCTAAATAGAAACATAAGTAGTAGAGACGGCGTATGAGGGAACACCAACACTCTCTTACAGACTCCTTTTGGCTCCACAACTGTTCACAGAATTGAGGTGAGTTGTTGCTTTGGTTTCCTTCATGGAATTGATATATGCATGTAGTGCTGTCATAGTATAGATATCATCTTCCCTCAAGGGGAAGGGAACAGTTAGCTGAGCTGTGCGTGTTTTGTTATTGTAATGGTTCATCTGACAGGATCGTGTTTTAATGTTCAGTTTTATTTTATTTTATTGTAATATCTTAATCTTTCTTCATTATTGTATGTTGAAGTCAGTCAGCTGACATGAAATCCATTCAACTCAAATGAAATATCCTTTGATGAAATGTAACACCATGGATTTGTTGCTATTCATGGACATAGACAGCTCACCAGGCACAACTGTTTCTAAGCCTATTAGTATACTGGAAAGGAAAAAAATACAAGGACTGGTGCCAATTTATTCCATAAAATCCCACCTGCTTTCTTTCTGGATGTGTTCCCAGATATGGCGACTGCTGGCAGCGTGCTGTCTGAGGAGCAGCTTCTTTGCCCCATCTGTCTGGATTTATTCAACCAACCGGTCTCCACTCCTTGCGGGCACAACTTCTGCAGGGAATGCATACAAAGTTACTGGCAGTGTGCTACTCTGTCGCAGTGCCCCATGTGCAAGCAGAAGTTCTACAGGAGGCCTGAACTCAAAGTTAACACCTTCATATCAGAAGTGGCTTCTCACTTCAAGAAGTCAGTGGAAAAGAAAGATGAAAATGAAGCCAGTACTGAGGGCCAATCCTCAGGCCATAAAGGAGACGTTTCATGTGATGTGTGCATTGGGAAAGGGGTCAAAGCTGTTAAATCCTGTCTGGACTGTTTGGCCTCATTCTGTGAAACTCACCTGGAGCCCCATCATGTTCTAGGCACCTTCAAGAAACACCACCTAGTCAACCCCATGATGAACATGCGAGACAGAGTGTGCCAAAAGCATGAGAAACTCCTGGACCGGTTCTGTTACACTGACCAGGCGTATGTGTGCCAGATGTGCGTTAAGAAAGACCACAGGGCTCATCACACCGTTCCTATCGAGGGTGAAAGCAGAGACAAGAGAGCTCAAATCGGAAGGATACATGTAGAGGTGGAAAAAATGATCCACGAGCGACTGCAGAAAATCAGCGAAATCAAACAAAACATGCAACTCAGCAGAGGGAACGCAGAAAAAGAGATTGAGGAGAGTTTACAAGTCTTCACCAAACTGCTCCTGTCCATTCATAGAGGCAAAGCTGAGGTGGTGGAAGGGATTGGTGCAAAGCAGAGGCAAGTTGAAAGCAGGGCCAATGGAATCATCGTGGAACTGGAGCAGGAGGTTGATGAGCTGAGGCGGAGAAGCACAGAGTTGGAGCAGCTCTCCCACAACGAAGACGACTTCTACCTCCTGCGGAGCTTTCCAGCTTTCTCCACACTGCCATCCACCAAAGATTGGTCTGACGTCAGCGTAGAAAGTGCTGTTTATGTGGGCACAGTGAGGAGAGCGGTCAGGAGAGTAGCATGTCAGCTGGAGGAGACAGTGAAGACTGAAGTGAAAAGGCTGTGTGAGACAGAATTTCAGAGGGCTCGGCAGTGTGCTGTGGATGTGACGCTGGACCCTGATACAGCTCATCCCAAACTGGTGCTGTCAGAAAACAAGAAACAGGTCTATCATGGCAATGTAGCACTGAGCCTCTCTGACAACCCAGAGAGGTTTTATCCAGGTGTTAGTGTTTTGGGAAAGGAGGGTTTCTCCTCTGGTAGGTTCTATTATGAGGTCCAGGTGAACGGGAAGACAGAGTGGGACATTGGAGTTGGACTTGAATCTGCCAACAGAAAAGGAGGGAATATACTAAACCCTGAAAGAGGCTTCTGGAGTCTGGGGCTTAGAAAGGACAAGAGCTACTGGGTCCTCAGCAGCACTCCTATCTGTGTGCCGCTGGTTGAGAGGCCACAGAGAGTCGGGGTGTATGTGGATCTCGAGTCAGGGCAGGTTTCTTTTTACAATGTGGACTCTGCTTCTCATATCTACTCATTCACTGGATACTCATTCAGTGAAAAACTTTTCCCCTACTTTAGCCCCCGACGTAATCATGGCGGGGTTAACTCAGCCCCTCTGATCATCTCGCCTGTCAACATCTAAAATCTCAGAACTTTTTTTTTTTCATTTTTTCCATTGTGAATGCTTTCAGTTATTTTATGTTTCTCTTTTTTTAGATTAAAGTCAGCAAAACTTCAGCGTGATGTTTGTTGCTCCATTTGCCTTAATAAAGTTTTGTTTACTCAGACAAACACTGTGTACTTCTTTTATATTTGACATCTATCAACCACAAAAATCAGGGTTTAGAATTCACATAATGACAGATCAAAAAATCAAATCATGTATGTGCGAACAAGCCACTTCTGTAATATCTTAGATGTGATTTCAAGAGGTTTGCATGTGCATGTGTGTGCAGATGGCTGTGGAGCTCCCAAGGCGTTCCCTCTCGCCAGTGCTAAGTGCTGTGGTGTGGACACTACTCTCCTGCGGCATCCTGCTGGCCTTCTGCTTCCTCGTCTTCACGCTGCGCTTCAAAAACAACAGGTAGTGAAGTGAAAAGCATATATAAACACAAAGAGACAAACACAGAAAATGTATTGACTCATTGTGTGTATGTATGCATGTGTGGTATTATCAGGATAGTGAAGATGTCCAGTCCCAATCTGAATGTCCTGACTCTCTTTGGGAGTGTCCTCACCTATAGCAGCGGCTTCCTATTTGCTTTTGACGAACGAACACACCCTCAAGGTGGAGCATCTACAGCTGTACTACAAGTAAGTGTATCAGTCAACCTCAATACTCCATCATACTGTTGGATAAATGATTGTTAGATAATATTACAGCACTCTTCTCTCCTACAGGCTCGGATGTGGACTCTTTGTGTCGGCACAACTCTGGTGTTTGGACCTATTTTGGGGAAGACATGGCGACTGTACAGAGTGTTTACCCAGCGAGTTCCTGACAAGAGAGTGGTAGGCATGCACCTCTTCCCTCCTGGTTCAAGCATCTACAACCTTGTATTGTGTTTATTTTATGTGATGCAGGATGCATTAAGCACATCCTTCCTGGGTTTTCAGGAGGCATTTTATGTTTATTTGATGAACAGTCCTAAATTAGTTTCCTGCACATGGAAGCAATACAGACATGGGTTGAGAGTGGTAAGAGGAAGTACTGGAGACAAAAATTTGAATAAAGACATTAAAAGATTATTCATGACAGACATTTTCAGGCCAAGTGTTGCACTGATAAGATCTGTTGTTGAAAATGATTCATCAGTACATACTACTTTCTTTAAAGTATCATTTTGAAAAGAGACCTACTGGTATCTGACTGGATTCCATGGTTGAAAATGCTGTATGGATGAAATGAGTAAATTTCTTTTGAAACTGTATGACAGGGATGTGACTGCCAACTTTACTTTCTGTTTCAGATCATCCGAGACATCCAACTGATGGGCATGGTGGCTCTGTTGATTGTGGTGGACCTGCTGGTTCTCACTGTCTGGAACCTCACAGACCCCATCAGGTGTTCACAATCTGTCGGCGCAGTCATCAAGGTATAATTTCATGCTGAGTTTGTGTTGCTCACAAGCAGCTTCTGTTCTGAATGTTTAAATTGAAGAAAACCTGATTTTATAAGAATAAATTGCAACTTCAAAATGAAATGTGATTCATTCTGTAATGTAATTGTGACATAGACAAATATAATAGGGTTTGATTGTATATGGTTTTCTCTGATCTAGGTGGTGGAAAAAGATGTTTCCTACTCGTTGTCTCAGCTGGACTCCTGCTCGTCCATATACTCAGATCTGTGGGTTATTATTATAGCTGTTCAGAAGGTGAGTAATCTCTGTTCTATTCAAATTCAATTAATTTGAATACAAAGTCAGGTAGGAAGTCAGGTTAAATAGGAGTTTGACAATGAAGGAAGTCAATTACTTTGCTCGAACATATAGATAACAAACCTGAGAGTCTAACTTGACTAACTTGCAGAATGTCAGAAGATGAAGAAAACATTTTTGGACAAATGTTATGCAGATACAGTCATCATGTGGTACTGCTTAGTGCTCTAAACCAGACAACAGTATACATTCACAGAAAATTGCCTGAAGACAAGAGATCATCTCCAGTGATTATTAGAGAGCTCAACATCTAATGTTGCTTTAAATTTTCCTCATTTCTCTTAACTTTCTCTCTTTAGGGTTGTCTTCTCCTCTATGGGACTTACCTGGCCGGACTGACTAGCAACGTCAGCCACCCTCCAGTCAACCAGTCTCCAACCATCATAACAGCTGTCACTTTGGTCACCCTCTCCTCGTCTGTGGCTGTCCCTGTATCCATTTTCCTGCAGGCTTGGCCCAACCTGGTCTACAGCACTGTAGCTGGAGCCATTTTCATCTGCACACTGGCAACCAACTGCATGCTGTTTGTGCCTCAGGTAATGAAAACCCTTTAAGATGAATTTAAGTCCTGACAAAGAAGATGAACAATTATTTTGCTATTTTCTCTCAAATGTTTCTGCTGCAAGTTTTGGGGGCAATGTGCAGGATTCCTTCTATATACTTGGAAAAACATAGCTGACATTTCTCATGTTTCTGGTGATGACAGTGCTTAGAAGCATCACTAAGGCATTTACCACCAGGGAGGGGGATATTATTGTTTAGGCAGAACTGTCATCTAATCATAGGATACTATGTCTGGAAACCAGCATTGAAAAACAGCCACAATCAGACGAAAAATAAACATAGACATATGTGTGAGACAGACAGATGAATGACAAATATTTGTCTGACTTTCTCTTTTTGTTTTGACAAAACAAATTAATTCTGTGAGCGATTGTGGTGCCCACACCTCCCTTTTCCATATGCGTGTCAGTTTGCCATGTCTATCAGTGGAGTGTGACTCACGCAGCAAGTGTTTATGAGTCAAAACTACGTAGGCTGTTGCAAACAGGTTTATGACTCTCTTAAGTGTCTGGCAGTGGGTTTATGTTACAGTAAAGGAATGGCTCTTGAGGAAATATTTTAATGGTGAGCAAGAAGCTCAAACACACCTGGTCAAAAGCTCTCGTGTCAAATCATCCTGGGAACCTTCTATCTATAAGTTACATTAATGTTCTATGAATTTATACTCCTCACAATGACCAACATGCAGCTGACCCAGTGGCGACAGTTTGAAGAAGATCAGAACAACCCGAGTCAGATGGCCAAGTATTTCAGCAGCCCCAGCAAGAGCCAGCCCTCTGTGTACAGCCAGGATGAGATCTACTACCTGCTGGGGGAGAACAACTCCATGAAAAAACTCCTTAATGAGGTAGTGAATCACTCTTTTTCTATAAGAATATAAAAAAAATATATAATTCATATGAGCTTGTCCTATGAACTAGATCTTTTCACATTATTTTAAGCTACATATATTTTTATTTTATAAGTTGCCTATGATTATTCTTTTATAAGCATTTTCAATAGAAGTGGAGGGAAATGGTGACAGTAATCCCTCAAAAACATATTGCCAGACAGATTCTATTCTCACTGTTCTGCTGCCCTTTTAGTAAGGCTGTATCTGTCAGCTGAGACATGCAGTTAACCACCAAATTGCAAATAGCCTTCATTGGAAATTGACTGAGAAGACTGTAATTTAGATGGAGTTAAAAATAACTTGACAGCAGTGGAGCTTGGCAACACTGTCTGTGTCGATTTAAAAACCGTCCAAAGGCAGGAGATTTGTTTAAAGGTAGATTTTTCTAACAAAACTTTCCCCTTCAACTTGTGTTACCTGTTACAACTTTCAGAAGAACGCAGTGATTGACAGTCTGCAGGAGCAGGTGAACAACGCCAAAGATAAACTTCTGCGCCTCATGTCAGCCAGCCAACCACCTGGGGAACAGGAAATGGACTCTTCCACCACAAACCTTAACTCCTCCTCCACTCAGACCACAGAGCTACAGTCTGACATCCCCTCTTCTCCTCTACCTCACAAAGACACAAAATCCAGACTCTCACCCCCTCATCTTTCCCCTCGCCTCACTGCTGCGGCTGTTTCATCGCCATCTGATGCTCTACCACCTCCTGCCCCTGCTCAGAACTCTACCACCCCCACTGCTGCCTCCTCTCCTCTCCCTGATGCGTGTGAAAATCAGAGGACAGCCTCTGTTGCTGGTCCAACAGGCAGAGACACAGCTGAATCTATAAGAGTGGAGGATTTCAAACAGCCTGTTTCCCTCCAGTCCCCTGGCTTACTCAGGACAGCAGAGGAGACAGCTGATTTTGTTACTTCCCTACAATCCTTCAGCAATTACAGCGGCCTAACATCCCCATTGGGACCCAACGCTAGACTGACTGGTTTTGTCAGCAGCGAGCAGTTGCAAGAGATTCTCCAAGAACTGAGTGTGGATGCAGTCATTGAAACTGCACTCAAATCTCCCAGTCAGACATCCAGGACGCCTTCTCAGCTAAAAATTATAGAGGGCTCCGCACTTTCCCCGCTCTCCCTGCGAACACCACGCTCCCCTCGCCCACCTCTAGTCTTCAGCTACCCCAGCATCTCCCCCTATGCAATGAGGAAACGTCGACCGCCCTTCCACTCCCCCAGAAGAGGTTTGGCCCTGCCTTGCTTCTACACAGGTTTGGAGGCTGTTGTTTGTGGGAAGACAAGGGACAACTGTGAAGCCCAGAATCAAAGCAAGCATCCTGAGGGAGTCACTGTGGACGGCACCCTCCTCCAGGTTCACAACAGTGTCCTTGAGATGGAGGAAGGGGAGGAGGAGGAGGAGGAGGAGGAGGCAGAAGGGCATGAAGTGATAAGAAAATGTCGGAGGTGTGTTAATAGGTCTCACAGATCAGTCTTGCCATGTGCTGATCACGGTCACACAGCTGATGTGGAAGCAGGTGGTGATAATGAGCGGCACCATAGACGCATTAGAGACTCCTGTGGGTACTGGGACTCAGACTCTAGCAGTTCAACGGACTACTGTTACTACCATCGTCCCTACTGTGACTCCTGCATGCAGCGGGGATCGCTCCTGTCCTCAGACACTTCCTCAGATTCCTCGGACAGCGAGTACGAAGGCTACAGCCTCTATCGCTCCCCACATCCTGTGGTGTTCAAAGAAGACATCAAACCCACTTTTGTATGAACACACTGCACTTTACATGTTCATCCATTTCAACCACTTGAATTCATTCCCTGAGAAACGTTGTACAAATTAGCTTTCAGGATAAGACGGGGAACAAAGTTCAGTATCTATAAAGCTAATGTGCATCTGTGACTTGACTGAATCATTTAATGTGTTTTGCATTCTATACAAAGAAAGTTTGAGCTTTTAATGGGTTGATATTCTTGAGTTGTGCACAGTGGGAAGGAGTGGTTTCACTCATGAGACTGTTCGATTTGTGAAAACCTTTGTAGCTCAAAAGCGCACAGTGTTTAGTTTTTAATATTACTTATGGCATTAGATGTGTATTACTGCTGTCAGGAGAAAACCCTCACATTCCAAAAGTCTGATGTTTAGAAAAAATACTTGCAGCTGCCATTCATGCAATTTTTTAATTACTGGATCTATTTTGAGGGTGTATTATGGGCTAAAGGTTAATGAAGCATAATTTATAATGCAGGACCCAGAATAGAAAATGTTTTCACTCAACAGTAAAAATGTGCACAATAATAGCTATTTTGCAAATATTTATTTTAATATTTATTTGTAGATGTTTTGGTGTACAGAATGACTTTCTGTCTCCTTTTTACATTGTCATACACATTCCTTTAAATGTTGCTATACTGTTTTATTGTACCAACTGATTTTTTTAACTTTATAATTTAGCAATCTCCCTCACAGTCTTTACAGACTATGTATAGACTTTACTTCCCATGTACAGCTGATTTATGGGACACCACACCCACACCATCAGCACGGTGCAGACAGGTCTCTGCTTTCACATTTCTACATTTAAATATGATCTCAGTATTATTGTCCTGACTCATCTAGAGTATTTATTGTGCAACAGTCACAGTTATCTGGAGTGTGTGTTGTGTGTGTGAGAGAAAGAGAGACCTGCCGACCCTCAAGCCCTTATTTGTTTTCTGTCAAAAGTACCTCTGCACCACTTCACGTTCATTCTGCATCTTCTGAAGAGGAGCCTCAAGGCATGAAGAGCTTAAACAGAAATTGTATAAACCACTGACTTAATGCAAGAGAGGGCAGAAACCAGACAGTGTTTCTATGTTGGAATATCCTGTTGGCTGTATGCCAGTTCATTTGTTATAATTTTATTTAACACAAATTAGTTGATCAACATGTACGTATAATATCAACTGAAATATTAAAGCTATTAAAAAGGTTCCTCCGTAAGACAGTAATAACTGCCCGCTTTGCCTTGTTGGTTATCCAGCATTGACTCGGTGCTAAATTCTTAACCTGACCTTCATTTGCCTTTTCATTGTGAAAGCTAAATCACCCCAGGATTAATCAACCAAAATAGTTAATAATTAATCATTAGATTTTTTCACGAGTTTTCATATTTATCGATATGTATTTTTATATTTCTCTTTCCTGTCTAGCCTCTCTGTCTCACTCCCTCCTACTATCTCCTGTCTGTCTCTCTGCACTTTTTCCTTTCACTAATGGGAAAGTGTGTTTGCTGGGGGAAGTGTTGCTATGAAGGGAATACAGTGTCTTGCATTACTTCTGCTCTGCTGCCAGTTTTTTTTAGACACTATTGCTCTTCATTCTGCATATGAACCATTGAAGAAGCCTGGGAGAAATTCCCTTTGATGTAGAGCACAACAGAGGACATACAGACCACACAAAAGACACACTACCAATATTGTTGTGCAAGAGGAAAGACTTTCTTGTCAAGCTAAGATGAGTGGCCTGCACTCTGTTTAAGATGTGACATGTTGAGAAATTGTAGAATAAAAATAGCTGTGAATCAATCACACACACTTTCACCCCCTCATCTCTTTCTAAGTCTTTTGCATCCACTACATTCTTGATTTGATTTGATCTTGGATACCTCACCTCAAGTGGTTTTAAGCACTTGAAGAGCATTATCTTTACCACTTTATAATAAGTCAATGTCCCTTCCCTTTTTGTTGCTCATTAGAAACTTGCCATATATACACATAATTTCAGTTTTAGAAAAGGCGCAGTAATATCCTGTAACAGCTGGACACTGTTTTAAGCAAACATTGCTCAAACAGAAGAAAACAGTGTGTTTGTTGGGGACTGCTTTCAGTGGTGGATTAATACATATTTGGTGCACTCATAAGTATTTACAAGATATGTGTGTAGTGGAGGTGGATATATTAATGGTTAATAACTCAATTACCAATATTTTACAGATCTACAAAAAGTAATGAACAACAATACTTTTTGTGTTGCAGATTTTGAAAAAAAAAAACCCTTTGATAGGACCATAAGACCATTTACCTTTGGTGGAAAAATGGCTAAAAAAATGTATTGTAGGAAGGAGAGTAGTGCAAAAGGAGTGAATGAGAGTAGTGCAAAGGGAGTGATATGGTGATTTAGGAAAGAACAGAAAGAGAAAAATATGAAGTATTTATTTACCATTAAGTCACAGCTTATATATTCTCGTTATAAAGGATGCCTTATATGGGGTGAAGCTGGATAAAGAGCTCTAGTGACAAGGCTGCCACGCACATATGCACACACATTATTATAATTCCTAAGCATTATGACACAAATTAAATGGATGTGCCCGGGGCCGCGTGCATAAATAGGTGTGAGAGGAAAATAGAGGACAGGCGTTTTTGCAACTGACATAGCAACAGTGCTGCATGACCACCGGTGCTCTGTGACAGCTGGGTCCGTTTGTACTGACAGTCTGATTTCGGAGCTCCATTGGCCGACAAAGTCATCAATCCCGGGAGCAGATCCGCCCATTGTTCCCGTAGCGGCGTGGAAAAAAAGCCTTTGAAGTCGTGAAGGCGGCGCCAAGCAAATTGTGCCATGTGGTGTTCAAGAGCTGCATTCTGATTGGTCTAAAGGAAAACGGTTAACGCCCATTTCTAAAGGATACCCTCTCTGATTGGTCCAATCGGCCACCCCAGATTCACCTTTTGCGCGTTCACAGTTTTCATATTCCCCGTCTCGGGTTACGTCAGCAGCGTGCACCTCCTTCCCTAACAGCGGACACATCCCGATAACCTTTTACGGAAATGGCGTAGCTATCGTGCGTAGCGACAAAGACAGCGAGCCCGAAACCTATGGGGAAGGAATAAAAAAAAAAAGAAATTCAGTATCGTCGCACTCTGTACCTTAAGACCATCATTTTCTGAAGAGCTCGCCGCCCCGGGGCCTCGGTCAAGACACCGAAATTTGACGGCGGCAAGGGCGAATTTGGATTCACCGCAGAGCCGCTGAAGTGGCAGAAGAAGGCAGATTTTCCGTCGGACGGTCTCTGTAGGCTAGCGTATAGCGAGGGAGCCGCCATGGCAGTCGGATCACTGAGCCTCCACATCGGGATATGAAGAGGAACTGCATGCGTCCTGAATCGCCTAGAAAACGCCGCATTTGCCCGTGATCCGCACCGGATCCGCTCTCTGAACACCTGATCTCACCCTTCTTCATCTTTGTGAAATTCAATCCGCATCCAGAAAGAAATCTCAATTGGTTTTTAATCGGGGGGCCCACAGGGAGAGGCCAGATTCATGACTATTTTAGTCGGAGACGTGTCTTCAGAGGCCCATTGAAAGAAAACGAGGGATATACGGAAGAAATGATGCTTTGATTGACCGCTTGTGGGAAAGAAAGGGTAGTTTATTAGGTGAGACGAACTAGTGTGAAGGATTGTGGGATAAAGGGATCGCTTTCTGTCTGCCTTCCTCCTCCCCCCTCCCTGTGAATTATAGTGTTATTCATTTACTGTCATCCTTTTTGGATGAGAAGGTTCGGAGAACCGACCAGCCCTGCCGTGTAGAGAGTCATAAGTCTCCGAGAGTCCGAGAATCAAAGGGATTGGATCATGTCGGGTCGGCCCAGGACCACATCCTTCGCGGAGAGCTGCAAACCAGTGCCGCAGCCCTCAGCTTTCGGCAGCATGAAAGTCAGCAGTAAGTACATCCCTGCAATCCTACAGTAGCCTTCCTTCTCTGCATGCAGCAGGCCCGGTGAGGGCTGCACATCCTCGCTCATGTCTCCTCACTAACCGGGCTGAAAATGTGTCAGGCGAGCATGACGTTAGCTGCCGATTAGCTTAGCCCCTGTCATATAACCGTGTCACTGACTGAGACTGGCACACACACACACACACACACAGACACAGACACAGACAGGCACACATGCGCGCGCGCACACACTCACATACACACACACACACACAGTGCTGGCATCGGTGTGTGAACGCAGACCGCTGCGCTCTGACGCGCCGCCCCGGGGCCGGTCAGCCTGGCCGGGGTTAGCAGGCCGCGCCGGGCAGGGCCGGGCCAGAGGAAGGTAGGGGGTTGGCACCGGCCCAGGTCAGAAACCAAGCCCTCTCCTTTTACCGCAGATCCGGTCCGATTATTGTCCATTTGTAGATTAGATCTCATAGCGGTATTACTACATAGCACCCAGCCGTATGCGTAATGGAGTTAAAACGATAGGGCCAGTCTATTACGCAACTGTCAAAACGGAAGGTGCGCCCATAGTTTGAGTGGCGAAACTGACGTGATCCGGGAGAGAGGGGGTGGTGGTGGTGGGGGGAGAGATTGCTGATCTTATAGTCTATGGGGCATGTCGAGATCAGACGTCGCGACGGCTGGAGAGAGAGTGACACAGAGTATCCTGTTCATGAAGCCACAGTGGCACCGAGCCGGAGGCTGGTTATAGACTGGCTGCAGAGATGAAGCCATATGCGACTCACTGGGCCTACCTGCTGAACAAGGGAGGCTGGCGATATCCAAGCACACTTGTGAAGTACATATTTAAACCTCAACCACCAAATCTGTATCATTCCTGTTTCATATTACATCTACTTTGATATCAAGCCATATTGCACCCACTCACCTTTTCCACTGCCTGCTTTATGTCAAATTGTCTCGTTGCAAGCTGGCAGCATTATACCATTGTGTATGTGTGTAACAGACTGCAGATATCTTTTGTTCAGGTATCCAAATGTCCCTGTTAGAGCTGGATAACACATGTGTTAATGATGTGGTAATATGACACTATATATTATATGGGAGTTTATTTAAATCCAATATAGCTTATATTGATGTCTTCCTTGTTTAAAAGGCTGCATGACACATTTGAGATTATTAGACTACTCCACCTTACTGAGATTCTCTTTTTTTTAAAGCTAAAATTTCCACATTATTGATGACTAATATCCTGGCAGGAGATGCCTACATAGCTACACCCTTTCCTACCTTGCTTGCAGGCACACATTTGGTCATGTGTCTTGAGAAAATGCAGCTGTCAAGGAATGTTGACGGTGTTTCAGGGCTGTGACGTGATGGTGATGTGTGTCAGTGGGGTGAGGCTTGAGATCGAGCCTCTCCTCCGGGGCTTGGCACTGGAAATCTCTGGGTGGACTAGGGCACAAACACACACACACACACTTAGACACAATGATGCATCCCAAACCCAATACATCTCCTGTCCCACATATGGGTGTCGAAGCATTGGTGCGTTCCTGTCTGTGTAGATTGTTCATTGTTATGTTGCCGTTCAAAGGAAAACAGGGTTTATGAAATCAGGTGTGAGTCAATAAGTCGGCTAAATGTAAGAACTGGAGGACTTTGGCCTAATTGTTGTGCAGACATAAGCTACTGCATTAGCAACAAATGCCTTGTCGACCTTTTGGACTTAACATTGCACGAATTTTACACCAGTGATTTCTCAATCTAGGAATATTTCTTTCTCCAAGGGACTCATCTGGTAAGTCAACGCATTATTAGAAGTCAGTGAAGGCTGGAGTTTGAGGTATCCAAGTATATGAGTGTTAAATAATTAGATTTCTACAAGCAGGTGGTGTTCAGCACCATAGACTCTTTGATTGCTCAGATGTCCCCTGTGATGAACTGTCAACACATAAAGTATTTTTTGCAATAATCTCTCCAACTACGCCTAACATTAGAGAGGACGAGAGAAGGTAACAGAGGGCCAAAAAGTTGGTTCAACTCAAGTTTAAGGGAGAATTCCGGTCATTTAAAACTGGCTTCGTTGTCCTACTTTTTACCATCATGACAACTGATTGTGTTCAGTAAGTTGATACCTTGGGCTATTGACAGATTCCTTTCTGTTTTCCTTTTTTTTTTACATGCTCGAGCACTTGTCAATGTCATGTTAGAAATAAGAGAGCCTACAAAAAATCCCCACATATCTTACTTCAATTCCCAACTATAAGGTTGATTCAAAGATCTTTTTTTCCAATGGGGAAATATAAAATTTACCAGATGACATGAATGCCATACTAGTACAGATATTTTATCCAATACCACAGTATAAGATGGTTTCAGGCAATTGCTAAAATTGGTTGTTGGCAGAAATGGGATAAATGCAAACCCAGTTGCATCATGGGTGTTACAAGGAAACTGTCTTTGGTGATACTTTTGGTGGCAGTTTTGGCCTTTGAATGTGCAATGGAGGGCGACACCAGAGGTGAACCAAGTCGTCAGTAACGGTGCTGGACTGTGAGGCAATCTCGTAGTGGCCACAGTCGGAATTGCGTGCTACATGAAGCCCTGTGGCCCATTGGACTTTTTCCCATACAGTTATTGCAAAAGAAAGTGCTGTTAAAGCAGTGATAACACTTTTCATTGTGTCACAATAACTCCAAAAAAAAGAGTGCTGCATGAGCTTAAAAATGCAGAAGCCTGAAAAATCTTCTGCAGCATTTTTGAGCAACTTTCATTGAAGTGAATGTGGCACCACTGTGGAAGACGTTATCCGGTTCTCATAATACATTCATGTAGTGAACTGGAGCTGCTTCCTTAAGCTCCTCAGTGAAATGGTTAAGTAACACGTTTTAACGCAAACCGCTATTTTGATGCAAAGACGTGGATAATAACGGTGCTCATTGAAAGAAGAAGACTTCTTCTTTCGTCTTGTGTCCAGCTGAAGAACAGGTTTCAGGAACTGGCTTAATAGCTGCTGTGATCGTCTGCCATGCTGGCTGGAACAGCCAATCAGACTCTGAGTTTCTGGATACAGTAGACAGATACACTGAGGAAAACGTTCATGACAGCTCGAATACAAACTGTGCTGTAGAACTGGGAGAAGCAACCCCTTCATATAATATCAGTAATGAAATATGAAAGATAAATGATTTATGATGTACTGTATTTTAAAAATTGTCCTTCCCTGAACCTAAAAGTTGAATTACACTCATTCTGCTTGTCCAGGGCATCCATACTAATCAGACACTATAGTTCAGTGTATAATCTCCCACCTGTAGTTCAGTCTAAATACAGCATGGACACATCAGCCTCTTGTTTGATGCCAAAGTATGTAGTTAACACTATTTTGAAATTAATCTGCCACTCATTTTCTCTTAATATATAATTGTTTAGTTAAAAATGACTATCATTAATGTCTAGAGTGTAAGGTGAAACCGTCAGTTTACTTGTTTTATCTGACCAACAGTCCTAAACCCAAAGAGATTCGGCTTACCACGATTAACCAGCCGATTGTTTCATCTCAACTGAACTAACTTTTGTTAAAAATAGTGGTTTTCCAATCAACAAGTCACCACAGAATCATATATTTAAAAAAGGAGACACTCATTGGAATGAAAAGAAATGTATTTTTTAATCCAAAATCATGTCATTCAGAGGTGTGTGATTTACAGCGTCAGCCGTGTCATGATTGTACTGTGTTCACATGTCATCTGGTAGTCCTATGTCACTTACCGTTACATTAACCCCAGCTGTAGGTGTGTGTGATCCTGTGAAGATCGCTTTTACCTCTCCCTACACAGGCAGACGGAAACACACACACATACGTACGCAACATACATTCACATTCGAACTCTTAAGGTTTTGTTTTTTGGGGTGAGGCAGCTGGCCAAGAACAATGAGCGGCTTGTTTAGCATTTCAAAGCTGCGGCTTTCTTTCTCTCCCTCCCTCCCTCCGTCCTTTCCCTCTTTCTTCCCCTTTCCTTTCTGCCCCTATCTCACATTTTGCAAGTGATGATGGGAACAAAATTACCCAATTATACCCTTTTGATTCTGAATTAAACAGAACTCGCAGACAAGACAAGAAGCATCAGAATTACTCAGCTGAGTTTTGAGGGAAGGAGCCACCCGGGCCTCTGCAAGCTGCTCTCACTCTGATATCTAAAATCTATGCACTCCCCATTGTGTCTGGTCAAAACCCAGTGTTTGAAATTAGCTTATTATTATTAACTTAAATTCTACTAGCCACCATTTTATAATCACGCTGATTACATGCTTGTCTTGCTTTGTAAAAAACAAACTAATGTACATTTTCCTATGAAAAGTATTTATTCACTTATCGTTATCCATTTTTTTTTAATTCTCTCCCACTCACACACAGTGCAGATCACCTTCTTGTGGCATTTGGAGTTTTTTTTGGTCCTTGATAGCCACCAATTTAAAATTTTTGGTGCCCACAATAAAGCTTTTGTTCGTCTTGCTGCTGGCCGAAGCGGGTTTCCGACAGCGGGAGCAAAACATTGACTGACGACTCTCATCGAAAACTAGCCACGTAACTCGCCACAGTCAGCTCTTCTCCACTTCTCATTGAAAAATCACCTCTTGTGAAGGCGTACTGACATTAGCTGCTCTCTTTTACACCCACGATATAAGGCCACATTGTTAAAATAGTCTGTCAGATGAGGCTAGAAGCATTCTTCTGCTTTCTTCTTCTTCTTGTGACGAAATTTGCGACAGACTAGATGCAGCGAAGTCATATTGCCACCCTCCACAAGTCCTTTGTAGAACAACTCCATCGAATGCGGACGGCCACTGTAGCTGGCAGGTTGAGAAAATTCACCGGCCACTTCACTAATTCACCAGCATTTGGCCGCTGGCCGGTGCTAATTTCCATCCCTGTCAAAACCTCACTGATACCTTGATGTCTCAATCTAAAGGGCAGCTTGGCCAAATGTCTCTGTGTCAGAGGTGACATTCCTCTGACTGGATGTTCCAGTAATGTAGTGAATTATCTCATCAGTCTTGCAACACTAGTGGAAGACTTTTGATTCGTGAGTACCTGCACGTTTACACAACGCAATTCATTTGTTTGCTCATGGTATCTGTTTTGTTGTTGGGGAATTTATCAAATCTCTTGATACGTTCCTCACTAATATCACTACTACTGAAACTTGTTTTACATTCTACAAGCCTTGTATTTTGACCTATTAATACACCCAGCATAAAAATAGTAATAGTCAGTAATAGCCAAACAGTTAATAAATGCACTACACTGTATGAATGCATGTGATTGAATGAATTTGTTTGCCAAATTTCTGAGCGGAAAGAACACTTTGGCAGGTTCACTTGTAGTGCTACGACTGCAGTGATGTGAAAATGATCCCTCATCTTGCCATAAATACACGGATAATGTCACTACTACAACCTGACAGTATCTGACAGATGATCACAGCAAAGTTTTACCACTTCGGAATCTCTAAAGCCAGAGTAATCACTTGACATGAGCAATTTATTTCTTTATTTTGACTCTTATTTCTGACGTTTGAAGTACATATACATTAGTTTCAAATGGAAAAAAATGTTCCTAGTGGATGCATGGTCGGCCAAACTCTTTGGGTGGGCTGAGAAATACCAGCATTTCACAGAGGATGACTGGAAAAAAGTCCCCTTTCCTGATGAATCCAAGTTAGAGATTTATGGTAATGACCGAAGGGTGTATGTGAGGAGACGAACAGGAGAGATGATACTGTAGTGTACGAAACCAACAGTGAAACATGGTGGTGGGAATAGTCAAGTCTGGGGGTGTTTTGCCTACTCTGGAGTTGGACACCTGCACTGAATTGACCAAGGAGAGGTACCACTCCATTCTGGAGAGACATGTTTTGTGTCTTTTGTAGAGGAGGATTCAGACTGCAACAGGATAAAGACCCCAAACACATCTCAAGGTTTTGCTAGATCTACTTGAAGACCAGTGAGTCCTGACTGTCATGGACTTTCCTCCACAATCTGCTGACCTCAACCCCACTGAACATTTATTGGGGCATTTGAAGACTGAGAAAGCCAAGCATTCTGTGAAATCACAAGAAGCTCTTTGGAACATTGTCAAATCCTGCTGGGATAACAGGGGTCATCAGGTTTTACACAAACTTGTGGAGTCCATGCCAGCTTGAGTGCATGCTGTCATTCTATGGGGCTTTCCCCCCCGCCCCTTTCTTTATTCAAGAGTGTGGTCTTTCAAATTGAGAGCATGATTTATTGATTTCACATTCAGGTTTTGTAATTCTTTCCCCTAAACCCAGCCTTCGCTCTCAAATAGCCCCCGATTTCGCTCAGATTTGCTCTACTTCTACTTTGCACTCGGATATATTGTGCCTTCCACATATTTCCTGCTTCAGCCCTTTTCGTTGCACTCGGGCTGCTTCTGTGCGCTTGTGAAACGTCTCAGACTTCTGCTCTGATCTTGGATTTTTTTTATGCAATAATCCTGTCAAAATCCCTCCACCAATAAAATGCTAAGTGACCAATGAAATGATCCCTACCTCCTTGTTGGCGTGTTCGCTTGACTTCTTAGAGCAGTTGTTCTCAACCTTTTTATGGGCCGGCACCCCTCTATCCATTATCCAGGTCTCTTGCTGCTCCCCATCAATTAAAATGTAGGGTAATTGTCTCCTCTGAATATGAATATTAATTATGATTCTGTGTTATATCATTAAAAAAAATAATGTCATTGGTTGTCAAACAACAGATTTGATTTAACCGGACAGTTGGAATATCATTATTGTTAGTTTTCCATGCAGGGAGCAAAAACACAAAGTGAACAGAAATGATATTTATGAATGTTAAACAAATGCAACAGTTAGCTATACTTTAATTAAGCCTCGTTATTGATCACGAACAGCAGCCAATCAAAAAGTGGTAATTTGGTGCAACAAGCAGAGGCTATCCATAGATAAGGTGTTCAATAGAATACTGGCGGCATTTTTTTCTTGTTTTGTGCTATTTTGCTGATATATGATATGATTGTTGTTGTTGATTAAATTATCTTACCTGCAGCGGTCAAATAAAGTAACCAGGTCAAAGTTTAAACATTACGCATAAAACATTGGTAAAATTAGCTTGTAGTGAATGGATTTCAACTGCGATTTTCTCATTCTGCCATAGTCAGGCTGTAGCCAGCTGTAGAAACAGGTGTGGTTGGAATTTTATCTTTATCTTTTCAACAAACAATGTAATTGTCACGTTTTGCACAGATTCCAGAGTTACAACAGAGTGCGTTAATGCCATTTTGGCACTTTTTATTTCCCTGTTGGAATAAAAGGCACAGACATCAGACTTCATGATCCAGCTGATAATGGTTTATGCTGTCTGTTAATATTTGACTTTTGTTCTAAAGTTCAGAGCTTCTGTTGTTTGATCAGACTTTCTTAAAGAACGCTTCAGGTTAAAGATGAATACAGAGAGCTGAGAGCATTTGTGAATCAACAGACCTTTAAAAAAAAAAACCCAACAACTTCCTGCTGTGAGTTACATGTTTGTTCTTCTTCTGGTTGGTTTCCTGGTTGAAGCTGCTGATTAATTTCACCTTCACTCATCATCGTGATTCAGATTGTTTTCACCATCTAAAGGTAACATAACCAACAGTTTTCATCATGTTTCTGTCAGCGGATGTTAAAATGATCTGATAACAGTAGAGATGGTAGTTTTAGTTTTGTTGACTGAACAAAACATCCAAAGAAAGAAATAAGAGTAAATTACTGACATTAAAATACTGAGTGAAGTTTAGAAAGACTGAAGAACAAAGGCATCAGTCAATATCTTCATCCTGTCCTCCTCCTCCTCTCCTGAAGGTTACATCACGAGATAATGACATAACCTTCATGACTCAGGAGCAGGAGTCTAGCGGATCACCAAAGTCAAGGTTAATTATTTTAATGGTGCTATTACAACTTTCATATTGATAAAGTCATATTTATGGCACAAGAATATATCCATGAGTTAAAGCTTGGCTTTCAATTGTCGGACGTTATGTGAACAACAAAATGGATGCTGCCGTTTCTTTATTTCTTATCTACGTTTCCCTGTTTACAAATGGGAAAAGTACCAACAGCTAACACATTAAAAGAGAAGAAAACAAAAGCAACTTCAATGGGCTACTACGTTTTAAAAATGCACTTGGTGAGGTTGTGTATTATATGTATATCCTTCTCTTCAAATGATGCTATGTCAAGGTCTGCTCTATCAGAAAGGTTTCACATATTGTAATTATGGTAAACATGTCCCACTTGCAGGTTTCATAGCCATATATCTACAATTAAATCAGTTACATGTTTTACTAGTTACATCTCAGACATTAAGAACTAGCTTTCCAGTTGAATAATGAGGGTAAGTTGTGGCATAGATATGATTAACTGCTGACCTGATGACTAACAGGACAGTCAAACCCAGAGATTATGAATAGCTAAATATGTGTCTCAGTCTCCAGTGATCACGCTGAAGCATTAATTGAGATTGGAATAAATTGGAATGAATTAAATACATTTCTAAACTAATATACAGAAGAAATAAAACAAAACAGCAGCGTCCATTTTGTTGTTAATTGCCTAGCAACAATGTTCATGTAAGTTACAAACACTTCAAAGCCAAGCATATTACCATGGATGTATTCTTGTGCCATAAATATGAATATCATTTCAATTTGAAGTAATACCACCATTAAAATAAAATACCTACTTGAGGTCCTTAACTTTGGTGACCCGCTAGAGTCCCGCTCCTGAGTCATGAAGGCCAGCGTGCTATATGGCTACTATTGTATGTAGCTATTACAGTAAAAAAGTATGGGAACTGGTATATATATTAACTGTCCCTTTATTCCACAAGTCGTAAAGAACGCAAGGGAAATACATTTAATGGAGCCCTGGAGGGCGGGAGTGGATGAACCCGGTTATAGAGTAACTGCCCATATGGGACACTTTAAGAAGTAAGGTGACGTCGCCCACAAGGAGACAGGGATCATTTCATTGGTCAACACTACACCTGGCATTCTGGCGGTTGGGGGATTTTGACAGGGTTGTTACACTGCAGAGCAGACGTTTCATGAAAATCAGCCTGAGCGCAAGGAGAGCAAGCAACAATATATCTTTATTGTACAGTTTGAGCAGAGCAAACCTAAGAGCAAGCAGGGGGCTATTTGAGTGTGAGGGCAGGGTTTGAGGGACAGATTTACAAAATCTGAATGTGAAATGGATAGACCATGCCCTTAAATTGAAAGACCACACTTTTTAATAAAGATAGGGGAAATGCCTCATTGAAGCACACTGTACATGCTGGTGTGTTACTTAGTCAAACAAAACACAGAACCTTGTCTGGTATTAGTGGTATCTGCCATAGATATTGGGGCAGGACGTGCGCCTACTGTTTCCATACTCACTGTAATATCTCACACGTACACACTGAATTGTGTGGCATTGAATACCTTGGTCAGATTCAGAGTTTTGTTTACTCATGATTTGTCACACTGATTTGAAGCCGCTCTCATCAATATTTTTATTTCAACAACAGATCAATTGACTATGTGTAATGGGAAAGGGGTCGCTTGTAGTGACAAACCCACAAAGAATTATCACCAGACACTGAAGTCTCCCTTTCTCATAGGGAGCATTTTAGTGTCTTTCAGCTTATTCTTTTGGTTTTCTTCCTTGCGACAAATTGCAACTCTATTTCCAGCCAAAGTATGCAGCTATTTTCTGAAAAAAAAAAAAGTCTGATAAAGCCGCTGAACACTATGTGACCAGTTCAACTAGCTGTTGACATAGTGGAGCATCGAGCTGCTAAACACGTGGACGCTTCCTTTTAACAGTTGGTGGAGATCAGAGAATTGCAAAAATACAACAAGACAATACTTTGCAAACATATCTGGCATATATCAGCTCTGCAAGGTGATAATATGACTTTGTTGTTGTTTACAACTTGTCCAACAATCAGTGCTGCTTTAAATCGTCATTTCAGTTTTTTTTGGTTTTATTTAGTCAGATGATGTGCTCACCTTTATTAGTTCATATTTAGACAAACAGATTTTTTTTTAGTAAAGCATGCTCACACATTTATGGATCAATAATAGCTTAGAGCATGGATCCCATCACTACTCGACAGTAGCGTTGTTTCCTTGTGTTACACACGTTAACCATATTCAGTTGTGGCCTGAACTAGTCTGGTGACCTGAATTGACTATTGATGCCTCTGGCTAACAGTCCCAGCAGCGGTCGCTCCTGTGTCACTTTGTTGCTGAATAATACAGCAAACATACGTGAAAATCAGCCACTGTGATTTGTCACACTAGTTATACTCTCGTGGCTCGTAGTGTTTTGACAGAGTAGCCATGGAGACGCTGAGGAACTTTTTTTTTTCAGCTTCTCTTAGTTGTTTTTTATGGAACAACCCTCATATCATGTGAATATGCAGATAATCCTTCACTTGTCGTTGGCTGTCGTTGCAACAGTTTTCTGTCAGTAGAAAGTGTAAATCTAATGGAAATAATCTCTGTGATGATTGAGAGTTGATGAAAATAGTTTGTAGGCTACGCCAGATTAGTGCGCACAAGGTTATGTGTCCCAGTAAGTCCTTTGCAATGCAGAGAAATGCAAGTGCCATTTCAATTGCATTCTGATTGCCTGGGCATTCCTTATTTCCACCAGTGTGAGATCTTGCTGTGTTTTTGTCTGCGTGTGTGTGTGCGCACAGACAGTTCTCACGGTTTGAGGAAGTGCGGAGGCGTCATAGAAATGGCCCTACTGGAATATGTAGGCAGTCATATTGCGCTCTCTCTCTCTCTCTCTCTCTCTCTCTCTCTCTCTCTCTCTCTCTCTCTCTCTCTCTCTCTCTCTCTCTCTCTCTCTTTTTCACACACGCACACACACTCACTTGGAGTCTATTTCTGTTGTTACGGAATCCATCTTCAGCTTCTCTTTGTAGACTTAAAGCAACAGTTTCGAGTTTTATCAGACCCACCCACTCCCTCTATCCTTTGATTGTAAGCAAATCTTCAGTAATTGCACCACTCACTGGATGCACAATGGCAAAAAGAAGCATGCAAACATAATACATGAACAGGAACACACACACACACATAGATACAATTATTTATTCATGTCTGGGTTGGACCCTGGAGAGGTAGTAATTGTTCTTCTGCTCATGTGTGTGAACGTGCGTGTCTCTGTGTGGGCGCTATTTGCGTAGAAATCAATAACCCTGCTGGGAAATAAGGCCAACCAGCCAATTAGCAAGAAAATGGATAAAACCAGTAAACCTCTTTAACCTGTTCAGTTGAAACGTTGACTTTTTGTTTGTTGTTGTTGTTGTTTTTAAATGATTCAGTCCATGCAGGGTTAATTAACCTAATCATGGAGACCAGTTACAGTGTGGCTGGTTTTCCTGAAGTCAGTGTGAGATGATCACTTCCACCTCATGTGAACAGGACGCTGTAGCCTGCCAATGTCCTCTGTGTGGAAGTGGCCTGCTACCACAACATGCTGCATGAAGTTTCTATTGAATAACATCATAATCTGGAGCAGCCACGGTTATTAAGCAGCACTAATCCACCCATCAGTGTTATTTTGTGCCCGCTGTGAGCTGTTGACAAATGTGTTTTGCTGCTGACCATATGAGCAACTTGACTGAAATTTAACAAAGATATTTTGAGTGAGTCTCTTGGCTCGTATGGAAGAATATTTAAAAGGGAAGAGCAGGTGCTGTGGTAGGATTTGTCATGTAGGTAGCGTGTCAATTTGGGGTTAATTTCAGAGCCGGTCAGATAACGGAGATATGAAAGAGGAGGCGCAAATTCGTGGCACGCGACACACGCTCTTGCCTCGTTGTTTTTTTTTTTTTTTGAACTGCCAGCTGATGTGAACTTTGGCCCTTGACAAAGAGGATAGCAGGTGTGTGTGTGGGAGGAAGAGAAGTGATCTCAGGGGAGTGTAGCCAGCTCCTGACTGACCGGAGAGGAAGACATAAAGGGGAGGGGGCGCATGTGAAAGCAGATTCTGATCTGTAGTGCATTAGCATTGCAAAGACACAGAGTTTTATTAGCTTATGACTTTTCACTGATGGTAATCTTAAGTATTGCATTTGTCTGTCTGCACATTATGATTAGTGAGTGTGTCCAGTCAGTCCCAGAAAGTTCAGCCTATGTTTATACATTTGATGCATTCGTTTGAATAAAAGTACTGTGTCTATTTGTCAGTAGCTGTTAAGGTGGACTATTTGTCTATAATTTGGATTGTTCCCTCTTGATATTTAAATGAATTTGTTCATTTTTTGTAGAGGTGGTCTTAAGCTCTAATAAACATTCAACATGTCTCATGTTTTAAGGGGCTACTCCAGTGATTTAGTATTGCTCTTCCATAAAGCTTGGGGACTTGTGCAGCTGAGGCTTTTAGTCCTTCGTATTGGTCAAGCTCCAAAAACACTGCATCCTACCGTTTACTGTAATCCAACTTTCATTAGACCCTTTATGCCTGGTAAATGCCATCCTCTTTCAAACTCCATGCCTCCAGTTTGATGACATAATCAGGGTTATTTTCTCAGACTTTAGAAAGCTTCCTCTAGAGCAGCAGCACCATTTTCACAGGCTGAGTAGTCGTCCATATTACAAGATAACTGGATGGCACTGTTTTTAAAGGAGCTGCGGGAACAAATGGGGGTTAAACTGGCTGTAGTCAAAAAAAAAAAGGAGGCCATATTTGTTCTTCTTCCCTCACCTAAGAGATTTGTCAGCAGGGGATTCAAACCTGCGACATGCCAATCACTGGGTTTCAGGGTCGTGGTATTGTGCACACTGGATCACTGTCACACATTGGCATTATCAGTACTTTGTTCTTAGTGTCTGCGTCTCTCTTGTCTGTTTCTCTCTTCAGGGGATAAAGATGGCAGCAAGGTAACGACAGTCGTGGCCACTCCAGGTCAAGGCCCTGACCGGCCACAGGAGGTCAGCTACACGGATACTAAGGTCATCGGCAATGGCTCGTTCGGCGTTGTCTACCAGGCCAAGCTGTGTGACTCCGGAGAGCTGGTGGCCATCAAGAAGGTCCTGCAAGACAAGAGATTTAAGGTAAAACACGCACGCACAAAGCATCTTTCAGCCAACTTTCTCAACAAAACGGAGACAAAAGGACAAGAGAAAAGTCGCACGGCACGACATAAACATTCACCGTCACTCTCCTTCTCCCCGTCATGTTTCATTCTGACAATGCAACCAAAGTAAAGATTTGTTGCGTTCATGAATGTGTGAAACGTGAATGGAGTTATCACTCACAAGCACAGTGAGATCAGAGCAGCTGCCAAAAAAACAAAAACAAAGCCAGAACACAAAGGCAAAAACTCATGTTTTGCAGCTAACACACACACACATCCCTGCTTCAGTGTGTGTGTGTGTTTTCCTGCTGTAAGTGTGTTTGCGCTAGTGTTGGTGGGAGGGTTTTCTCTCACATAAACAAACTTGGAACCCGTTAATACTCAGTCATCTGTCAAGTTTAGTTCAGCTGCCACCAGGGAAATGTCATATTTCCTTCCAAGCAAAGCTCTGCTGGATTCCTCCTCCTGTGCTTTGAATAGATTTGACTGATGGCTTGTTGTTCCTCGGCTGTGGTGACATTGTCTGTTACTCCCTTCGCTTGGTTGGGGAGGCCCGGTGTCCCTGCTGCTAGCTTTGCAGCTCGCAGATAAAAGACCTGAGACTGCCAAGCCTGCAGGACAGCTGTTTAGATTCTCATTAAGTTTTACGGGCTTCAGAGCTCAGAGTTAAGAGTGCACAGTATAACAATCATCGGAACGAGTGACAAAATTATTCCTGATATTTTGGACGCTGATATTATGTGGGAGATTTATTTTTAATTGGAAGTGTATATAATGGTGTTGAATTTATTTTAGCCACCATAGGCTGTTCTTTGCCAAATATAACAAGACAGTTCTTAATGGATTCTCACTTTCTATTCAATTATAAAAAAACTTTTATGGAGAGTGACTGAAGGGAGTAGATTTTTCCTTTTGATAATTACCAAATCTGCTTTTACTTAACAGTGCTTAACAGTGTGAAAGGGTGCTTTCAGGCATCCAACTGCTATTGAAAACAAATGCAAGCACAGATTTTTTTTTTGTGACTGTTATGCCTGGGGTTAAATGATCCCCCTCTATACATCCACTCTATTTAGTTCTCAGTCTGTATCCCACATGCCTGTGCCTGCACAGCATAAAGTGCACTGTACGGATGATGCAACACAGTGTGCGACTGTAATGTTTTCCACATGCGAGCTGAAAAAAACCTGCACATGGTGACTCTATTCTATAGTGGATTTTAATTCAATTTAAACATCTTGTAATTATAATGGAAGAGAATAGAAATCGGAAAGACTCCCCTTAAATGGCCTTCTGGAACAGGGTCTAAATTAGTATATGTACACTTATTTTCCTTACTGCACAGCCTAAGCCATCAATCATTTTCTAATACTGAATGCGTCCCCCAAGAGACAATTTAAGGCAAGCACAAGACATTTATTCATTTACATGCATAAAAAAATACAAAATATGTTAAGAATTAAAAGAAAGAAAAAGAAAAGAAAAGGCGCAAGGGTTAATGGGGTTAGGGTTGGCAACACCACGGAGGCACATTATGTCAAAAAATGTAACAATTACAAATGCATATTTAATGTATACACAGAATAAATGTGCTGGTCTCTGTTTTTATATGTATTTATTTTTCTGTTGAATGTAGTATATTTGTATAAAGGCCCATCTAGGGTAACTAATGATTATTTTCATAATTGATTAATCTGCTGCTTATTGTCTCGATTAACCGTTTAGTCGGTTGGTCCCCAAAAATGTCCAATAATTGTGAAAAATGTAGATCGCTGTTTCCCGCAGCCCAAGATGTAAACCTCAAATGTCTTGTTTAGTCTCGACATACAGTCCAAAACCCAAAGATAATGAGTTTGCTATCATGGAGGATTAAAGAAACCAGAAAATATTGTGTGCTAAATCTATTAATGGATTATATTGGTTTAAATGCAGTAGACAGATAATCCCTGGATTCACAAGTCGCTGTCTCTTGCTCATTATTTAACGTCTACTTTGTTTCTCTGAGGACAGTCAGCGTGTGTTAATGTGAAGGCAGGACAAGCGTAGGCATCCCTTGTTGTCTCCCACAAGTTTGGAAAAAAATGTAGTCAGATATGTTTGCCTGCAGTGTTTCCCCCCCCCAGGACTGTCGTGCTGAGCCAACCGGTTCATCCAAATACTTCAGCAGTCAATGTCCTAGGTTTAACCTGTTTGAGGTTCAGCAGTTTTTCAGCAGGTGCTAGTCTTCTGTCTGAGAAAGACGAGATGAATTATGTCACTTAATGGTGCAGGGGCCTCCATGCTGGCGAGAGTCATTATGTTTTCGGGTTGTCCGTCCATCCGCCCCATTCTTGTAACTGTGATGTCTTTGGAACGTTCTGAGAGAATTTCTTCAAATTTGGCTCAAACATCCACTTGGACTCAAGGATGAACTGATTAGAATGTGGTGGTCAAAGGTCAAGCTCGTTGCGATGTTATTATGACAGTTTCATACAAATGTAATGACATTTTATATCCAAAAGGTCAAAGGTCAACTTCACTGTGACATCATAACGTTCTGCACTTTTCTGGCCATTATTCAACGCTGTAATTCAGGAACAGAAGGGCAGATTGTGACCGTATTTCACATTTGATTGGGTACTGAATCTCTCTTGAGTGTCCAACTTGAAACTGTGCTAATTATATAGATCTTCTGTGTGTGAAGCATCCACGTTTCAGTGTTTGTAGCTTTGCAGCAACATCCATATTTGAAGGTTTGTCTACTGTGATGGCTACAGATGGCTACAGTATTCTACCAGAATCGGCTTTATTGGCCAAGCATGTGAACACATACAAAGAATAAACAATTAATACCTTTTATTATATTCCTTGAAAGTCTTCATTACAAATATTGTGAGTCTGGACAGACATGGGTGTAAACTGCAACTTGACTGGTTGGCGGAAGCATACATCCACGGGTGGTATTTCTATTTTTTTTTTTTTTTTTTTTTTGCATGCTAGACCATCTGTCACAACATACACACACACACAGTATTTGTGACTACGTGAGATGGCCATGATGAAGTCATGTCCCACTCTTCGTGGTTAGCCTATGGTTAGCATGACAGATGCAACACTTGCAGGCTGCATCTGTAAACAGCTCAGTGGTCAGACAAACATCACAAACATACATTGTTTTCTTCTTTTGATGTTTCGCTTCCTCTTTAAAGCAGGCCCTCCACCTCAGCGGTCCTCCGTTTCTTACCTATTCTCTATCTTCTACTCGCTCGGTGTGTCCTTCCTCGTGAACAGCTTGTTCTGAAAAATGAGGCGAATGAGCGTTAAGTCTCCTCACATGACTGCCAAGCACGCGCCAAAACACATACCCAGACGCTTGCCTTCTATTTTCTCCTATTTTATTGCTCTTTCTGCTCTTAAAGCTCTTTCTCTATGCTTCTGAGTGAGCAGAAACATGCTAGTACAACATGTGGGAATGCTTTTTTATTTTTTTTCTCTCTCTCTCTAACTGCCACAAAAACACACACACACACACACACACACACACACACACACACACACACACACACACACACACACACACACACACACACCAGTTCAACAGGCTAATCATGTGAGCAGGCTTCGTGTTACGGTGTAGCTGATAAATGTGTGAAACAATCCTGGTGGGCTTACAGGCTGCTCCTAGTGCATTATGGGATAGGTCCTTCTCCACTCCCATCTGAGGGATCACATATCAGCCGACTGGAAAATGGATGCTCACATTAGAACCAACACCGAGCAAGAGCATGTGTGGTGGTAGTGGGAGTCACGCAACATTGTGAAAGGATACGTCTGATGTTCTGTATTTTTCATATTGCAAGTCTAACAATGAAATGCCTATATTGGCGATATGGCCAAAAATCACAGTAAAAATGTTCATATCAGTCGATATCGACTATTACCACGATAAATGTCAAATAATTTTTTCAAGTTTAAAGGCTCTTGAGTGAAAGTTGAAGGAACCAGATGACTTATTGTGGCTTTAAAAGTGTTCTTTATCAGAACATGACAAACAATCAAATCAATTATTTGTATTTCATAAATCTGAGGTAGACCATTCAAAACAATTATAATGATAATCTATCTATCTATCCAATCTATAAAAATAAAATCTTTTTTTCAACATCAAAGTATGATTGCATAGAATTACGTGAAATCTTTTTTCAGAGTTAGTTACATGTCCAGTAATACACGATAGCATTAACATTTAAATTACGACTTGAAAAACAACCACGGTACACAGCCTACAAAAATCACCTCTGCCCAGATGAGGTTGTGACATGCTGCATTAAGCGTATTGTCTCACTCCAGTTGCTGGCATTTGTGTTACTGGTAGAGTTTTTTGCTGCTCTGTCAAACCAGATAATTGGGTGATATTCTTCATTACAGCAGCTATTTACTCCCTGTATATTTAAATGTGCACTAGTTCTCCTCAAGCACTCTTAGCTCTCTCCTCTTTTTTTCTTTTTTTTTGTAAGCAACATTCTTGCTAATCCCACAGTTGTTTCCAGGCTATTCAGATGTGCTAGTTACTTTAGCTTAGCAGTTAGCGGTGGCGTCTTGCTCTCCGTCTCACTCTCCTGCTCTCTTTTGCTCGGTGTGTCTTATGTTTAGCCATTTCTCTGCCTCCTTTAGTGAAATGGTACAAGTTTATTTATTGTGTTGGAGGCACAAGGCTCAGTGAATTAGAAGATTGGCTTCACCACATGGAAACCCACGCGTTAGCTTCTGTAGTTAGCCAGCCCCCAGTTGCTTGTGCGAGCCGACCTGCTTGGCCCCTACTCTCCCCCCGGCAGTTTAATTATATTGAACATTTAGTGAACATTTATTATATTTTTATCAAGGAAAATTACATCAAGATAATTGTGAACATTTTATCTCACAGCCCTAGATCCCACTAAAGTATTGTCCATGTTGCCAAAGCCTGATTAGCTTCTTCCTCTGAGCCGTAGCGCTCCATTGTTGTCTAAAAGCTTTTAAAAACGCAGCAATGAGCTTCACTGTTGCACCGGATGACATGTTCCCCCATTATCATGATTTATGAACAAGGGCACTCTGGTTTATTTTGAGTATCTTCTACACAGACTACCCTGCTAGGTAAATACTCATTATTGAACCAAATGTGTATCAATCCACAGTTGAAAATAGTTCCCAACAAATGCACAATTTACTTTTATTTGATTAACATTTACTAAAAACTTCAGTGCCCAGGTAGCTTTTAGAAAGTACTTAGCCTTTTATAAAAAATAAAGTAGCTGAAAGGAGTTGAAACAATAATCAATTCATTGTTTGGAGTCATTTTTTTAAGGAAAAAAGTGAGATCTGAGTGAAGTCTGATTCCAACTTCTTAGATGTGAATATTTTCTAGTTTTCTGTGACCGCAAATTCTTTTGGTTGTGGACTGTTGTTTTGGACAAAAGAAGACATTTGAGGACAACACCTTGGGCTTTGGGAAATTAATTAATCAAGATAGTAATTGAGAGATTTATCAATAATCATTATTTGCAGCCCTAAATGAAACAATGTCTTTGTTGCCCCATTCTAGTATCTTCACTAGTAATGACTGGTATTGCAACGATTGGTTGAACAACAAAACATGACTCGGCAACTATTTTGCTACTCAAATTCTCATTTTACTATTTTTAAGCAACAAATATGCCAGAAATCATCTGATTTCAGCTTCTCAAATGTGAAACATTGATGCTTTTCTTTGTCATACATGATGTTAAACTGAATATTATGGGGTTTGGACTGTTAGTCGGACAACACAAGACATTTTAAGATGTCACTATTGATTCTGGGAAATTATTCATTAATAATTATAATCGTTAGTTGCTTCCCTTCTGCCCACAGACAGGGTAAGGATGTCAGAAAGCAATGAGAGTCTGTGATTTTGTGGGATTTATCGAGAATGAGAAAAATATAGAATAACACCAGTCTTATGCTTTAAGTTTGATCCTTTGGCTACATTGAGTTTCATCTATCTTCTGCTACTTGAGCAACACAGTAAGACAGACTTGCTCTGTCACCAGCGCCAAATTCGTTTGCGTGTGTCTGTTTGTGTGGGTGAATTGCGACTGCTCTATGCTCTTAATCTTTTTGGAAACTGGATGTGGTTTTGTCTGATGATAAACATCAGCATAAAGTGCTCAGGTGTTGCATTTGAGGCATTCTTCCCCTCTCCCTCTCCCTCTCTCTCTCTCTTCCTCTCCCTCGCCCTGTCCATCTCCGTCTCTGCTGGCTGGGCTGCTGACACACTGGAGGATGACAGGTCAGCAGGAATGACTGCAGTATAACTGGAGCTGGGCAGGGCTGTACTGAACAGCCTGTCTGCTCCTCCTCCATATGGTACCATCTCTCTCACACATAATAAAACGCACACGGATACACATAGACACACCCTAAAATACTCCCACTAAGGCACTGCAAGAAGACGAGGGCGTTGCCTGTAGTGCACGATGGTCTGTGACCCGCAAGCTATGATGTCACTTTATGATGTGGGGGTTGTGTGTGTGTGTGTGTGTGTGTGTGTATATGTCTGTGTAGTGGTGGTGTAAAGGGTGAAAAAGCAGCATGAGGACTGTGGGAACCATTTGCGTCTGCCTATAAGTGAATTAGGCTGGGAAGATTGTCTATACTGGGCTATTGAGCTGCACCATGCTCTGCTGCTGCAGAGTTTAGTGGACTGACAGCTCTCTCTACTGCGTTTAAAAATGAATGAAAGGGGATTTAAATCCTCATAAAGAGGCAGAGAAGCATAGAGGGACAGCAGCATATCTCCCTCTGCCAGCCAGATATTGGTCCTGACCCATATAATGAAGCGAACTCTTTATCAGGTTTTTTTTTTTGTCAACCACATTCAAACAGTCATCAAATCAGCTCACTGTACAGCTTATACAGCTAAAAGAATTAGTAGCTAAACTGATAAATGCATGGATAGACACTTAGTTAGGAGTATCAAGTATTTTTTTTCAAGCAAAAAAAAAGCTTCCTGAATGTGAATATTTGCAGATTTTTTTAGTTTCTTATGAAAGAAAACTGAATATCTGTGAATTTGAGACTATCAATTAGACAAAACAAGCTTTTTTTTTAAGATGTCAACATGGACTCGAGGCAATTTTGATGTGATTTCTGTCAGTATTTCTTGATATTTTATAGACCAAACAATGAATAGATTTCAGACATTCAGATGGGCTATAACGTAGCTTCTCAGTCAGCTTGATTACAGACACCAAAACTGCTAAAAAAAAAAAATGGTGATTCATATTTTCCACTTTCAGTCCAGTTTATTTGTTGAGACACTGGAAGAATTGTAAAAACTTCAAATATTCCAAACTGCATAAGCAAAAACAAAAAAACCCAACACATTTATACATCAGGATTACATTTTTTTTTCACATTCCACAAATTATCATGTGACTCTGAAGTCAGTGGGTTAGTTGGTCATTCAGCCAGCTCCTCATCGGCTTATCAATCAGTCGTACTGTTCTCGTGAAGCTTTACGACAAGGTCCCGTGTTTACTCAAGATGTGGGTCAGACAGTGCGCGCAAGTTATTGTCTTCTTCGTAGTCAGCCAGTTCATTTCACGTCTTGCGAGAGCCTCATGACCCTCATGACAGCCATAGCTTGGTATTCAGTCAGTTAAGTCAGGAATCTGATTAGTCTCCTGGTTTGTCACTTTGTCAGTTGGAATATACGGCTGAACAAGAGGTGTCGAAAACCAGCTCCGTTACATTCTGATTATAATTCATCATTTCTATTCTGCACTCCATTGAGCTCTGAAGACTGAAAACCTGACTAGCTGTAATATTTGATAAAAATGCATTTCCGTGATATCATTATTCATGTTGCTGCACTCAGTATGGGCGCACCAAGCTGGTTGTTGTACTCATATCAATGAATAGTACAAAATTCACACAATGCTACTTTTCAAGCTGCATGTGACTCCTACATCAAAAGTCTGATTGTTACATAATTTCTCCACTAATCAGCCACATTCTTGATTCGGACCATTCTCCATTCACCTTCTGCAGAGGAGTCTGCCTTCTCCAAATATTATCCAACCACTTTAGATCAAGTCAACACAATAAAGATGAAGAGTGGGGAGGGAAAGAGGGAGGAATGGAAACGGGGAGAAAAGCTGAACTATAATGGAGGCTTTATGTTGTAATGCTTGATTTCCTGCCAACCCCTCGAGAACATTGAAGTCCATATGCACAGCAGTTTTCTGTATGGATAAACTGTATATGAATATAGATGGAAGGATTCAGTGCTTACATTGTTCTAGTAGCCCTGTGAAGGTCTGCGGTTCATCACACACACACACATCGGCTTGTCTGTGTGTTTTGCTTTACAGGGGCTGTTTTTTTTTTTTAAAGGTATTGTCACCTTTAATGGCAACAGGAGACATGCAACACAATACAGAATTGTGTTGCCGTGTTTTCTTGAAGAAATCATTTTTTTCTCGCGTCAACAGGATGAAATGACAGCAGGAAACATGCCACACAATACATAATTGTGTCGTCATGTTTTTGTGGAGGAATGAATGTCCATTAATTTCCAGCATTCTTTCGCTGTTACCACTTCTAATTATCTCAAATCCTGATCGCGGCCATGTTGAGCTTATGACAGTGACGTGGTGTCAACAAGATGATTGTTTGGCAAGATGATGATGAGTGGCATGTGACATGTAACGCTGTCAACTTCTAGTCGGAAAGAAACTGTCCCTTGTTGTACGATTTGTCCAATGAAAAGATTTCACAGTCACCTGAAGGTCCACAAACCAACTGTTTGTGTTATTATTAACGTGGCATATGTCTGAAACTTAAAATGTTTTTCATGTTTTTGTCTTCTTCAGAATCGTGAGCTGCAGATCATGAGGAAGTTGGACCACTGCAACATAGTCCGCCTGCGCTACTTCTTCTACTCCAGCGGAGACAAGGTCAGTGTGTTGAATGTGCTTTTTTATCCATCATCTATGCATAATTGTGTGTAATTCCCTATATAGTGACAGTTTTACCATATTCTAAGTTCCTTGACCACTTAATCTGCAAAGTATCTTAGTTTTGACTCCTGTTCTGCCGAATTAAACCTCATTTTCTTGTGAAATCCCTACTCACAACTCAACAGGAGGCAGGGAAACGTTGGGAAAAAAATGATTTAAAGTTATAAATTATGGTCCATTAGTCACGTGATGTTGCACAGGTCAACCTGCCGTCTCATGTGTACACGTTATGCCTTTTATTATAGTGACACTGAAGAGATGATAGGAGTTATTTGTGCCTTTTTTTTTAACGTCAACAGGATGAAATGACAGCAGGAAACATGCCACACAATACATAATTGTGTCGTCATGTTTTTGTGGAGGAATGAATGTCCATTAATTTCCAGCATTCTTTCGCTGTTACCACTTCCAATTATCTCAAATCCTGATTCTGAACACAATGAGCTTGCGATAGTGATGTGGTGTCAACAAGATCTGACTTAATAACAGTATAAAAATACCAGAAAAATCACGAAAAGCACGATATGTCCCCCCTTTTAGAATAAAAAGTGGATTCAGTTACAAATATAAAAAACCCAAAATGAATCTGTTCTTTGGCATATGAATGTTTCTAATGTTCAAATTACTGCAACTTTTCTTGATTGTCTCGTGAAGATAACTTCTTTTTAGTATCAGTTTTCATCTTTTAGATCTCTTTAAGCTTCAGTCAGTGTCGTAAAATGGTTTTGCTTTCTCCCATGTTCAGACTCATCGTGATTATTAACGCTCATCAGACTTGTAATGAATATTAGCGTTTTGCCATCACTCTTCTGCCTCTTTTAGTTTATACTCTCCCCATGTCGGACAGTCTGCGCCTGTCAGCTGCTCCAACTCCCATCATATGTCTGCCTCTTGGCCCCTTCCACTGTAATAAATACATTAGTACGACACGCCACGTCGTGTCAGGGAAGTCCCTCTCTGTGGCCCAGCCTTGCTGTCTGTCTTCGTCGACCGTCAGTGGTGCCCCGGAGACTACGAGGCTGGACTATGTCATTCAGCTAGCTGACAAACAGGCAGAGATCCATGTGTCAAATATAGACACACATGGACCTGGCACACGCGACTATAACCGTGACACTGCAGTTAGGAATGCTTCTCTGCCGCACGTCTACCGAAGCCAAGGGAAGCTGTTGGGGGGGTGAGGGGGGATTTTTTTTAGAGGAGGGGGGGGTAAGGGAGATGTGGGTAGACCAGAGGGTGTCTGTTAATTTTAGACTACTTCAGCCCCTCCCCTCCTTACTTGTAAGCTCCACCCGGTTCCCACCCTTCGCCTCATGCCATGTGCTCACTGGCCTCTGGGAATCACGGCCAATTCTCGGTATACCAACACACTGACAGCGATGACATGTCACATGAATGACTTACACCGTTCAACTTTGACTTTTGGACATTTAATCTGACTAATTCACAGCTTTTTTTTTTTTTTTTTTTGCTTTTTTTTTTTTCTTTACACTTTTTACACTCTTCAACACCCCCTCCTCCTTCCGTGTCCCCTTTCATGTATCTTATTTCCTCTCCCTCCTCTCCTCTTCCTCCCTTCAACGTATCACTCCAGTCTAATTCTAGAGACTGGCACCGTGTTGCTGGTATGGGGATTTACTACCCGTAGAGTGAGGGCTGGTGAAGTAGGTAAAAGGTGGTGTCACGTGAATAGGATGGGTAAAATTGATTAACAGATGACAGATATGTACTAAAAGAGAGGGGGAGTGGCGGAAATACAGAGAGAGAGAGAGAGTTGAGATGAGGTCAGGTGGGTGTAGATGTTGTCCTGATGTTAAGGGGTCCGTGCTGGGTGCTGTTGTGAGCCAGGCTAGGACTAGTGGTGCTGTAGCCCGCAGCATGTGCACAGGTAGTCTTATGTAACTGCTGGCATGTGGCTTGCTCAACACACACTGTGTGCTTTTTTTGCCCTTTAACCGTTTGTATAATGCTGTTCAAACAGAAGGCCAAACAGCGTAGGCAGGTAGGCAAACAGCGGTCTGACTTCTACTTCTTCAAAAATATGTAGTCAAAAAGAAAGCACAGGTTGGATGTTCATCTGCACACACACACACACAACACACACAGCTGCTTTCAATCGCTTGGTTCTCTGACATACAAACATACTTAACGTCATAAATTACTCTCATGAAGCTACAGGCCTCAAAAAGAGTGTGTTTTTTTTTTTTTTAGGTCTGTAATGAACAATTCAGTTCACTTGCAAACTTTATAAACCAGTAACGACATGGCTGAATTAACCTATTAGTGAGCCCCTACTGAGCTCTACATGACGCCAAGTTTCCATTAGGTCCAGAGTTAGAGCTGCAACAATTAGTCGATCATTCAATCAACAGAAAATTAATCAGCAACTATTTAGATAATCAGTTAATCGTTTCAGTACGTTTGGGGGCAAGAATGTCTGCTTCCAGCTTCTCAAATGTGATACTTTTCTGTTTTTGCTTTGTCATGTATGACACAACATTTAATATCTTTGGTTTCAGACTGTTAGTCAGACAAAGTGAGCACATGACCGTGACCTCAGAAATTGTGGTTTAATTGATTAATCGAGAAAATAATCAGCAGATTAATTGATAATGGAAATAATTATTGGTTGCGGCCATAGTCCATAGTAGAGATGCAACATTTAATCGATTGGTTGAATTGACAGAAAAGTAATCTAATCCAACTATTTTGACAATTTAATAATTGCTTTAAATCATTTTGTAAGAAAAAAAATACAAAATGGTTCGAGCTTCTTAAATGTGAATATTTTCTGGTTTCTTGCATCTTCTACGATGGCAAATGCAGATCTCTGGGTTGTGGACTGTTGGACAGGTCAAAACAAGAACAATTTTATATTGCACCTTTGGCTTTGGGAAACAGTGATCGACACTATTTTATACATCAAACTAATCAATAATGAAAATAATCTCTAGTTGCAGCCCCAGTCCAGAGCTGACAGCAGACAGATGGCAGCGTAGTTATTTTCCCAGAGACCCAGAAACCAACCGGTCCTCCTATGCTGGAATAATACCACCTGTCCACAGGCTTTCTGTAATCTGATTAAATACAACTTTGTTAAGGAATAAGCAACATGCGAGCACAATATAAAAACAGTAAAATAATAAAGCCTCTGAGACGAGATTTTTGACAGAAGACCCCTCTAACACACAGGATCGGGTAACATTGTTAATACAGTTCCTTATTATTGCAGACAGTTTGCTGATATTTTCGGTTTTATATCCTTGTAAGCTAAATATCTCTGGATTGTGGATTGTTGGTCATTACCTTGGGCTTTGGGAGACTGTGATGGACATTTTTTTTTATATTTTAATATTTTATAGTCTTGAGTAATGAAAAGATTAAAGGATTTTTGTCTGTTAAAGCACTAGTTGGTTTAAAAGAATAAGCTCGTTTGTCAGCTTTTCAGCAGATTTGACACTTTTTAATAGTCATGTGTTTTATCCAGTGATCTCTCACATCCAGGCTGGATTACCCATGATTCTCTAGGTGGAAATGACTTAGTGGTAATCTGATTAATTGCTAATGGGGTGGGGTGGGGTGGGGGGGGGGGGGGGGGGGTGGGGGGGGGGGGGGCTGCATTTGTACTTAGGCTGTATCTCAGTAATCTTAAAGAGTCTCCTGTCCTCCTTCCTCGATGTCACAGATTCATTAATTCTGGCTGTTGTGTTCATTTCTCTAATCATATGTATTTACATGTTCATTATGTCAAGTGCTGACGTATGTAAGGTGATGTAAACAGACCTGCATGCTGTATGTGACATACTGTACAAGCCCTTTCTTTTTACACAATGTAGCAATAGTGATTGTTGGTGAATGATAGCTGATCCACTTGTTCAGGTGCAAGTGTTTTTTCTTAGCAAATTAGAGGCTGAATTATTTAGCCGGGAGTGAACCAATCAGATCCTCCGCCTGGCTAACCATCTTGGAACAAGCCAAGGAAGTGGCTTTGTAGTGAGGCAGGAAGTGAGTCATGGCTGTTGCTAGGCTAAATATAGCTTTGGTGGTGTTAGCAGGAGGCGGAGAGCAGGCTCTGTAGTTGTCACAAATGTTATCAATGGGAGTTGTAGAAGGAAGGGGATGCGCACGAGCACACACACACACACACAGAGAGCGAGACACACAGAAAGAGAGCTGTGATAGATGAGCGTTCAAGTGAAGCTACCTGTGGCTGAGAGCTGTTCAGGAAATGATGCTCATTGTCACTGTCTGCACCCGTCTGTCTCCCAGTACTGCCGTCCTTCTTTTACACTCTATCACTGTGTATGTGTCTATTCGTCTGAGTGTGAGACAGAGAGCAGTCAGAACAAAGCAGGGCATTGAGCTGACACAAGTGTACCACACAGTCTGTCTGGGAGCTCCTCGAGGGCCCGGCTCACTCATTGTGCTTTGCAGACCTACAGATAACCAGCTCTGGCGATAAAACTCCCAGGGTTGTATTCACAAAACATCCTAAGGCTGAAAGTAACTCCTGAGTTAGAAGAAACTCGATGATAACGAACGTTGTAAAGCATATGATAATGGCGGGTGACCACCACCAGTACAATAAGACCAGAGATGACGGTTGACACAACTCTCCACTGCTTGGACACTTAGAAAAAGGCAGTTTGGAAGCGCTGATGAACTTCCACTCTTCAGGCCCCATTTTGTTTTACAGTTGAAGTTTGTACATTAAATAATCATCAACTGCAATAAATAAATGAAGTGATTTCATGGCCATCACTGGATTACCTGGTAAAATAAATGTCGAGTTATCCCATCAAAGGATAAAGATTTGTTCAGTCAACTGGAAAAAAAAAAAAGATGTTTGATGTCAGATACAATCTACTTGACAAATCAATATTTAATTCTCTTTCATGGATGAAATTTTATCACAGTGAATAAAATATTTAAACTATTTGTTGATGAAATAAACCTATCTATGTTCTTTTTGACGGTATGTTATTTGTGCTACATTTGCAGCCCTAAATGCTGATGAGCCAAATATACAAAGGCATGTTATCTGGCGGTTTAAAAAAGCCAAACAGATTCAATCTGTTAGCTGATAGCTGTGTTGCATCGCCCAACCCTAAAGCGGCCCAAACCTGTTCCAACCAACAACCATCAGGGACAGGCAGACTAACGGTGAAAGTATGTATGTGAGTGGGCTCCTTTCTGAATCATTAGAGGTGCCTTGTATCTTAAAGAACCATTTAAGAACTGTTAACACTTAAGTATGTGCTTATGGTTATGGTTTCATGAGAAACACCCAATGACTCAGTGCTGGCTACCTCCGGTCAGAATCAAAGGAAAAAGGAAGTCCTAGAATAATTGGGTGGAGAAGACTCAGATACGGCATCCCTTCAGGGTCAGTGTGCTGGCTTCATCAACCAGGAAACAAGGAAGTGATATCACTGTCTGCGGCCACTGTTGGAGTACAGGACGTCATGACGCATTCTTGTTTCCTGGCCTCGGGGGAGAACCCTACACAATGGATCCCCAGTTACTGTGAAAAAACATCATTTAGATCAGCGCACAAATGGCTTGATTCATCAGGGAAAATACACAGCAGAAACCACAGAAACAGTGAGGGAAGAGGAAGGGTTGGGAAGTGAACTTTCTCTAAAACAATCGAGCTGATGTACAGCGGACGTGTGCATTTGTAATTAATGAATGTAAGGTATTTATTGTTTAGAAAATTATCTCTATGCATGCATGTGTGACCTCTATTTTCCCCTTCTGTGCTTCTCTCCAAACAGAAAGATGAAGTGTACCTGAATTTGGTTCTGGACTACGTTCCCGAGACGGTCTACAGAGTGGCCAGACACTACAGCCGAGCCAAACAGACTCTGCCCATGGTTTATGTCAAGGTATATGAGTGTGTGTGCCTGTCGCAGTGTTCATACTCCATGTTAGTGTTTCAGCAGAGTTGAACCATCATGATATTTAACAAAACTCCCAGATAATATCTCTTCTCAGCAGAGTACCATGAAACAGCTCTTTTTTGCTTTTACAAAACACTAAAAATAAAGATTTCTTTGCCTGAGATATTTCCTGTTTTACTTGTACTAAAATACATATTTAATTCTTACACCAGACAATCCTGACGTTGCTTTGAGCTGGTGTTTTTTGCTAGATGGCTGGATGCATAATGTTTCCTGATTTTTATCAAATGAGTCCTTTCATTTGAGAATGGATTGGAAGTTTGTTTTTTTTATTTTGATTTATAAAGCTAGCTCTTCTAGGGTTACACAGTACTTTAACCTCCCAGACTGCGAGGGTCGCAACAAAAATGTTTATTTTTTTCCAAAACCTTTGCCATAAGTGGTTTGAGACTGAATAGTTTCCACATTGCCATCAGAGGCGAACTATCATGATTAACACAAATATTTCTGCGTCACTGACAGTAAAAAAAAAACAAAAAAAAAACATTCAGCTTGACTCAGTCTACCACCGTGGTAACGGCGCTGTACTTAGACAGCACAACTGATAAATGAGCTGGCGGGTTAGTTTGTAACATTCATCAACGGTTTTGTGATGATTGTGCTTTTTCTTTAATGGATCCCAGTAGAGTCCCAGTGAATTTCGAGGTGTGTGGGATGTAAACAAATTCAAAAAAAACACAAGCATAGTGTGGAATGTGGCTCACTTATGGGTGGTTTCAAGTTTTAGACACAAAATAAATGATCTGTCCCTTTTTAGTTTGTCCAAGATTACATAGCCGAGAGTTTCAGTGAGTTTATCTCGCCAGATACTTGGTAAAACCAGTGAAAACACCTGCATGTACTGTGTATATTTTGGGATAAAGTAAAGGAGAGAGATCATTTATTTTTTAAGACCTGACACACAGTTGACTTCTGCTGATACAAGAGGCGTATAGACTTTTGTGTACCCTGTTTTTTGTTTTCATGAATTTGAAGTTTTGTTACTGATTCTTCTGGTGACACTGCAAAAGAAATAATTCAGATCTGAGATACAAATTTCATAACATCGATTTAAGAATCCTTTCAAAACACCCACAGTAAACCAGTTCCACCTTTTTAACACCCCGTTATCGCAAAGAAGCTGTTCTTGCCATCACACAGGAAAAAAAAAAAATGTAAATGATAACCAAACGGAAACATTTGTTAGACATGTAGATGCGTGCATTATCCACCAAAATCAGCTTCTGAAGGAATCTGAAGTGAGAAAGAACCAACGCAGTCGCAGAAACATGTTTCATTTTATCTCCACAATGTTTTCATACTTGTTAACACAAGGTTCAAAAGTTTGAAGAAGCAGCGTGTTTGACGCCACCTTCTAAACATTTGCTGATAAAATGATACTCGTAGTTGACAAGACTGAAATGGATTCTTGAGTGGATCTTTCCAGACAAACTCTGTAATGAAAACTGAGCTTGTGTGCATGTGTGTTTTTTTTTTTTCCTGTGTGTAGTTGTACATGTACCAGCTGTTCAGGAGTCTGGCCTACATCCATTCGTTTGGGATCTGCCATCGGGACATCAAGCCCCAGAATCTGCTGCTGGATCCAGAGACCGCTGTGCTCAAGCTCTGCGACTTTGGCAGGTGAGATGCAAGCCTGGTCCTAAAAGCAGGGACACATTTTACTCTTTAAGTTCATATTTTCCTTATTTTGGTCAAAACGTTTGGCAAATAACTGTGATGATGTCAAACGGTGATTCTGATTATGTGCTTTGATTTGATGTGCAGTGCTAAGCAGCTGGTCCGCGGAGAGCCTAATGTGTCCTACATCTGCTCTCGCTACTATCGGGCCCCTGAGCTCATTTTTGGTGCCACTGACTACACCTCAAGCATAGGTAGGATGACTCCAACTGTCACAGTCAACACTTTAAGCATCATTAAGCCAGCAGTGGATTACAGTCATGTCAGCTTTCGCTCCTCTTTTGCTCGTGTCTTGACTTTCTTTTTCTTTGTCAGATGTGTGGTCAGCTGGTTGCGTGCTAGCAGAGCTGTTGCTAGGACAACCGATCTTCCCTGGTGACAGTGGAGTGGATCAGTTGGTTGAAATTATCAAGGTAACGACAGCAGTGACCCACTCGATGTACAGAAGAGTCTTTTTATTTTTCAGGAAGTGAGTAGAATTCCATGTTGATGATGTAATGTTTCGACCTCTCTTGTCTTGTTCTTTCTACTTAAATGGTCTTGTAGGTTCTCGGCACCCCAACCCGAGAGCAGATCCGCGAGATGAACCCCAACTACACTGAGTTCAAATTTCCCCAGATCAAGGCACATCCTTGGACTAAGGTGAGTCAACAGGTACAGGAGCCCTTTTACTTCTCTTTAAGATCCACCGCTACAGCATCTCCCCATGCTTGTGTCATTATGCCCGCCTGCCACTCCACAGCCATCCAGCCCCATCCCCTGACCCTAACCCATCCAGCCTCACCAACCCCCCTCACTGAACAGAGCTGCATGAGGGTTTAATAGCTGCAAACCCGCTCTGAGCTTTTTAGACTTTATGAAGGACTGATACAAACAAGGCATATGCAGTTTTCAGGCTATAGACTGAGCCTTCATCATATATATAACTGCTATTGAGTAATTTTCCTCGTTCTATTGCATGTAGAGCATTTAACAAGGCAATATGGCTGCTTTATATTGGTGTCAATGCCTTGTTCTTGTTTGAATATCCTTGAGAAAACAAATTCAGCACTTTGTCACACTTACACTGGTGTTGGGTGGAAAAACCCATCACTTAATGATTTTTATGGCTGTCTGTAGATTGACAAAAATGCTTTAAAATCTTTTCACACCCCAGTGTTTAAACTGAGGATGTCCATCAAGCAAATATTAGTTCCTGACAGTTATAACACTTCTGCTGTCCACCCAACAACAGTATGATGGCTGCGCCCCTAAAAGTCGCTGAGTCAATGCATCAGTCGATAAGCCAGAATGGACTCACATTTTTGTCAGTGGAATAGCTGCCTTTTTTTTTTTTTTTTTTTTTTTTTTTTGGCCACGTTATTACACACAGAGTGACGCAGACTGACAGCTTTAAAGGCTGTACAAACTTCCAGCTTACAGATTCTTGTCCCTCAATGATCTAAATAACACAACTCTTGACGTTTTCACATCACAAATAATGAACACCAGCATTACAACACGAGTCTTACAGGTAAAATAAGAGACTCGTGTAGGCTGTTGTATTAGTTTAGGGTGGGGGTGGCTGCTCTGCAGGTGCGTTTGATTATACTGCAACTGGGTGGAGACGTGAATCATTTTTCTCATAGGAGGCTGTGTTGAAGAAAGAATTGTAGGACTTCAGGAATATATTTTGACTTCGATTACATTCATTTGGCAGATACTTTTGACTGACTCCTTAATAAAAAAAAAAGGTTTTTAGGTTGAACCTGTTATCTTACAGCAGTGTCTTGAACCACATTAGTGACCAAAGCGTGACCCTGCTCAGTCAGTTCTTAGTCACCCCTGTTTCAGCTGTCTGACGCTGACATATCATCCAAACTGTTATGTTGTTCTCTGCTTCATGCTTTCGTTTTGGTGCATGTTTTTTTTTAAAAAGTCAAATGGGATACAGCAAAAGTGGGAAACTCTCTTCCTGACTTCCCCCAGCCGTCCCACCCACAGCTCCTCCATTGGATAACAGAGTCATCCAATCAGCAGGCAGCAGCAGGTCCTCATGTTGGCCTCTCAGGCGCCCTGCTGTGGTCACTCTTTGTAACTGCATTAAGCCAGTGCTGCTGAGTAATTCATGCATTCATTTATACAACCCAGTACCAGTTTCATATGATGCACTAAAGATCATCTCATCTTCTAGCAGACATGCTCGTCTTGTGTTTGTGTTAACAACAGTGACTGTTTTAATTGTATTTGATGACAATCATTAATAGACTACATGTGATCCACGCTGAAGTCTGACTTAGTCTGTCCTATTTGGTATTCAGGTGTTCCGGCCGCGCACGCCCCCGGAGGCCATAGCCCTGTGCTCTCGCCTGCTGGAGTACACGCCCACAGCACGCCTCACCCCTCTAGAGGCCTGCGCACACTCCTTCTTCGATGAGCTGCGCGACCCCAACGTCAAACTGCCCAACGGGAGGGAGAAGCCCTCACTCTTCAATTTCACCACCCAAGGTACACACGCGCTCCAGAACAGAATCCATGTAGATGTAGTTGGAGGCAAACAACATGCTTTGCATTGCCATAATAATCAAAAACATTTATTTAAATAACACATTTAGAAGATTAGTGATCTGTAGTTTGACTGAGTCTGTTTACCTATTTATATAAAATGATGTGTCAATTTATTTCCTCCTTACTGTCATAATTATTCCTTACTCTTAGTAGCACATACAGTATGTAACCTATGTGTGAATGTTTTTAAAAACGTCACCTAGCAACTTCTTCTTTGTCTTTCAGAGTTATCCAGTAATCCATCTTTGGTCTCCATACTCATCCCTGCCCACGCCCGCAGCCAGGCCTCTGCCTCTACCCCAACCAACGCCTCTGCCACCACAGGTAGGAACCACACCACCTCCACCCGGCACTCACAGCTCAATATTTATTGGTTTTAAACACTAGTTGTGGTCTTCAGTTAGACCAAGACCCTAAACATGTTGTTGCTTTGACTAGAGACACCTTTTCCACATGATTGCAACTGGCTCAATTTCATATGTTCACACCTGCCCCATGCCTCATGCAACCTTTAAATGTTGGTCACATTCCCTGCCTGAATTTTCTCAGCAGCTTTGGTTGCTGTAATTGGAGTTTACAGAAGGACACACAGCCTTTTACATTTAGCTCTTACTGTTCTGTGTCTTTCTTTCTTTACCTTTTTCCTAAATAAGTTTGTGTAATTGTTTGACTGTAAATGACAAAGTTCCTCCTTCTGTCCATAGATGGTAGCAGCACAGAACGAGTTTCCAGCACCACCACCGCCTCTGCCTCGGCCTCCAACTCCACCTCCTGAGCCTGCAGAGCACCCGCCCCGCCCCGGTCTCAGCCCCAGCCCACGGCCTCTCCATTGCCCCGGCCAGGGGGTGAGCTCCGCTCAGCTCTGCTCTGCCCTGCTCTCCTCCCTGACAACAGCGGAGCGATGCTGACGCAGTCCGGGTTCAACAGCTAGCCAACAGCCCCATGCCTCGACCACAACCCAAGCACCCCTAATCCACCTCCTTTGACCCCGACTGGCCCCTCATCCAGCTGTTTGAACTCTACTCCATCCTCCGTCAAAGACGTCTCTCCGTGCCCTTTCAACGGGGAAGCAAAGCGCAGAGCCAGAGGTGTTTGTCGACTGTACTAAAGATAAAAGTACACTGTACATGTATACACAATGCTAGCCTGCTAATGTTTGTAAGAGGACAATCTGTAGAAAAAAAGTCCTAAGCTGCCCCCCCCCCCCTTTTCCCTCGACCTCCCTTACATTGTCCAATTTTTCTGCATCCTCATCCTTTGACTTCTGACCCCTGTGTCACCTGACCGATTTCCCTCCCCTCGCTCCCCCTTTGTTTCCTCCTGTAGTGCATGGCCTGAGTATGGTTAGGATCACCTGGGGGTCACCCCCACGCCCCCGCCCTCTCACTTCTCACCTCCGCAGACAAGGCATGAGGCTCACGCACGCGTATACACACATACACACTCATAAATACACACACAAATACACACACACACATCCTCAGACACATGGATGCATGATGATCCTGGATGTATGTGCGGGGTAATGTTTGGACGGGTTCTTTTTTTTTTTTCGCCTGGGGTTGTTTTTAAATGGTTAGCAAGCTGTTTTACTCGACCTTGTTTTAAATTTTTGTTTTGTACTCCCGGGCAGATGTTCTTGGATTGCCATGTGCGATGGATGTGACATGTATCTGGTCCTGTGTGCTTGTATAATATATACATACAATACAAAACAAAACATGCATACATACACAGTTTATATATTACTTTTCCTTATGTATAAAAAGTATATATAGATATATGTATATTAACTACAATGGTTCAGAAATCATTTATGGTGAGCTCATATCTGGCAGAGCAGTGGCAATATTTGCTGCTGCCTAAAGACAATAGATCTAGATAAGGTGGTGTTTTTGTTTTTTTCTGGTTTAGCTGGAGTGTGTTAAGATTCCAGCAGTCACTTCCCCGCTCTCCTGTGTTGTCTGTATTAAAGCTGTAGATGGATTTAGGGCAGTGCTCTATTCCCCGTCTTTGTACCGACTCTGTCTGTAACAGTGTTTTCTGTGACAGTGCAGTGTCTAGACAAACATCGCCCCCCCCACCCCTCCTCCTCGTCCCCCCTTCCACTCTCTCGTTCTCTGTCTCTGTGAAGAATTCAAGATGTTTCTTAACACTCTCCTCTCCTTCTTGAGAAGTATCAGCTGTGGTTTTTGGGGTCTCCTGACACGCTGCTGACTGTCTCATGTGTTGTGACCACTGACTGAAGTGTTAGCCTAGCGTTCTCTCTCTCTCTCTCTCTCTCTCTCTCTCTCTCTATCTTTCTCCACCTGCCGCACATAGAGCCATTTGGTACAGTCCGTCGAACCGTCTTATTTACAGAGAATACTCACTACAAAATGAGAAAACAAAAAAAAAAGAAGAGAAGAAAAAAAAAGCAGAATTTGTATATACAGTATAAATGCTCCTCACCAAAATTCTGACTTGTATGACTTGTATGTTGTTTTTTTATGTTGTTATGTTGATTATTTTTTTTTCCATGTTGTGTTCAAGGTATGTATATATGCAGACCCATGTACTGTTTATGAGCAAAAACAAAGATGACAAAGGGTAGGGAAAGTAATGAAAAAGATATTAAAAAAAACAAAACAAAAAACAAAACAGAATCAGGGCAAAACTGATGTTGTTTATGGATATTGTAGATGATAATCAGCTTTATCCAGCCATATGTTCAATCTTACCTGTACAGTACAGTAGATGACAGCTGTATTATTGTAACAAGAACTAGTTATGTATAGTGTAACTATAGTTTGGAGTGCCTTTGCTTTCATACACCTTCGCCTTGTTTCCCCCCTCCCCTCCTCACCCGGCCCCCACCATCACTCCCCCACCCCCTTCCCTGATATTGTGACTCTCCCTTTGGTGCTGTTGAATGTCCCGCTATCCTGCAACACACTCACATGCACACTGACACACACACACACACAGACACACTTCCACTTTTCAGTCCCCTCCGCTCGCACCTCTTTCCCCTTCTTCATTGCACACTTCTATGTAATATACAAACATTCATCGTAAGGATATTTTCCTTTACTGAAGATACAGTAGAAAAGTGTTTATTTTAATAGATGTTAAAAGGTTTTATCTTGGACACATAGAGACACACAAACATGTGTACCACAGTCCTGGCACGGACTCCGGGGCATGAAGTGTGGTTGGGGTGGGGAGGGGAGGGAGGTTGTTGTGGATGGCGGCGGCGGTGGTTTAAAAAAAAAAAAAAAAAGAAAAGCCTAAAATATACTGTATATATAAAATACAGTATAGTTTCTGTATTACTCACAGTGTTGGTTCTGTTACCAAAGCCAAACTATGATGTAGTTATGATGAGCCATCCTCAGAGGCAATAATGTATTCATGCCCCCCCCCCTCTCTGGATATGTTGTCGTTTCTCTGTCCTCTTGTTCATTCTCCTCCCTGTCTGCATATTTTGGGGGGAATTCAGTAGCACCTAAGGGGTCGAGTCATGTAGCCTTTCTCCTGTCTCCTGCTTGCTGTAATTTTGCATTCATGAACGTGTTGCAACCCTCCACTAGAGAGTTTGACCACTTCACCCTACCCCAAACTCCAGTTCAATGAAAACACCACAAAGGTTACCAAAAAAGAAGACAAGCAAGTACACATGCTCGTGTATTATACTAGTGCATTATACTTGCATAAACACTAGTATAATGTGCCAACTGGGGTTAAAGAAAAGAAAAATCATAGAAAATACTACAAAAACATCCCGTATAACAGTACTACTACTTGAATGCCTCCGTTTGTGACTGAAATTTTTATTTCATTTGTTTTTCTTTTGTTCTGTGAAGGTATGCTAAATGTGCGCCTCTGTAAATATTCCCTCTGCGTGCTCTGAGGAATAGTTCCCTGGTACTGTAATTTGCATTAAATAAAGAGTAGGATAGCCTGGAAATGATCAAGCTCATTGTTTGTTTTGTCTTCTTTAAATGAGCATGCTGTCGTGACTTTAAAATTGGTGTTAGGGGTTGGTATTTATGAAGCCCCTCTGAGTCAAATTTTAAGAATGATGTAATTTTTAGTGTAAGACTTTCATGTTTTAATTGCAGAGGCAGCAGCTAGACACATATTTTGGAAAATTATGGTAAATTGATGAAACCTACAAAGTCTACTACACTACTTTTTCAGTATGAAAAACATTTTTTAATACATGTATTACAGGACCAAGTTAGAGTATTCATGCTAGCACATCTGAGAGGCTGTGCTTATCACGTATGTATTAGCGCTTTGAGCTTGTATTCCGCTAAAATTAGCATACTAACATGTTAATTTCAGCAGATATGTCTCATGTTCACAGTTTACACCAACACAGTTTAACATGAAAAACTGATAAGGAAAAGTTAAGGGCTCACCAAAGTTATTACAATTCATCCTTAGGGAGACGTGATGTATTTGCCAAATTTTATGGAAATCCATCCAAATGTTGTTTAGATAAAAGCCAAGAATGTCAACTTGCTGATGTTGCTAAGGGCAAAGTCAGAGCATCACCAAAGTTAGGATTCATCCTGAAGTCTGTTCAGAATTTCATGTCAAAACAATAATTTTTGAGATATTTCAGGCTGGACTAACTGTGACAATTTGAATGACAAAACATAAAAAAATACTCATTAAAATTAAAGTAAGTAATTCTAAAGTAAATGCTTTTATATAAATGTTTAATTTTTTAGGTCAAATCCTATTTAAATATGTCTTTTGACTGGCATATAAACATTTATTGCACCTCCACTGATATGATCTTTTTTATATATATTATAATATGAACTTATATAACTTTTCCTCTTGCACGTGTCAACACACTGAAGCTATGAATGATGGGTAGTTCATGACGAGGTGTGCATGAAGATGTGATGCAGCTATTGGCTGATTCAGTGCTTCAGGGAGGGTATTGTGTATAGAGATATTTGTCCTTATTTAGACTTACGAGTCGCTGCAGTCTGTGCTTACGATTCACACTAAGACTTTGCTAAAACTTACTTTTAGCTCCATTATATAAATCTTAAAAATACTACTTTTTACTAAGAATTTTTGTGACTCACAAGTGAAAGTGAAAAAGCGTTCTTAAACATACCGAACTAGAACTTTGCAATGGCACCAACTGATCAGCCCTTAATTTACTGTGTTCTCCTTTGCGTTAGTATGACCACAGCGGGGCAGTGTTTATCTTAGTATGCTGTTAATGACACATGGCATGATCACGCACGTCATTCTGAAGAGCACCTTTGTCACTTTCATTTGCAATAGACGTAGAGCTTTTTTTTTTGTACACCATGACACTGGCACATAAAACTGAACATAACCTGAGGTAACAAATATAAATATCTACGCAGATACGGCTGTTTCCGTACATACATACTTCACTGCCTCTCACAACTCTGTGTGCAATATTAAAATATTAAACCTCCCAACTTTAAGTCAACATTCATTCTGAAAGACACAATATATACTTAATGCAAGCAAAACAGATAACGAATGAGTAATTACTGTAACCAGCTAATAAAATAAACTTAATGTGGGTGTTTCGATGATTTCTTTGATGTACAGGGAACTTATGCTAGCTAATATGTCAACAGGACATGACTCACTAAGACTGTGAAGTGAACAATACTTATCTGCTGTTAATGTGGTCAATACGACAACCACAATAGAACACTGTCTTACATCATTATGAATACATTCAGCTCGTTTTCAGTTTGGGGTCTCCAGTATTAAATAACAGAGTGTTCGTGTGCAGTAGATGTCTGTATTAGAAGTCATCATACAGGGTTTTTACTGAACACCTCCATTATGAGAGGAGAGATATCGTCAGGCTGGATGTCCTGGATCTGCAGAACCTGTTTGCTGTACTCCTCGGTCATTGTCCTCATCTCTGTGAGACAGGCCATCACTTTGGGGTAAAGCAAGCTGGAGGAACAAACGAAGGAGGTTCAAGCTGATTGGCTGTGAAAAGTCTCAGACTGGATGGACTGAGTGGCACTTGGTATTTCACTCACTGTTTTCCTGAGCCTGTTCTCTTGCAGTCGATCCAGGTTTTTAGTGTGAGTGCCAGGTTTTCATGTACCTCATCAATCATGCTGTGTTGCTGCACACCTGGGCGATCTGATAGGTCAAATAAGAACAAATCTTTACTAATTCCAAGCAACTTAACAATACATGTTTACATATTTGGTATGCATGCAAATGAATTGTTTCTCAAGTGTAAGTATTTACAGGGTTCACTGATGATTGAATGTAGTACTGATGAAAATCTTATGCTACCTGGAGAAAAGAGGGACATGGCTTGCATGAGAGCATATTCTTCCTCCTGCAGGCCCAGTTTGCGCAGTGTATGGTGAAATTTCAAAAGAGGCTCCAGCAGGAGTGGCTGGAAACCTGCTACAAGACAAACAGGAGCAGAGATGAAGGACGGGACAGAGATGGGAGGACTATGAAAACAATAATAAACAGTGACACAAGTGTAAACATCAAAATTAACTAAACACATTTACTCAAGTGCTGTATTTGGGTACATTTTTGACATACTTGTACTTTACTTTATACTAAAAGCCTTCCAGCACTTCAGGGGTTTAGGGATGTTCCCTGGAAGACTTGATAGTAAAATATCTTCAGGAAAGGTGGAAATGTTTCATTTATGCAAAAGTGGAATCTACAGCAATTAATCAGTGAATGAGAACAGCATTTCTGGCTTGACGGTGTGGTCATAAAGAAAATAATGTTAAATTATGCTGAATTTATCATGACATCTTTTACAGGTAATTTTGTTTCCTTTTTCTGTTTTTTCTTTTTACCTGTATGTTCCAACAACCTGTAACATCAGCAATTATGTGAGTATACACTTTTATTTGAGACTTAAGATATTTTATCCTTTAAATGGTTTTTATAAATATTAACAGTAAATTAGGAGTTGACAATATAGACAAAAAGGTGATCAGGATCATTATTACAACATATTGATAATTCCTTAATATCAATATTTTAAAAGGTATTAAAAATCAAACATTAGACTAATGCATTAGATAACTCATTGTTATCCAATACTATGAGTTTAGAGTTTAATAGAGACACAATGTTTTAGTGATGAGCGTTTCATTTTTAAAAGAAGAAAAAAAACATCTTTTTTTTTTTTAAGGTCTCATGCTGTGACATTTAACCATGACATCTCAATGTGAAAGGAAGACAAGATGTTAAGGATAAGAAATGTTAAGTTATAAGCTGTAGTGTACAAAATTTCCCAATATCCTTTATCCTTTTATTACATTGTAGAGGGCCATTTCCTGAGAATGCATCATCATCGTCTTTATACTATGACTATTTACCAAAAGAAGAAGTGAGACGCTATCTCTACATCATCACCTGTCATCAGTTGTCATCAGTTCAACCACTAGTCAGTTTGACCACTGAGTTCATTAGCAATAGTGCAAGAAGAATAAGCACTGTTGCTATTGTTACATGCAGTTTGATATACCTTGAACACTGAGCAAAAGTGTTAAGGCAAGGCAAGGCAAGTTTATTTGTAGAGCACATTTCAACAACAAGGAAATTCAAAGTGCTTTACATTGATCATAAAAGACATTAGACGGAATTTATGTAGATCAGAGCCCTTTAAAAAAGTGCCCCAATATGACACTTTAACATGGCCAATTGCAAAAGTAATCTCTTGCCGAATGCAATGAGCACAGAGCTAGAAGACGATGTTTGGATGCCAGCTGCATTTTGTTCAATCTTTAGAAAAGAAGGAGCAAGCAAACACCAGTTTGACAACATTCTGACAAGTGTTCCTCAAAGAGTCACATGACACATATGAGAACATGAGATAACCCACACACACGTTATTATAGGCGAGAGTGCTCCAGAGTAAAAAGTACAGTGTTTACAGTATAATCAATAGACTGTTTTAATACTTTGCAACTTCATATATACAGTAGGTGCATGGGTAATAGAAACTAACATGAGTGAAATTATAAACTTAATCAACGCCTCCTCACTGGTCAAGTCATTTGGCAATGATCAAGCTAGAGTTTAAATATCAGTGTGTAGGTGTTGGATTAAATGACTATGTGTAATGTAAAAGTTGTGACAAACCCACAGATTAGTTCGCCTGACTCTGTAATCACCTGCAGCTTTAGGGAAGATTTTAGTGTCTTTTGGCTCATTGTTCTGGTTTTATGGCCCACAGCTTTACTGTCTTAGTTCACTCTCAACGCTCATCAAAATGCACATCACCAAATGGCACACATACAAAGTTAGCAACTGGCTGGTTCACTTAGTGGAGCATGTAACAGCCAAAGAGGCAGATATTTCCCTTAAAAGAGGGCTAGAAAGAAAGTTGCCTCATAAAAACAACTGTTTGCTAATGTTCACCAACCAAATCAACTTTATGAGGTGATAATATGCCAACAATCTGTTGACAGCTTAATGAATTAATTCAGAATTCAATATGAAGTCAGTTCTTACATTCACATAAGCACAAAATGTTAAATCTCCCCGTGGAGATTAGCAGATAAAAAATAGCACAGAAACTTATGAAGTGCAAGGTTGTACCTGCGCAAATTTGCATTTGTTATTTATGATGCGTATGTACTCATCTGTACATTTTCACAGTGTACAGTAGATACAGCAAAGTTTACCCCCCTAAAAATACAAAAGCTTTGATGGTTGTGTAAGTGGTCTCACCTCGTACAGCGTCATCTATGCAGTATGTTATATGGCCACATTCCCAGATACTTGTTTTTACATTGAACACCATGTTAAAGCGAATCTGCAAGATTTCAAATGTGGCTCCCTTTAACAAAGCAATTTGGTCCACCATGGTTAAAGACCTGCAAGAGACATGACACACACTTAAGAGTTAAGACATGCTGCCCAACAGAGATAAGTCATAAAAAAAAACCTATATGAAAGATACACTGAGGCACAAATTTACCTGAAGGTCTGAAGGCTTTTAGAGAAACTAATGATGTCCTGGATCATGTAAGAGGTGAGGTCAGTCACATGAGGAAGAGCAGTAAAAATGCTGCTTTTTCTGACCTCTTCACCTTCTTGGTTCTCGTGTTTTTCAAAGAAACCAAAGAGACTGGAGGAGGAGGATGAGATGGAGAGGTAGCCAGCATACAAGGATATTTTGGGGTCTGTGGCAGATTTATTAAATGTAGTGCAGGTGTTTGTAGAGCAGTTGGTCAGTGGGTTAGAGGTCTCGCTTTTAGCCTGGTTGTATTCACTCACAGGAATTATGGTTCTATCCATAGGCTGAAAAAGAGAAAATATCAGTCAGACAACAAGACAATGCTAGTCCCTCAGTCTTGCATTCTTTGTTTACAAACCCTGAAGCCACTGAAGCGGGAAAATGTTGAGTCAAATGTGCTGCGGTGGCTACAGAGCAGCTCCTGAATGGTTTCTTCTTCTTGGGACAAAAGCTGTAATTGTGCACCGCGCATTTTTTTCTTCTTGATTCGGATCCTCCTCTCCAATACCTCCTTCTCAGACATGACCACTAGAAGGACACACAAAAAAAATACCTGCTGTATATACTGTATGTCACCAGAGAAATATGGAAATAGATTCTGTCAAAATTACATTTCACTCATATGTTTTGAAATCACTCCTGCAGTGCTCTTTACAGTCCATGCTGAAACACTGAAGTCGTAATATAAGAGAAATAAACATTTCTTCCTTAGTTTTAGAAATGCATTTTTTTTATTTTACCTCATCCACGAGATCAGGAAGCTTGTCATCTTTATACAATTATAAATGTACTGTTTTTGTCTTATGTAACAAATTATTCTATAGTTACTTAAGTGGAATCTAATAATTTAATGAACAGAATTCATACACTATAAAATCACAAACAATGGTTTGTCTTAAAAAGATGAGGGATCATTTGTTGTGTCTGGATGTTACTTACTTTCTTTGCGCATGCCAATGGCCTGGCATTTTTGGAAGCGGCAGGCTTGACATGACCGCCGGTTGTTTTTGGTTATAATGCATTTATTCAGGAAAGGACAACGGGCCTGCGTCGTCCTCTTTATGGCACGTCTGAATTTATTTAAAAATCCACTTAGTAACAGCTTACAAACATCAATCTGAGGTTAGAAATCACATGCATGAAAAGACACATTAAATTACAGTATTACTTTGTGTCATAAATGTACCAGGCAGGAAATAATTCATCAAAAGTAATAAATGTAAAACTGAGAATATGGAATGAAATAAACCAGATGATGACATCTTACTGGGAATTTTTAAAATTTCAGATATTGTGTGTAATGAAGTCATAGGTAGCTTCAGTGAATCCAACAGTGTTGCTCTTAGTGACAAACCCATCTCTCTTCTCAGTCCTGCTTTTTAGCCTCTTTTAATTCATCATTTTACAGCCAGCAAATATACTGGTTCAGTCTCACTGTTCTCATCAACCTCGTTTCCAGCAGCAGGCAGCTGTTTTCAGTCAAAAAGCTTTGATAAACTCATTGTATGCTACCTGCCCAGCACCAGACAGGGGTTGGTGGAGGTCCTCCAACAACTCCTCAGAAAAATGTCTGGCTCTTAGTGAACTCCACAATCGATCATGCTGTTCTTCTGAAGCTTGGAACCGCTGGATTTGACTCTACAGCTTGCAGATGGTTTAATAATGACTTTTCTAATAGATCTCAGGTTTGTGGTGATAGACAGATCAAAAATAGAGCTTTATATAAAGGAGTTGGCTGTTAAAAGATGCAGCTTCCTTTTAACAATATCCAAAACAACATCTCTTGATGCCATTTATCACTGCATAAACCACTGGTTTATAAATACACCCCTCTGCACTCTTTATCAGAATGTGGGCTGGTCGTCTCTCTATGTAAGAAGAGATCATCACTTGCTCTTGTTTACTTATAAAGGTCGTCTAAAGAGATTTGCTCTTCAAAAGACCTTCAGCTACAGATTCCAACATGTTTCAGTAAATGAAAATTTCTTCAAATGAGACTTTTACTTGTTTACTTTTGACTGTATTTACAGTGATAATGTAGAGTCTATTCTGGATCTTATAGTTTTCTCAAATGCTTTGCAATTGCTTTGTCACAATTTCTTGATTGTCTATTTCACAAATGACTATACGAAACTCTCACATTTATAGCTAACTGTCTCAAACATCTTGTGGCTTTCACAAAGAATTTAAATGTGGAAGTACAGTTTTCTTCCACTGAACTAATGACGCAATGGTTCAGACCCAGTAACTTTTCTAATGAACTATTATTCATTTTATTATTCCCGGACATGTTTGCTACAGTATCATACTCATTGCATAAATTCTCTCATGCAAACTATTCCTGACGACGGTTTTAATTAAATCTGTCAATAGATTTGATATGCAGTGATGCAATCATCAAAAGTTGAAATGCATTCACATAACTTTTAATAGTCTCTGGTTCTTTTCACTCAGTTATGATTTCTTTTCACACAACTATCAAAGACATAATTGGCAGAACACTGAGTACAGATTTCATCTTTGATGAAAAAAAATACATTCTACCTTTTTACTTTCCTTGAACAAGGCCATATTTGTTACATCTTTTTTTATCTGTTGTATGAAAAGCTTTGAGAACACAGCACTATTCTCAAAAATGGGTCTTCTGATTCCCAATTCGCAACACATAAACAATCATTTCTCAAATATATTTATACCATAGGAGTGAAACTAAGTCATGGTCATGAATACGTAACAGGTAGACAACCTTAGTGGTTTGGTAAGATGTGGTCACACAGTAAATGGCAACACTTGCAACTTGTGAGGCAACCACAACAGAGAAGTGTCAAAAGATTTTTTGTGTGTTTTGTAAAGACAAATATCAGATGCTGAGGACAGAATTTCTGTAAGAGGTCCAACTGTTCAATATTTTGTGGAATTGACACTTTAGCATACAAATGCTATAACATCTTTCATTTAATGTATTTTACGTATGTTATGTATGTTACTGTTATTGAACAGTGGACATACTGGAATAGTAATACAAGCAGTGAGAAACCTGTGATGATATGATTGAGTGTTTGGAGAAAATAAAGGTCTTTTGAAGTACAAATTGCTGAGAAGCACAGTATACTGTATATTTAAAATGACGATGATGCACTCTGCTTTTTTTGTAACAGTGTTCATGAAATTCTGCTGAAGACTACCTTGATGATGAGTGTTTGAGAGTTCCCTTTTTCCAAGTCTACATGGCTAGTGTGCATTTAAGGAAAGTAAGAAGCATTTTCTCACCTTCCTTCTATATCACAATGGTTATGGTCATTTATGTCACAACAACCAGGAAAAAGAAAGAGAGAAACTGCAGCACATGTGCGAGAGGGAGGATGATTGAAACGACCCCACCTGAAGAAGCCCTTGCAGCCTTCACACGTCAAGGCATTGAAGTGGTAACCTTTAGCCAGATCTCCACACACACCACAGGCTCTGGGCTCATCATCCTCTGTCACCTTTTCTTCCTCTTCCTCTCCGTCGTCCTCTTCATTTTGCCTCATGAACATCTCTTGGATGGTACTCATTCTCACCTGACGGATTATTCGATAATTCTGGCATCACTTACACTCATATGGATTTCACACAAGCACAAACAAGAGTGTGAGGTCAAACCTACCAGTCCCTGTGAAAAAATGCTCTGTTTTTTAATAATAATAATAATTTAAAAAATCAGTCAATTTACACAAGACATATGATCTGCAGTACTGATGTTTTTGCATTCAAACACGATAAAACAACAATACTGTATTGTGTTGCAGCAATACATTTTTGAATAAAAGAGCAGTGTTGCCAAACTATGTATGAATAAAGGCTAACTGGGGTCATTTAAGTCTATTATCAGCATTTAATTCCACTATTGCATAATTTCAACATTATGAAACTGCAACACTGCAGGACAGTCAATTCTTGTTGAATAAAACTCAACTGAGATTTCTTTCCGGCGTCGATAAATAGATGAATCAGATCTGTGTCATTATCGTTTACACCCCACGCCATTGTTGACATCTTTTGAAATGAGTGTACTTCATGCACTGTGAGGTGTGTGTGTGTGTGTGTGTGTGTGTGTTAGAAGCTGTGCAATATGAAAACATGTTCACCCTTCTGTCGTCATGCCATGACATGCAGGGAGCGACACTATTGTAACGGCACTTTTTAACTGATTAAAAACATTTCTGGCTGACATTTCTGTCAATTTACCTGACAACACGTGTGCTACTGTTCCTTCCTATCCGCCTGCTGGTGAAAGGTCATTCCAGATGTTCAAACAGCTGTCTGTAGTCTGCAGATATCGGTTAATCCTACTCGATTTTTTGAACATTCCACAGGTGAGGGCAGATTTCGCACTTGTTCTTCCTGCTTGAACGTGTCGTTTAATGTTGCTGCAGGTACTCCCCGGCTGCAGCCCGCGGGAAGGCGGGGTTAGATGTCCAGCACCTGTTTTGACGTCAATACTTCAAAGGTGACGTAGGGTGAGCTCAGGTCACGATGAGGTGAACTTGTCCCTGAAAAAAAGACACTTTGGAAGTTTTAAACTCGGTTCTGTCTGCATGTGCGACAACTGAAAACTAAACTGTTGTTTCTGCATTTTTTAGGCCAGATTGCAGTTTTCAACAATTTGATGGGACTTCAATATCGTTCATTTCCACCACTGAGTCTTTCTGCCCTTTGGGGCCCAAAATCGCTCAATAAGGCTTTCAGGTTGATGGATATAACAGTGGTTCTCATGGTTGAAGGGCTCCAGACATTGCTTTAGTACTTATAGAAATACTCTAATAAATTGTGTCTGGCATATTTGTCCACAAAAATGTTCAGTTACCTTGTCAAAAATCCTTAAAATGACATCTATTACTTCTCCCTCATTGAAAAAACCCAGAATATGTGAATAAGCAAATATTTCTCATCTCAAAAGTTTAACTGCTGGACACAAGATGTATTTACGGTTTAGTCCATTCTCAGTGTTTGTACACTGCAGACTTTCCATGTTTCCACATTAAACTTGTCTAAATTGAATACTGGCCTCCAAATTAGTTGTGATGTCACAAAATATACTCAGATTTAAGGTGAGAACAGAGAAACTTTTCACTTTGAGCAGATGAAAGTGAAAACATTCTTCTAGTGTCAAACTGCACATACATCATTCTACACAGTGAATGGCGGGGGAGTCAGGAAATACTAGAGGGGCACTTTAAATCAGTCAGCATAATACATGACCTAACCTCAGTGACCTAACTGTTGAGAAAGCACAGTTTTGTATCGGGGAATTCTGGTTACCACTAGCTTCACTGGTACTGTAAAACAAGAACGACAATGTGATTTATGATTTATATTGCATTGCCAAAATCAGACTTTACTTTTATTTCGTTGTGCTGATCATTACGACATTGTTTACTATCATATTCTTGTTTTACTGATATGGCATAGAATGGTCAGAAAGTTGGACTAGATGTTTATGTGCCACATTATCCTGGTTTCTATATCTAATTTCAATTTCAGAATCAGTTCTGTCAAATCAAAATGCAGAAGTGCTTCTAAATAAAACACAATGATCAAAAGGCTTTAATTCACCCCAAAACTCACAGTGATGATGAAACTTATACTTTAATAATATGAGTGAACAGCAAATTCAGACATCAGAATTGCACCTCAGTACAGCTTGAACTTATTATTTTTAGCCTTCTCTTTTCTTAATTTGAGAAGCTTCCTTCCCCTTTTCTTGCTCCACTTGGCTGATCGTCTCCTCCAGGACTTTGTGGGAGGCTCTTTCAGAGGGACCGGTCGACTGAGAGGCCCCTGGTGTACTAGGAAGGTTCCCAGGTGGTTCTACTGTCCCGTGAATGATACTACGAGCTGCCCGTAAGTGTCTGTGCTGCCTCTGGTGCACTGGGAGAAAGAGAAATCACGAGGTTAAACGAGAGAGCAAAGCCTTTAACTTTAACATTGAGCTGTCTTTTTTTGTTTTTTATTTGGAAAGTTTTTTGCCTTTTCATGTTTTTAACTGTAGTTGCAAATAAACTTGAAATTAGTAAACAGTAAAGATGGTGCAGTTGTATTTTATAAGATAATCATGTGTGAATACAGCGGAAGTAGAAAAATCTCCCAAACCTCTTTGCCTGACACTCATCTTTTCAACTTCTGGGATGAGGAAACTGTACACCAACTCTGACACAATCTCCTCCGATTGAAGATTGTTCCGACTACACACACACACACAAACACACAAATTAACCATTGGTTTGAATTTCTGAAAACAAAGCATAAGCAGACATGCCGAGGTGTGAGGTGTCCATTACCTTTCCTCCATGGCGTACGCGATGTCGTTGACCTCCTTCGCCATCCTGCGGATCTCCTCTCTGGCCTGCTGGTCAGCTGTGTTCTCCAAGGTTCCCAGGATGATGTCCTCCAAATACAAATCCACAGTTTCCTGGTGTACCTGCACCACCTGTGACATAGTGTTTAGGACACACACACATACTAAGCATTAAAACAAATAAATCACACAAAAAATTCTTGTCACAATCTACTTCACACGCTTTTTGATAAAATGTGACACATGGACGTACTTGTTTGAAGATGTCATCTTCTTCTCTGCGTCTGCGCTCCTCCACTTGTCTCCTTCCACTCTCCTCAGCCTCACGGAGGCGACGGCCTCTCTCAGCCAGTAGTGTAAAGGCGTGGATCCTGCGCTCTTCCTGGAGACGAATCAGCTCCTTGGACAAGGTGTCGAACAGGTGCTCAAGTTCTCCACCTACTTCTCTGGCCTGAGAGGCCTCTTCTTGAGAGGTCTGGAAAGAGAGGGATAGTGGGTAATGAAACTGTTTAGAGTTGGCGTAAAATGTTATAAGTGAATGTGTCTGTGCGTGTTTCACCTTCTGTCTATGTTTGTCACTCTGTTTTTTCAGGTTTATTACAAGATCTTTGTTAGTTTTCTGTAGCTCCTGCTCCTCCCTCTGCAGGGCGTGAATAGTCCTCAGTTCGTGGATGAGCTCTAAATGGTTCTCCTTGCCGTTAAACACCTGTATTACAACACAAATAGAAAAGGGAAATGTCATGCAAGTACAGACATTTCCATTTAGTCATGTAGCAGACGCTTTTATTCAAAGGGACTTAGATGACTATGACTCCAAAGCAGCTGTGGTACAGACTCTCAAATGGTAAATGTGCTGCACTTATATAGCACTTTTCTACCTTATTGGACAAAGTGCTTTACAATTTTTGCCTCTCATTCACACACACACACATACACACACACACACACACACAGTCACACACCAACAGCGGTGGAGCTGCCACTCCACTAGCTGACCAGGTACAAATGCAATTTTTTTTTTTTTTAAATAAACACACACATGCAAACATGAACAGACCTCGTATTGAATACTTCTTCCTCTCAGTAGTTTCTGCAAATGGATGGATGCAAGCTCGATCTCCTCATCCCCCTAATGACGGACATGTAAATTAATTAACAAATGGCACCCCTGATTACATTAAGGACGAACAAGGTTTGTGTCATTTAGAGACAGAAACATTAGCTGACCTCCGGTGGCTCCTCCACTTTGGGAGTGACAGGACGAGGAACAGGCTTCTCCTTCTGGACAAGGAAACGCAAGGACTTCTCTGTCTTTTGCTCCTTCTCCTCTCTCAGGGCCTTTGGAGCCAAAAGTGATAATAATAATGTGTATCTAGAATTTAAGCGGCACGCTTTCTGAACATATTCCTTATTCTTTCTGCTTTACCTTATATTTTTCCATCAGTTCTATCTCTCTTCTTGCAGCGGGCCTCCTCAAATCCTCGATGATGTTGACTTTGGGTTTGCGTTTTCTCGCGTATGGCTTGCGGACTGAGGTAGCGAGTCCTGTCTCTAGCTCTAGCAACCCTATGATTGACAAAAAAAGTTAATTAAAGTTATAGCATGGCACCTTTCGTACAGGTCAGTGCAATTCAAAGTGCTTTATAGATGACTGACAGGCTGATAATAAGACACGAGGAATTTATGAAAATGTAACAAGAAAACAAATAAAATAGATTTAAAAACAGTTAAATTGATCGAATATAATAAATAAAATGGATAAGAGGTAATAAAACATGTTGTAACATGAATACAATAAATAAATGGTTAAATAAACTAAATAATGGACATAAAGCATTCTAATCAAAAGCCAGGCTAAAGATGTGGGTTTTAAGTTCACATTCTATGTAGATATCACTTCTCTCAAATACTCAAACTGTTCAATCAGCTGGGAACATAAAAAGTCAAAGCTGACGGAGACATTGTTGTCTCTGAGGTGCTATTATAGAAATCACCCACTTAATCTGTGTAAAAGCATGTAGATTCAGACCTTCATATGTGTCCAAGTAGTGGCTTTGTAACTCATTACTGAGGGCGGTCCTGTTGCTGACAGCATCCCTGCGTGTCGGGGGAGCGTATTTCTGAGAAGAATAATACACATAATCTTTGACAGTGCCACGTCGCTCTAGCTTCCCCTTCTCATTTCTCCTTTTAGCTTCCAGTTTTCTCAGTGCTACAGGAAAACAACAACGAAATAGAAAATATAAATGGGAAGGGGTCAAACAAAGCTTTCAAAAATACATTTAAGATCAGATCACTATGTTAGAGCAGAGGCAATTGTTGTCTTACACCTCATGTAGTCATTGTGGATCTTGTGTAGCTTGGTCTCTTTGTCTTTTAGGTGTTTAGAATATATCTGGTTCAGTCTCTCGTTTGTGACTTCTTTCTGGGTCTCGTCTCTCTGCCTCAGCAGGTCCATCAGCACAGCGAGACGAGTCTCTTGCAACCTGCCCACCACCCACATCAATTACAGCATGGAGCACAGGAGAAGAGCAGGTTATGCATTAATAAGCCAAGTAGTAGTACGGTTGTGGCATTTTGATTAGAGAAACTGTCTGGAGGAACTTCTGGCCAGTTGGGGGCAGTGGAAACAAGCTGTAAACACAACACTGACATATTCTTTTGAGTTGATGTGGTGAACGTGTTAGCCTGTTGCTTCCAACATATACTGAGCTACTTCAGCAGTCATTTGGAGTTGTGTTTCTGTCTTCCTGGCCAATGTAAGTCCAATATTCACTCTCCTTTTCGCTCTGTTTTGTTCTCCACCAGCTTTTGAGGAATATATCTAAATGATCCACTATGTTCACCAGCTAGCCGCTATCTATGTCTGTCTTTTGGTGGTGGGCAGGTGGCATACAGTTGGTTCATCAGAGCCGTTTTTTTGAAGCATAAATGACAGTGATGAGAGCGGTGTGAGTGAACATTAGAGTTGCAGCTGGAAAACCAAAACAATGAGCTGAGCTGAGTCATTAAAAATGACCCCTTTCACATAAAACAGTTATTTTATCCTTTATTTAATATGAAAACTACTGATTATAGCTAGTTTAAAGCAAGCAAATGTAGAGTTTGAACCTTTCCTTTGACGTCCACAGTGGCAGTATCAAAAAACACACTGTGGCAGGCAGCAGTGCACCCTGCTGCACAAGTTTGGGGACTTCACGCTGTACCAACAACATATTAGGTAGCAGTAGCAGTTTATATAATATTATGTACTATAAGTAGCTATTAAGTTAAAGTTAAGGTGCAGTACTACTCACTTCTGGATTTCTCCTTCTCTGAAAGCCCACTCTTTGGCCTCCATCTCCTCCATCATACGTCTCCTTTTGTCCAGCTGACTCAGGTCATCCAGAGGAGGAAGGGTGGCCTCCCAAGCCTGTTTAGCACGAGCCCGCTCTATCATTTCCACTTCTGCTAGGCCTGCAGGCAGACCGCGACCTGAGGGGAATGAGGAAATGCATTGCTGAGGTAATTATAAGACTAAATGAACTGGTAGAGTATTCGGCTGATAGGACTGGTAATAAGGCTTGACATTTACTGGTTTTAATGAGGTAATCATACATTACAATAAATAACTGGTGAAAATCTGAACAGTGGATTTTGTACCCCAGGTCAAAGCTGCCAGCGTGAGGAGCTCTGAGGGAGTCGTCTCAGGCTGTACCACATACTCAGGGCTGTATGGGTCTGTCTGTGTTTCACTCTCCCTATAGTCTGTCTGGACCCCCACAGTGAAGTGGGTGGGCAGTGGCTCAGCATTTTTTCCACCAGTGCATTCAAATTCTTCCCTGAGGAGAATAAGATGTGCAAATAGGCACAATAAAAGTGGAAAATAATGCAAAAAATAAAATAACATGAGGAACCTGTTGAACTTACTTGGGAAGGGCAAAAATCACATCCGGGGGAACCTGCTGTGCAAATGGGATTAGAGGGCTAAAAGAAACAGAATGGAACATCACGTCAGCGACTATGTCAATATTTGATGTAGAAACCTGGGAGGCATGGTAGTTATCTTTTGTAAACTGTCATCATATCACACAGAGGTGCAGTAACTCCTCCACAGTGAAATTAGCATGTCTGTATTACATCACAGATTCAGAGTGCAGACTGGGACATCAAACCGTTTAAAGTATTTCCAGCGGTCAGCTCCGGTCACATGACACTCCTCCCTTTTCAGCCACGGCTGAGTATTTGGAATAACCCTGTGAAGATAATGAGAAGATATGCCAAGAGACATAGTTTATGTTTGTAGTGAGCAATGGTGTTAACCTTGAATTAATACAACACAGTAACTGCTGTTGTTCATTAAACATGTGTCTGTTCATGTTACCCAGCCAGCTGCTGCAGAGCCTCCTTGCGCTGTTCTACGTGGCCTCGCCAGCGACGATCAATAGAGGCCGGTACTGGGTCTACAGGGTCCAGGTGAAGAGTATACCGTGGGTGGTGGGGCAGGTTACTGAACATGGACCCAAACACTGGCACTCTTCTCTGAGTAAGGCAGAGAGAAACGGTGTCAGTGAGTGCACTTTACATTGAGTCAGTTTCTTTCTTTTCATGTGTAAACAGTAGTGAGTAAGAAAGAATACTGGCTATGTGGCACTCCAGGGAACAACTTGTGGAGGAGTGAGAAAATCATGACTTGCTTATAGGTTACTCTCAGTATTCATCAGTGTTCTGGTGAAATACATTTACATACTACAATATTACTTACATCTGCCATGTATTTCTCTAATAAAAGGTATTTGCCAGCTTAATAATAGGTCAACTCCATTTCAGAGTTAAAATGGCTGAAGTGTTTTTAGATTGTTGAAGATCCCTTCCAGACATGTTTTAAGATTTACTGTATATAAAATACACTACTTAGAATAATATTTTTTTCTGATAAAGTTCAATTGTATTGTTAGACTCCTAGAAATGACATCTACTCTTACTACTTAAATTTAGATAAATATGCAAATAGTTTCGATTTATAAAGTTTAACAGCTGGACACAAAATGTCTCCTACTTCCTTGTAAAGTCCATTCTCAGTGTTTCTCAGGGTTCAAGTTTCCACATCACATTTGTATAAGTTGAATATTGGACCAGGATTGGCTTCCAAACTGTTTGTAAGGTCACAAATCATACTCGTAGACTCTGCACTTAAAATTTAGATATTCAGTGAGCACAGAGAAACTTTCCACTTTCCGCAGATGAAAGTGAAAACAGCCTTCAAGTATCAAACCCTGCACATATATTATTCTGCACGGTGAAGCTCATGCATCCAACTGAAGAAACAAGACAAGTGTAATGAGACTTGAAAACAATTTAAAATGTTTGTGTTTTTTACTTTTACATTTTACTTTATTGTTACAGTAATAACAAATGGAGACAGATGTGTAACTTAACATAAACCATGTTAACCTATTATTCATTAGTCATACAGTTTAACCCAGCATAATGTCTAATGTTGAAGAGTTAACTTACATAGTTGCTGGTAAAAGTTTACTTCGACTTCTGTAACTTTTGATTTCCGTTACAGCAGTTAGTGCTTAACTTTAGGTGATTGTGACAGATCTTTAAACGTTAGCAACACAACTAGTATTTTGGTGAAACATAAATAAAGTAATAAGCTTACTACTCGGTCCTTAGACGCATAAGCCTTGAGACTGGACCTGGCATGGTCTACCTCCGATGACAATGTGTGAACTGGATCTGTGGCAAAACAGTTTCATTAATGTCAACCAAGTGAGCTTGCCAGTTTTCAAATGTTAGCTCTGGACAGCTAACTTGGTGTAGTTGGTTTACTCACCATACAAGTAGTCATAAACTCGCTGCCGTCTAGCAACTTTATTAGCATCATTTTTCTTAGGAATTGTGCGAGTGACAGATACGCTCATCTTCTTTTTTCAACTAAAAAACGTGTTTTTTTCCGACTGATTTCTCTCTCACACAGCGATATCGATGGCTTCTGGGATAAGTATATGCGTAACCATGGAGACTGACAACTGACTGTTTGAAGGAGGGGGGAGAGGGGGGGACTTATTGCACACGTCTACTTCCTTCTTTTTCTCATCGTTTTCTGGCAGCTGAAGCACCTAAGTCTCGGAGGAACATACATCTCCATAAATGATGATCAACTGCGTCAGAAAATATATGGTTCTTTAATAAAAATAAAAAAAGTCAAAGATACGATCAAGGAGAGAAGTTGACTACGATTCCCAAGAAGCATTTCGGTAAGAATCGCCCAATCATCACCTTACATTGGAACGCTGCCACTGTAAAGAGAGAGCAAAGGCGACAAATGATGTTTTGTGAAAACTGTTTTCATCCAGCTGTTTAAATCAGGTCACTTTGAGTCTCTTAGTCATGAACCCATAGTCACGGTCACATTAATCTTATCAACTATAGTGCACTGCGGTAATTTTATTTATATCCAACTGCAACGAGGAAGCGTCTGATTCGACTGGCTTCTGCTGCACAGCAACGGTAGCTGAGACTCATGGGAATCGTAGTATTTAAAACCTTTCTCCGTACTAAACTAACGTAAAACCTATTCACAAAGAATTAGTCAGAAACGAAGACAATATAATAAAACTTAAATTGTCAGAACATATAATATCGTAACATTACAAACGTATATAATATATCTATATCTATATACACACACATACATACACACAAACATACACACACACACACACACACACACACACACACACACACACACACACACACACACATATATATATATATATATATATATATATACATATATACAAACTACTTGGGACCCAGGGGGAACTTGGATCCTCTTAATAATATAATACGAGTGGCCAGTATGCTATTTTTGCCATGTGTTCCTATTTTTCTTTGTCTTCATAGATCATGCGTAAAATTAGTCTATTGCTGATGTATGATTCATGCATGAGTGTGATTCATCACTTATTCGCTTTAATAAAGATACCAGCATGGATACTATTCTTGCCATCACCATCAAAGCATGGTGGCACAATGTCACAAACTTAACACACTTTAACTTAAAGATCAGAAAGAATAATAATAATAATTTTCTTAATCCCACTCAATATACGTACTACTCTGCATTTCTCCATTACTCATTCCTGTTTTGTAGTCAGCATACAGATATGTCAAAAAGAAACCGATGAAGCTTACTCTCAAATTTAAAAAAATTTCCCCCAATAAAAAAGTGAAGCACCCCTGAGAGACATGGCATAGTTTGCACCCTGTATCTCTCTCTCTCTCTCTCTCTCTCTCTCTCTCTCTCTCTCTCTCTCTCTCTCTCTCTCTCTCTCTCTCTCTCTGTCTGTCTCTCTCTTGGATCTCTTGATCTGCTAGATCGGACTGAGATCTGGGGAATATGGGAGGCCAAAGCAACATCTTGAACTCTTTGTCATGCCTCAAATCATTCCTGAACAATTTTTGTTGTGTTGCAGGATAAATTATTCTGTTGAAAGAGGCCAATCAGAGAACACCATTGCCATGAAGGGGTATACTTGGTCTGCTGTTTAGGTAGGTGGTGCATGTCAAAGTAACATCCACATGAATGCCAGGACCCGAGCTTTCCCAGCAGAACATTGCTCAGAGCATCGGGTAAATCCCCAGGTAAACGATGCACACACACTGTCCACATGATGTAAAAGAAAATGTGAATCATCAGACCAGGTCACCTTCTTCCATTGCTCCATGGATCAATTCTGATGCTCATGTGCCCATTGTACGCGGTGGACAGTGGTAAAACATGGGCACTCTGACCCGTCTGTGGCTACGCAGCCCCATAAGCAGCAAGCTGCGATGCACTGTGAGTTCTGACACCTGTCTGTCACAGCCAGCATTTACTTTTTCTGAGGGATCAGACCAGATGGGCTAGCCTTCCCTTCCCATGTGCATCAAATGAGCCTTGGACACCCATGATCATGTCACAGGTTCACTCGTTATCCTTCCTTGGACCACTTTTGGTCGGTACTGACCACTGCATACAGGGAAGACCCCGTAAGACCTGCTGTTTTGGAGATGCTCTGGGTCAGGGTGTGTACATATAAATATATCTCAGCTCTAATATAAATTCTACTTTTACAGAGCTTACTGTACATGTACCAGAGTGTGTTATATTGAAAAGTGTCTAATATTGTTTCCACCTCATGAACATACACAACAGGGACAGAATATTAGGAACGCATTCCAATACACCACCCACTACAACCTCTAAATGAGCATTAAGTAGAATTATCACCTTTCTGACAATGTCAGCAAAAACTGAAAATGTAGAAGCTTTGTAAATGTAGACTTTATGGTAGAGCTGTTGTATTGGATTGTATTAGATTGCACAGGTAATCCTAATAAAGTATATAAGTAAAGTATATACATATGTTTATATGTGTAGCCACAATATTCATCTTACAGTAGGATCTTTTCAGTACCCCAAATTCATCAACTACATACAAATTCTGAAGTATGTAAGCTGAAATGATTTTGAAATGATTCTTTATATTCTACTTATACTCTAACATTTATTCAAATCTTCACTTTTTACCTGAGGAAAGCTTAAAATAAATGCTCCACAGATACAAACATCGACAGTATTTTTTTTGTCTATCATTTACTTTTACATGCCATACTCTATACCCCTCAGAACATTTTTTCGGGTTGTCAAAAAGGTTGATTTTGACATCAACAGGAAGTCAGTATTATCAAAGGGAAACAGTGCAAAGACAGACATACACACACACACACTCACAAATGTGTCATAGCAATTTTTTTCTCTTCCCTAAACTCTGCTTTTATCACCCTTTTTTAAAACATTTTTTGCAAGAGGAACACAACTGACCAAAGCAACATTACTTCACAGCTGGAAGTTTTTGCAATGTTGTGGAAAATCCAGTTCCTTTATGCCAAGTGTGCCAACTCACAGTCAGCTGAACTTCTGCTGCCTATATGTTAAATAAACACTGTCTAATATTAGATCTCAGAAAAAAGAGAACAGATTATATCAGATCCCTTTGCTTTCACAGCAGCTTGAACAATAATGACTATGCCATGTGACTTATTGCCTAGATTACTGCAGATAACACTCCTTCCTTCTATTAATGTGTATCTGCATCGAATGTTTTCACAGTTTTTTTTTCTGTGGCATAGATAGGAGGAGTGAGAGTGCAACACTGTGAGGGAAAAGCTGAGTTTTTCTCATTCATCCGCCCAGTCTCAACTCAAATGGAACAGTTAATATCAAGATGTCTCATTGCACAATGTACTCGCAAACCACAAACTCCAAATAGAGCTTGCAGATCATAACCACACAAGATAGCTTACCAAGTGTCTTCTTGTCAGTTAATCTCTGATCTGCAAATTGAGTCAGTGATAACGCCTGCCCCCACGTTAACACATCAGCAACAGCTCATGTAAGCAAGTCTGCATCTTTAACCCCCAGATAGCAAGACGTTCTTCCACCAGCAGATATAGACCACAAGAAAAAACAACACTTCCAAATGCTCTTACTCAGCATAAAAGACTTCCCCGAAATCTATAATACCTAAACAATCATTGACTAGTTTATCAGCTAAAACCTCACTATAGCTACTGCAGTCTCTTTTAGAGATATGTTGATTCAACTTTACAATGATATTAGATTTGAATTGTACTGTCATACTGAGAGGGTTTTTCAAAAAAATCTTTTTGTACACACACATGTCTGCCTGTGATGGTAGATGGTAGATAAATATTAGAAACACAATTGCAAAACAGCACAGTGCGATATTACAACACCACTGAACAGCACCACGATCCACACTCTTCAAAATGTCTATAAAGTTAAATCAACACCTAAGTAAACTGTTTGAACAAAAAGTGGACATTATAAGTTAAAAAAAAAGGTTTTGTTAGACTGTATTAAGATAGTGGTGCACACAGTGTTGCCAAATGGGACTGACTTTTCATTTGTGTTTAGGTTTAGGTTTTTATATAGAAGCATCCTTCTGCATTGCATGGACCAACAACGTATTTTGTCATTTAATTTGGAGGTTAGTTGAACACAGGTGCATCTTCATCGCATTCATGCAGCATGCACAATGTGATGAGTGAGATGGGGAAAGTTCAAATACTAATAATGATAATTCTTGGTTTGTTCCCATTAAACATGAAGGAGGTGATGATGAGATCTGAAGAACCGGCTGAAGACTGTCATACCGTTATCTAGTCCAGGTCATCTTGAACCCTGTCACATGGACATGGATGTGTGTCTTGCCACTGGTTGTGGTTACTCGTCTGGAGGTGGACCCCCTGCCACCCCTTTTTTATTTTTAGGCTGTTTTTTTTTTTTGTTTTTTTATTTTTGTTTTCCACGGAAAAAATGCTTTCCAATCCACCATCGCTTTTTTTTTTCCTTTTTTACATTCATATTCTTCAAGTTTTTGTAATCTCTCAATTTGACTCAAACCGAAACTGCTGTTTTCATGGAACCCAGAGCATTTAGTAAACAACAGTAACCGCCAACAAGTCTCCGGACTATGTTTATCACTCATTTTTGCACTTCCTGATAACTTAGGAATTTCTTTACTTTAATCTTTAATCAATTTATTGTGCAAGACGCAAATGATCTCAACCCTTGTTTGCAGTTTGGGTTCTTAATCACTCAACAGGCCATCACTTAACCTTTCAGATGTCTTTTGTGGTCTTCACTACTGGATCCTCATTTAATTTTTGATGCTGTGTCATTCAAAATGTTATCTATAATCTTCACAGGCAGTCTCTTCTCACTCTAGGAGTCATTTATGAGCCTTCCTCAGGGGCAGTAGGTCTTGGACGACTTGTTGCCCGTTGATTAGCCGCATGTAGATTTAACCTGTTTGGAAATAGATGATGAGGGAATGAGATTGGTATCCCAGAGGAGCACCCAAGTTGTCATGGTAATTCACCTCTTTCACCTGACTTCAATGAGGAAAATAACAATTTCTCAATACAATACTATCACACTTTCTTCTTTTAAAAAAAAACAAAAAACAATTGTGACATAATATATACAACACAAAGCATTTACAGACATACATGCATGTACACTTATGTATCTGGGAGTCATGCTCTCCCTGGTCGCAAATCTAGATACCCCATGGAATTGACATGATTACAGAACCAATCTAATTCCCCCAAAATAAATATTATAACATATACACATACACACCTACATACATTCACACAGAAATGTAATACATGATAATACATATACACACATTTACATACACACATACACAAATGTAGTTGTGTTAAATCAGAATATCTACAGAGGTAGGTGAATGGCCACAACAAGTAAACAAAGAGAAAAAAATAGAAAAACAAAATGAAACAGATAAATTATAATATCTAGTCATATAGCTGTAATTGAAATATGTAATCAGACAGCTTATAATTAGATAAATAAGTCATCATCAGCGTAATGTGACTGAGCTAAAATGGCTCCAATGGACACAGGGCCAGCACCGGGGACAAGGGGGCAAACAGGCAACGACTAGGCTCACCCGCAGCCCGCCTTCCCCACACTCGCTCAGACTGTGGCTCACTTACACTCGATACAGACATACAATCTGCTGCAGAGGAGTGAGCCCCGAAGGGTGAGAGGAAAACTCCTTTATCTTTTTCACATCAAACTCTAGAAGTTGTGACTACTCTACGCGTGGTTATACCTATACAGACAGCAGAATATGCTTCAGTATGAACAGATGTTCTTTGTATTTTTTTAACACAGGAACATACAGTTCAGTCATGGTTTCTATGACTGTCACTAAGCATTTTTAACCATAATTTCCCTCACACTGTGCCTTACCAACATTTGAAAGCCTGCTCAGGAGTCAGTCGGCTATTAGGTAATTGAGTCAAGTCTGAAGTCAGTTCAAGAAGAGTAAAATCAGATTTATTTGCAACATCTTTGCCATAGACTTTTTTTTCCGCAGTGGAAACATTGTCATAGTAAGAAAAGGATAGGTGTTACTAATAACAATAGCAGTGGCTCTGTTCAAGTTCAAGTCTCCAAATAAGTCATGACAGAGTGACAGTGAGCTGGCATGCACAATAACAGTACCCTGAAACTGAGCTAAACTGAATTCATGCATGATTAATTTTATTTATACCTTTGCTTTTTCTACTGTCAAAATGTCTTCTGTGAAAAATGTCCATTGCACAGTCTTTGCCTCACAGGTATGGAGAGTTTTAAGGGCCAAAACTAAATATATAAATAAATAATAATTATATAATTAAATGCTTAAATAAATGGATTAACAGATGTAATCTCAAATTACATGTTAAATGTATTTATTTATTTATTCATTTATAACTTTACATATGTATATTAATTTATTCATTCATAGATTCATTTATTTATTTTCTTTTATTCATTCATGAATTTATTTATCTGTTTATAATTTTCTCTATTTATTTATATATATACTTTTATTAATCCATAGTGTAACTTGCTGCAGTGGAATAAATGAATGTATGAACTTCATCCATCAAAAGTCAAGGGGCAGGTTAAATTGGTGAATGAACAGTATTATAGACCCAGCTGGATCTGGGATCATGAATACAGTTTCATTCATTTCTGTGTCAGTCATGGTCATCATCATTCCAATTCATTCAATGAAGCCGTCAATCTGATCTAAAAAAACAAACAAACAAATAAACAAATAAACAAAAAAACAAAACAAAACAAAACAAAACAAACAAACATAGGAATTTGCATTTGACTCCATCTGTCCAGCTACAGCTAACACATCTACCACTGTAGAACACAAGATTTCATTAAGATCTGCACTGGGTGCTGCCATCTTGAATTAGGCAAAAGCAGAAGATTCAAGTTCAACAACCAATTACAGGACAGAGTCCGCCCTCTGACTTTCGATGAAGTTGTCTTTATTTTAGTTACACTATGGATAAACGAAAGTATATAGATATTTAAGTGTATGAATAAATTAGTAAGTAAATAAATCTACAATATACAAATGCATATATATATATATATATATATGTGTGTGTGTGTGTGTGTGTGTGTGTGTGTGTGTGTGTATGTATATATATGTATAGATAGATAGATAGATAGATAGATAGATAGATAGATAGATATAAATACACAAATTTAACATCTATATATTTAAGATCTCATTTAATTTTTTTATTCGATTTATTTATTTATGGTGACAATTAAGAATTAAATGATATAGTTATATATTTATTCTTTGTTTAAACATTTAATTATATAATTATTTATGTATTCATATATTTAGTTTTGGCCTTTAAAACCTTCCATATAAATTAGTCAGCACTGTAGCTATTTTATTAGTATTAAAATAAGGCGTTAAGGTAATTATATGGAGGGATTGATGGGAGGCTTATTTGGCAACCCCATTCCATTATTCAGGCTAGATAAGATGTGAGGGATGTACTTTTGCTTGGCTGACTCCAGATAAAACAGAAAATACAATTTATATTAGATAACAAACATGAAATCAGGTGAGTGAAAGGATTGGACATAATGTAATAGACCCATTCTATTGTTGCTTGCATCCAATCAGCAGAAATAGATACAATATCCACAACTTCTTCAGTCAGAATCACGACAGGGAAGTGGCTTCATCTTGTGAAGCTTGAAGAAAGGCTGTTTTTGTTCCTAAACCTAACACTATAGCACTTTCACAACATATTTATCTTTAAGCAGTCATTAGTGACGGTTTGGGTTTAGGCACATTGTCCTGCTGAAAGCATAACTTTATCTTTCTTGTAGTGATGGCCTTAATTTCCCAACATGTCTAGTGCTGTACTGAGTAGTTTGTTAAGTTTGCTGTTTTTAGAACTCTTCCAGGATGCAAATGCTATGTTTTGTTAGTGGTCGTAATGCGTCTGCTCAGAACATGGTGGTTTATGTTCATTTTTGTGTCATTTTTGTGTTGGTTTGTGGTTTACCCGCTGTATTTTCCTGTTATGTTTTCGAGTTTGAATTCTCTGTATTGTATGTCAATAAAGGGTTGACACTTTTGAGAACTGCTTCCTGCCTCTCTGTCTGCAGTGTTAGCCTCCATGCTGTGTGGATGATCATGTGACTTGCAAGAAAGGAAACTGGCATCTGAAATTATCAGATGTCAGCTCTGTGTGGGAGAAAAAAAGGCAGATGTGTCGGTGGAAAGCGGTTTGGAGAGGAGGAAGAGAAAAAAGGAGGGAGGGATTCGTCACACTACCTTTATAAGTCTGTAACATGGGGGAGTGTCAGTAGCCTATTCACACTTTGTCTGGATGGAGTTAAGAACCTCCTTTACTCTAACTCTGACTGAAACTGTATAAGTAGGTTAAATGACAAGAGAGCACAGACAATACTGTACAACATAGAGGCTGATGTTACTGCAGACAGTGCTCAGGACTGAGGATTAAGGAGGGGATTTGACTGGATGTTGGTCTAACTGTGGCAACAAGTTGAAAAAGGAACCTCAGGACAACTGGAGATGAGGGGGATGATGTGGGTTTTTGCTGTAATTATCCTCTCGGTGTGTGAAACATGGACTCTGGACACAGGTTTGAACATTGAACTGTTTTTTTGAAAGGGTTTTACTAAATGTTGTTTTAGCCTAAAGAAGATACACCTTTAATATAAAAAATATTATAGCTTTTAGATTCAACACAACACAGACGTAACTGCAAATTCAGCATGAACATGTACTTTATACTGTATGTAAATACATAATGTGACTGTATTGTTGTTAACATGCAAGGTAACTTCAAGTAATACATTTTATCAGTATGTAATCTGGGACATATTGGTGATATCTTGGCAAGTATAAGACTGTAAGTTTGAGTGTTTAACCACTCTGAGATTTCTTTTTCATTGTCTCGGTATGACTCAGTGCAGACAGTAAGTGGAAAGAACCTGCATGGAGGTGGGGTAATACAGAAGCTGACGAGGGAGAAAAATGTTCCATAACACATATATAAAAAAGGTTGCCCCATATTTTCTGAATGAGCACACTGCCACTTGTGCAGGAAATCATGATTCCACATCAAGGTAACACTGTGATGCAGCTTTTCTCCATTGTGGGGATTCTAAGAGGTGGAAAAGACATTCACATTTGAGTTTTGGGGTTTTACTACACCGTTACATGTATGATGTTTTACCTGTTAGAAGTAAACAAATCTCAGACCCCCATAACATGCCACCGTCAGTCAGTCAACCTTGAATTTTCCAATGCACTTCTATGAAGTAACAACTGTCATGAGTCTTTTTTTAATGTGGGCAAAAGAAACTGCACAGATTTCTGTAATGGCAAACACCTTTTTCCTCATAGCTGTGTGTGATTCTTTACTTTTTTGCTGCAGTAAATCGGTCAAGTGAAACCACGTATAATTGTATTGCTTCACACCTCAATTAATCAACGAACTAACTAACTAACTCAACTAAATAACTAATAAAGAATAAACCACACCGATTGTTGCTCTGACGATCGAACGCTTCACTGCGGTTTGCTTGCAAAAAAAACACACATTATCACATTAATTTACTAACCGCTTACATCTTTCTCAGGACCTTCTCAAAGCCCTTTGATGTCCAATGCTTCTTCATCTGCTCCTAAAGTTTATGGTAAAATCATTTTACCTATTTTCTCTCTGTTTAGTTTGTGGTATGAGTGAAATGTTGGAAGTTGAACATGACAACAATTTAAATCAAGTGAAATCATCTGTAATAACTTTGAAACTGTCTGAAGAGGATCCAGTTATTATTTTTTGTTTATTTTGTACTAGTAGTATAGGCTACCAAATGTTGTCCAATTCTTGTCCAATTTGAAAAAAAAATATTATAATCATCTAGTATCTCTTAAAATACACATTTGGGTGTGTTACGCTTGCCTCATTGTTTTTAAAATAACTTAAAATAACAGCTAGTGGGTTTGACTTGATTTTGAATTACATTTAACAACTTTGGAATAATAGGAAGGTTTCATGGGACAAAGCTTCATAACATATTTCCAGTTTTATTGTCAATACTAAACAATGACTAACTATAATATTTATTTGTTAACTGTCATACCTCAGTTTAATGCCTTTGTTATCTTTACATGTCAGTGTCCCATGCAGGACCTGTGGAATTTGTATTTGGTTTTATGACATAATAAACCCAAACCATGAAATCAGCACAGTAATTACACCATTATACCCAAAAATAATGCCTACTATTCTTGCCTTTTTTTCAGTTGTCAGAAATGCATCTTTCAATCTGGAGAGCGATGTTAACCTGACATGCAGCAGTGAACCCAGGAGTGAGATGATATATGTGATCTGGAAAATATACTTGAAACATAAACATTGCAGAATTTCCCACGAAAATGCTGATACCAACAATGCAAGCAGTGCAGACAACTGCAATGATGGCAAGTCTCTCAGAAACTCATCCTTGCACATCCCAAACTTCTCAATTGATGACGTGGGGGTCTACATGTGCGAAACGGTTTACACAGGAGGAGCTGAAGCTTATGAAATCAATGTGGATATCACAGGTAGGACTTCATTTTTCTCCTTCTGGGACAGATAACTGGCAAGAAGGGTAACTTATTAAAGGGTAGGATAGTATTAGTTTATATATCTGCTGCTTAGCCTTCTATTGCAAACATAATGAGGAATAATATTGTTTCATTTTTGACACTCATAGTGCTCAAAAATGACATTTGAAGAACTCAACATCAATATCTGTTCACAACACAATGTCCCTGTTATATCTGGAATGATTTTATACTCAATATAAGAAACAGTGAAAGAGTAATCCTTGGCAAGCAAAATTAAAACAATTGTATCAGCATGGCTAGGGTTTTTTTGTGATTTAAATTGCGTTTTAATACAGCAAACCAAAACCACTCAAGCAAGTTTCATGTCTCCTGTTTTGTCTTCCCTGGCTCAGCTCCTCCCAGTATATCATCCTGGTTAGAGCGGAAGGGCAATAAGATGACTGCTGTGTGCAAAGCTGAAAGAGGAAAACCTGCTGCCAATATCAGCTGGAGCCATATACAAAATTCATCATCTTTGAACACCTTTGACTCAGACGGATTCTTTACAGTAGAAAGCCGTCTGGAACTCCCTGAAAACATGGATACAACAAACCTAAGCTGCATGATCAGACATCCATACTGGGAAGAAGAGAAAACTTTGAAACCAGAAGTCACAGTTCAGCCTGGTCAGTACAAGGGAAATGTCTAAGCTCAACTTTTTAGTTTTTTAGTTTATAAGTTTAGCTTTTTATGTTTATGTTCCTGACATGGTGTTTTCTTTTATTATAGTGGTATTAATAAGTTCACGAATAGTTGTCACATGTAGTGTTGATGTCCAGTGGATTGCTGACATCCCTTTACTGTTTCTTCTCTTGCAGCGGATCTTCAATTTACTTTGATATACATCCTCCCGGTTGTAATAATCATTGCAGTTTTGGCTGGAATCTTATTCTTGGCACAAAAGAAACTAACATCGCTGATGTGAGAATATTCACTTGATAAATAACAGATTAAATGAACTACTTGTGAGCTTTTTTGCTAAGTAATTTAGCTGGTTTGTGTATCTTTCTCTTTCGCAGGTGTTGCAAGCAGACAGACACATCACCATCCAAACCTCCACCGGTAAGTAATCCTTCTGTAACATACTCAGCAATTTTGAGTTCTGTGTGTTTTACTGCACGTTGTTGGGTTTTGTTCATGACACTTCTCTGCTTTTGTCAGACAGCAGAGGATGTGGAGGAAGTGGAGCCATACGCCAGTTATGTTCAACGTGTCAACTCTATCTATAACTCGTAAAAATCCTGCACATGCACCACATTCACACGCACACAGACACACACATACACACACACACACACACACACACGTGCACACACACACACACGATTCACATGGCTCTCTGTGAGAAACTGAAGGCTGTGAAACTGAAAAATGGTGAAATAGTAACCAGAGAGGAGACTGAAATGAAAGATTTTCCGACAAGAGAAGGCCTCACAGTTGAATTCTGTCCTGATAAACTTGACTGATGGAACAGGGGATGTACCTAATGTCACATACTGGCCCACATGCACAGTACATGCAGCCCACTACTTGCTGTGTGGGCCTTTATGTAGAACATTAACAGTAACTACACATGCAATGAACTGCGGAATGGGAAAGAATGCCGTCTTCAGCCGTACACAGCCGCATCGTGCCAAGACTACAGACCTATGAACTTTTGATGTTGCTGATAAAATACATGTACTGTAATGTACTGTAAGTATGTATGGTCACACATATTTATTGATGAACTGTAAATAGAGTACAGTATTAAATAAGTATTACATAAGGATTGATTCAATCACATAACCCTCTCAATGTACATATGAACATGTTGTTAGTATGTTTTAAGATAGACCTTTGAATTGTTTAATTATGTAATTACTTGTATTAAAAATACATCTTACCTCAGCTGTAAAAAGACATACCACACACTCATGCCATCCTAAGTAGGTTACACAAAATTAATAAGAACACTAAAAATAGTACAGAGTTAAGTACAGGTTGTAGTCATACCCAATGGTGTGACACAAAATCAGTCAGTTGTTTTGTTTTTCACTGTGGTTACATTTAAAAAGGTTTTTTAATTTGGGATTAGATCAATGTGACTTGTTTTTTGTGGACATTCAGCAACAAGGTGACAGATACTCGGTTTAACATTCACCTTTTGTCACATGATTGATGATTACCAGCACAGGATAACAATCTAAATAAATGTTGAGTTTCTGAATTTGGCTACTCTCACAATGACTGTAAACCAATTTCTGAAGAAACTGATCAGTGATATAGGAAATTCAAACTGGAAAAAGGGACTTTCTGCCATCTAGTGGTGTAGATCATAACATAGTCCTACATCAGAGTGATCATGTCATGTCCAGGTGAAGCTGTCTGAATAAGCTATTATTCAGACAGCTTCATAATAATGGCATAATTAGCTATAATAATAGCATAATTAGCTATAATTATGCTTAAATGTAGCACTGCCTAAGTGCCTCCAGTATTTACTACTGTAACATTATAGCAGTTAATAATGGATATTTGAGTTGTGGGAAACTGATACTTAGAGGTAACTTACCTAGTAAGTTACACTTTATAATAAGGGTAGAACTTATACTTAAGTAATGCTTAATTAATGCACAAGTCATGATGATTTCATGAATGAATAACTGAATTCCACGCTTGATGTGATTAGTTAACTAGTTAACTATATGTTGCTGCATGAGCCAATGTTCTTTATGCCACATTTACAAGCCAGCAACACTAGATGGATGTATTGTACATGATTGGGTTGTATCGTGCTTTAATACTCACAGTAACTGTGGGTATAAAAAATTACAATTAATGTATGAAGTGACTGTGATAATGATCATAGTAACTTGATCATGTGTTAATGGAGAGCAACATGAATTAATGATATATCCTGTATAAATTCATGCTTGAAATCATCAGGACTTATTTCCTGAGTATATTATTTGTACCTTTATTATAAAGTGTTATTGCCTAGTGCACAGTCAGGGTGCAGAATTCCCTTTAAATTCTGCTATTAAATCAGAGGCTGCAGCAACTATAGCTTATTGTCCCCTCGATTCAGTTGTACATATAAAAAGGGGGAACTGTTTTGTTTTAACATCGCAAATGTATTTCTGTCCACAGAACTTGACACATTTACACATACAGATTTTTGGTTTTTCACACGTCGCAAAGAACCTTGTTAAAAGTTTGAGCTTAAACTGAAGAGATTATTACCATACCTTCTTTGAAATATTTTTTAGAAATGCAGTTGATTAATACAACAGAATAATCAAAAAAAGCGACACTTGTCAAACTTTTAATCAGTAAAAATAAATCAATAATCGCACAATGAAACAAAGGAAACTTTCAGTACTACTACTATTACTCTACCACCTAACCGAACACATAAATAATCTTGTAGTTAGATACAGGCCTTGCATACATATACTAAACATAAAAAATATAAATTCTTTAGCAATATCTCTCTACTATATTGGGTGGTGCGCAATAGTGTTCAGGAGCACTATGTTGCAAAATGAACATATTGTAAAAATGCTGATTACAACATGTGTTCTGACACAAATTATAAAAAAAATTACATTCTTCATCATGAACTGGATTATGTGGCAGTGGCACACATTGCGCACACATTAATTATGTGAACAGTATGTGAGCATGTAACAACATTAATTAAGGCCAGCCTAGGCAGCCAACATGTTCCATTTTCTAAATTGAGCTATTCTGACTTAGGTGACTGCTAGTGGAACTATTAACAGATACTGTCACAGACAGCAAGGCATACTGGCATCCCCTGAAAACTGTAAGTAATACGTTAAATACTGAAAGACCCCTGAGTCATTCAGATCGCTGAATACACCTGAGATTTGAGTCATTCAGGTCGTGGGGTCTTAAATATCAATTTGTAGTATGTTCGGGTGGTGTACAAATATTTCTGAGGAGCAAACACACTGACCACCCCCACTTTTTTGACCTTTGTGCAAATAAAAGGCTTTGCAATAATAATTTAAAAGATTGTATAATCACATTCAAATTTGAGACACAGTAGCTTTATAGTGGTATGGTGTAACCAGCAGTGGTACGTCAGAAGCTACTGCATTTCCTGTTTTGGAAACATTGCCCTTCTTGAAGATCTGCAGAACTGATTAACCCCCTTGAGTGGAAAAAGAAATTATTCAAGTACAACACCAGGTCCAGTTGCCTTTACTTCCAGATTGTTGCTGATGTCATGACATTTCTGAAATCTGGGCACATCAGACTTAAAAACTTCAGAATCTCCTGAGGTTGGTTTCCTCTGCAAAGACGTCAAATGTGGTGCAAGTTTGCCCTCTTCAGGAAGGAACATCACAGTTGTGTTCAGGCTTGAGGTCATCTCAGAGGCAGAGAGAAATGGCTCTGGGCTGGATTTCCACAACCAGCTGCTGTTGTTTGTGGATGTTTCTGTTTTTCATTTGGTCAGATTTTCCAAATTGAAGATCAAGCTTTGATTGGCAGTTCAACTAGACATTTCTTGCACACCATTACAATATATTAGACATATTCTCTTGTTTGTGATATTATCTACCAGTCCTGCATCTTACAATGTAGCCGAGATGAACTTTTCCTCTTGTTTCTGTTCACCCCATAAGTACATAATCGTCTGAACATTCTTCTTTAGATGAGCTGTCGGATACAGGTTCAGGTGGGATATTAACTATGGCGTAGTCACATTCATCCTCAGTGGCATGTCTGGTTTTTCTTGATCCTTGGATACTGCTGTGGTCAATAGAGGCGTACGTAACGTCCTCGTTAGGCTGTCATGAGATAACACAGAGTGAGATGGTAATTCCTCTGTCCTGAACATATGCTACACTTCCACATACACGTACACACGTGTTCATACAGTGCTTTTGCATGCATCACCTTTTGTGATGTGGTTAGTGGGTCTGACTTTTTGGCTCATGAACAAGCTCTACAGTTTTATTTAGCTACAACAGAGGCCTCACTCTAATGTTCACTCAGTATGCAAATCTATTAAAGCAGCACCTCTGACGGTGCTATCATAAAAGCTCACCAACACACCCATGGCACTGATAACGATGAAGATTTATGCTCAACAACAATGAACCTAACATTGATGTAACATGGGCAGGACTACCTTATTTTCTGTGCTGCTTTTACCATCTGCAGAATCCCCTGAAAGAGAAAATGTAAATACATTAAATACTGTGCTGTATTAAGTTTTAATATACTAAATAGTATTATAAATGTAGTGCTACCTTTCCTTTTCTTCTTTGACCTGACAATAAAACAAATTGAAAAATGAGATCACATTGAGGACACAGTCATTCAGATCAACATAGCATTTATATGTTCTCCCAAACAGAAATAAAACCCATGTGTGTGCGATAACTGCATTTAAAAGACTGAAAATGTTATCAGTGTGTCTTTCACATCATAAAATGTGATAAAACATAATATAAATAGGATCTGTAACAGCTTTTCAGAAGTTTAGGTTTTACCCAACAGCAGTGTTTCCTTGACAGCTTAACAGATGACAGCTCATGCTGCAACAGGAAACTCTACATATGCGAACAACCCACATTTGTCTGTGACCAAATGTCTGTCAATGACCTAAAACTTAACGTGCTTTTAGGTCAGGATCTCAGCTCATGTTGTAACAAATACATACTGTAGCTGCTAAGTGAAATTCTCCATGTTTTCATGTTATTGTCATTGACAAACACACTAGCTGAAGCGGTCTAATCTTATCCGTTTCCTTGCTGAGACAAAATGCAGAAGCTGCTTGTCAAACGGTTAAAATACAATATTGTTTCATTTAAAACATAAAGTTGATTTCAGCTTTCTTATATAGTTGTTTAAACTGTCCTCAGATATTCTAATAAAACCCCTCAAGTAATAATAGTTTAATGAAGCTTTCTATATAATTTAATTACCACATGTGAATGTACTCTCTACAATGTGCATGTACGGATGATTACTCACCCTGAAGTACAGTTTCCCATGATGTGCTGGCAGGTTCCGAATGTTCAGACTGTATGTCACAAAGGTGGCAGGTAGCAGTGCTCGGTTGCTGAAGAGCAACTCTAATCCTGTGGTAGAAACTGAACTCTCTGATCTCTCTGCTGCTGTATGTGACTGCATACAGGCCACAATAAAGAGAAAGCTGGAAGAGCGAGAGAACGACAGAGAGAAAGAGAGAGCGAGAGAGAAAGAGTGAGAGAGGAAGGGGGGGGGGGCATACAATGGGCTATGTGTGTGCTAATATTGATTTCTTGTTAACTATGGTTTCTAACACCACACGCATATACATGGGTGCACACACACACACACACACACACACACGTATGCATTCACTAAAGAAAAATGAATGATGACATGAATCACCCAAAACACAACAAACAGCGATTTGTACTTGAAAAATCTTCCAAATGAAAACTGTTAACAGTGAAGTCTGTAGATATTTCTGAATTGCAAAGACTTCACTTCAGGAAAGATACATTGCTATCGAGCTTCTCAAATGTAATTTTTGAGTTTTGAGCCTGGTAAAATAACAATTTATTAATCCTGTCTGTATTAATGGGTGGCATGGGTTTCAGAAGCAGATATCTTAAAAAAACATCAACAAGTAAACTATTTGCATTGCTATAAATATACTCCAAGCGGTCAGTAAAGCGTATATTGGTGAGCTGACCCGTAACATTTGCTGTTGTTGCTGTATTGTCTCATTTGCATGATTGTGCAAATTTTCTTGATGAGGAAAATGAGGAAGTTACTGACCTTTTCTTCATATTCAGTGGAACGTCTATTTAACTTCACAAACCACATCTCTGTCCGGAGTAGAAATCAAACTTTATAGATACAATGATCATCCAGACATATCCCTGTAATAGGAACAATGATAAAAATCAGTTTGGGAATGTCTCAAAAAAGCAACTGACCATGAGGATGATCCATCGTACTCAAAGTGTTGATCAAATATAAGATATTTAGGATCAGATAAATTAAAAAACAAACAAACAACAAAAATTCCACATTTCTACATGAATTCTATTTGAACACAAACATAAATTCACATGCAGTAGATTGTACTATTTTGTTTACACTGGAGGGTGCTGTTGTAACATAAACTGCATACACATACCACTAAGCAATCATATTTATAATTGTCAACTTACATCATTTGCTGGTTGTATTTAAAAAAAAAAGAAAAAAAAAAAGAAAGAAAGACAGAAAAAAAAGAAGAATAAACAAATAATAAGAAAACAACCAACCTTACTATGTGCAGTGTCAAGGCAAGATATCTTTCACACCTGTGATGAGAAAAGTATGTGGAAGATATATTTAGTTTTTTTTTTCACAAACAGACGTGTGTTTATTCAAACCACAGTAGCTGCTTGTCCTTACAGTTTTTGGGCTCTTTCTTCATCTACAGGAGCTGCAAATGTTTGCACAGATTGGACAAGGGAAGCAAGCAAGCCTCTCATTATTTCATAAAGATGATGGGAACATTCACATGGCCTTTGGAGCACACTGATAACTGATGTAAGCTGTTTACAAGACTGCATGTAGCCTCTGTCTGATGGCAAGCCAGGAAGCCATGACTTCCTGCTGAATTTAAAGGCCACCTGAGCCACTTCAGGACAAGGTAGGAGTGCTGTTGGTAAATACAATGACAAAAGGCCTGTGTAGTGAATTCCACCATACAGTAAAAGTCTCTGTTTATGAACTGCATTTGTGGAGATAAATGTTTTCCATAGCTGTCATTCCACAATTAAATTACATAAATACACATATAATGAATTATTATCTGTGAACAAATAGGAAACTCTGTTGTAAAGCACACATGTACAGGAAGGTCTGCGACCATATGTGGGAGGTCAGGAAGTGGTGAGATCGTCACAAAGTGAAATGAGCCCCATATTCTTACTGCAGTTTTCAATTACATGTGAAGTTTCAGGGCATGAACATGTCAAGACTGATGGGTAGATTTCCATACAGCTTTCTGCTGATATTTTGCTGTTTTACATTTGTGTCCACCAAAAACAGATCTCCAGGTAAGTCTCAACACTCTTATATTCTCTTTTATATTTACACTCATGTCTCATCAATGTACAGTATTTAGAATTATATATTTAACACAACAGTCAAGATGTGTACTTCAAAATAACATATAGTTGCACTCTGAACATGTGATTAAATTTCTTTCATTACAGGAAAAAAATGAATATTTTTGATATATTTGTCAGCATTTACTATAACATTGAGAAACAGTTTTCTTTTATATTGTATCAATCTCTGAAATGATGGACAGCCTCTCGACAAAAAACAAGATTACAATTAAGAATGTGTTATTTTACTGAGTTCTGAGTGTAATACTTTGTTTCTTTTTACATTTCAGACTCAATTTCTTCATGTGAACCAAGGGTGGAGGTCCGGAGAGGCACAACACGGAGATCAGCCCCACAACAAAATGTGACAGTCAGATGTACTGTCAAACACTGTGGACAATCACTAAATGTCTCCTGGTGTAAACTAGTCGACAGAGTTACATGTCAACAGATAAATGATGCAAAGAATGTGGAAATAACACAGGGTGACAATGGTGATAAGAAACTGACATCTTTTCTGACTTTGAAATGGATTTCCACTCATGATGATGGCCTGTACAGATGTGATTTGAAAGGATACAACTATTCACTGATAAGTCATACTATCAACATCTCAGTTTCAGGTAGGCTGTTTATTTCTCCTTCACTGCCCACATGCACCTGTAAGATGTCTAATTTGACTGTTAATTCCATGTACTCTCCATTATTCCGCATAGACATATACCAGGGGGTTGACAATGTTGACTATAGTGAAGGTAAGACCCTTTTTTTTAGATTATTTACATAGGTTTTAAAAGGTTAAACACTGTCTCGGACTATTGATCTGGTTCTTCTTCTTTTGTAGATGACGAGTCACCAAGCGTCGATGGTGATATGGACATGTCCTGGCTGCCCTACTTCCTCATCGTCATTAGCCTGGCTCTTCTGGTCATCACATTGACAGCATTAACTTTCTTGTTTTTTCATGGCTTAAAACGTAAGAAATTGATATGTATTCACAGCCTGGATTACTGAAAAACAATTTGTAGACCTTACCATCTAAACAATTTGTTTTTTGTCTTCTTTACAGGAAAACTGACCTACAACCTCAAAAAGGCGCAAGTATGTGTCGTAGTGTTGCTAACTTAAAATAAATAATTAATAATAATAATTCTTTCATTTTGGGAAATACACTAATTTGTTTTTTTTGCCAAGAGTTAGATGAGAACGAAACAAGATATAAAGTGTTAAAGGGTTAAAGTGGTTTTTAGGCATATTATCTAACAGAGTGACAGATTCCCTGTTTACAGTCTTTATGCTAAGCTAAGCTAACTAGCTGCTGGCTCTGGCTACCTATTTCATGTACAGTCATGAGAGTGGTATCAATCTTCTCATCTATCTCTAGGCACTAAAGGAAATAACATACATCCCAAAATGTTGAACTATTCCTGATGTTGAAGAGTCATAATGGTATCATGTGGGAATGTTTCATTGGCTTAGCTGATCTTGTTCTGGTGTTTTGATGTCATAGGAAATGTCCACTCGTACGCTTCCAGAGTGCTCCAGGGGGAATACCTCTTCCATTTCTGTCCTGCGCTTATCTCCAACTACTGCAAGCACACCACCTTCCCTGATGACCAACGGAAACCAGCCAACTGTGGGACCCACAGCAGATGAAAGTCAAGCGTCAGACAATGCGGTGTATGCTGCCATCAACCATACACAGTTAAGGATGACTACCAGAGAGCAGAGGACCTCAACTGAACAAGACAAAAAGCCGCATTATGCCACCATCAATGTGTCCTGAACATTTTTGATTTATCATACAGAGGAAAATTTTGATTGAAAAATGCACATTATGTGGTTGATCGCTTAACTTCTTTGCCTGTTCCATGACACAACAAGTATGTGTTGGTGTCATGGAACAGACAGAGAAGTTAAGCGATCAGCCACACAGTGGAAGAAGAAGGAAGCTTGTGGTTACCTAGATGCACAGTGGAGTCATTTAAAATGGCTAGAGCAAAATCAGCTTTATTTTTATCCCCTCAGGTTTTATCATTCATTTCTTGTTACTTTCTTGTTATTTTTCTACCCATAGTAATTTCATTTACGTGACTTGGAGTGATTTTTTTGTCTTGTTTAACTTTGTTGGCCTAAAGTTTGGCAGTGGTATAAAAAAGGGAGTGGATAAGTAGATTTGTCATGTGCAGATTCATTCAATACTAATTTAAAAAACTTCTGTCTGAAAGTATAAGAACTGTAATTAAGAAAGTGTCCATATCTTGTGAAAAAGCATTTGAATATAATTATTGGCTGATCTGAAATATATAGTTTTGTTTCACTTTTGACCGTGGAAATATTTTGTGGTCTGAAATATGTTGTGGTCTGAAATGTTTTGTGGTCTGATGTTGTGTTTTTAATATGTATTGTGGTATCACTTTAGTTGAAAGGATTATTTGGATATTTTAATGAAAGAATATAAGAATTATAGGCAAGCATATATCACTAGACCACTTGTTTATCTGAACTGTGTTTGGTTCATTTCCTCCATACAGTAGTGTTTTGCATTGACACCGGAGGAAACATAACACCTAGCCTGTCGACCACACCAGCGTGGACTAGTTTAGTTTCAGGAAGTTACAAGGGGTCTTCGAAGTATTGTGACATGCATATTCAATTGTGGTAGCAGAAGCTGTACCTTTGCTCAACCATTATGGTCACACATTCAGCAAGTTAAATAACATACAAGAAAGAATAGTATTGATTGGCCATAATTTAAGTTTAACAGAGCCAAAACCAGTTTTAAAACAATATATTATAGTAGAGCATCATTACTTTTCAGCAACTTGTACATAATAAAATAATCAGTGCATGCAGAATTCAACAATCAGAAATATGTTTCTATATGTATTAAAAATGTCGGATTGAGGATTTTTAAGGTTATTACTGCTGATACAAATGGAACTTAAGGACATGATCCATTGTAGCTCAATACAACATTTATACTGTAAATCTAAATCAAGCCATCCCGAAACTGCTCTTCAGAGCATTAAAAAACAGTAGATGCATGCTGTTTAAATGCATGGTTTAGCTATCTGTTAAGTGCTGATCATTTTACTTTCTCAGGCCTCAAAATGATGAAATGTGGCAAAATCTTGCTGATATGTATGGGAATTCAAGAGCAAAGCCATAAATTTCAGTTTTGAGGAACTGATTAGATTAATAACAGGCCAATAAAAAATAAATATCATATATGGAAGACTTTAAGACTTTATTAAGCTTTCCAGGTCAGCTGTGATTGTTGTTGTGTTGTTGTGATGTTGTGTTTCTCCCCAGTCAAATACATTCTGTAAATACTATTATGGACCTCAGATTGATTTCCTTGAGTCTCTCAGATTTTTATCTGAATCACCTTCTGTTTAAAAAACATCATTCTCAATCTGCAGTATGACAAGAGCCTAAAATAAGGATGGCAGAGATTGCTGTTACCATGTTACCCCACTCACCTTATCCAACCCTTTGACCGTCCAAACCCAATCACTGCTCCTCATGCTGAACACACACAGTATGTCATATTGACAAACATGCTGATTTTTCACTTGTGTTTGGATGATGACCAGTGGAGCACAGTGTTCCCTGAGCCTGAGTGGCAAACCCTGTCGCTTTAATCCATTTACAGATGCTCACAAAAGGACCTTTCATATAAATTGTCAAGAAATGCTACTGAATAATGTGACCCAGCTTTTATATTTCTTACAGTATACTTGCTGGAATGCATACTCAGGAGAAGAAGGTGGAGTCTGTGAACTTCTATTCTGTCATTCTTGAGTGGAAATTTTTCATCTCAACAACGGTGTCTGGTAGTTACAGCCCACACACGAGTTCTAGTCTAATAGTCTCTCTCACTCTCTCTCTAACACACACACATACACACATCAGTGATTGTGTTTTTTCTTTGGTGGACAAAGCCCTGGTTCAGACGGCAGAGGATGGAGAGCGATGGAGGCTTGTGCGAAGGCAGTGTTAGAGACAGGCCTGATTAGATCGAGCCTGAGGTCACACTGAGAGCATGCGGCCTGAGTCTGCAAAACTGCAGCTTTAAAAGCTAACGACAAGGAATGCTGTATTTTATCTACTGAAAGCTTAAAATACAACTATCTGGAGGATTATTACAATGGAGTATGGATCATATGGACAGCCATGTTTTTCAAATGTAGGAAATATGAGAGGTATTTTGCTAAAATGAGTGAGAATTAATACCAACATGTTTTATTTTGAAAATAAGCAAAGTGAAGGGAAATGAAATTGCTAGCCTTTTACATTATATTTTAGGTGTTTACTCCAATCTAGGGCTGCAGACAGGAGAGCAGCAGGGGTTTTGGGGTTTTGTTCAAGACCATTTGCAGGAGAAAAGTGGTTCTAGGATTTTTAACCTGCAGCTCTCAACAGAATAATTTGTTGACATGCATACCTTTCAGGGGAACAGAAAAGGTTTACAAGTAGCATCTTTAGACTTTCTGATTTTATGAGTGTGGAATTTAACATCTAACAAATGTGCACACACATTCTCTATCACAACACAAACCCTGTGGAAAATCGGAGACAGGCAGAATTAGATCAAACCTGAGGTCACTTGAGAGTGTGTGCAGCACTCTAAAAACCTTCTGATAAGGTGTGGAATAGTGCTGAATGCATGTAGTCTTGCTCAGAAACCGACTTTAAAACTACAGATGTCTGCAGGATTATTGAAAATAATTAGGGATCAGTTGGGATTTATGATGTGGACAGTCATGTGTTTCATATTTAAAAAATCAGTGTGACTTTTTTGTGTGGGAATTAAAACAGGCTCATGGTTATTCAACTACTTTTATTTCTAATAACCATGTAAAGTGAAATGATATTTGTAGGTTGAATATGTTTTTTCTGCAGTGGTGATGAAGTCAGGTCCTGTTTTATTAACACATCCTTTACGCAAACTTTCTAATATTTATTCAGACTGTAATCTGATATGCATTTATACCATCTATATACCTGCGCTAAGTTAAATACATAAAGACATATCTAAAAGAACCAATAAATACTGAATGTTATCCTAGAGTTCAAAAATACATCAAAATAGAAATAGCATGTGCTGAAGGCTCTGTGTGTGAATGCACAACATATGTGTGTGTGTGTGTGTGTGTGTGTGCGTGTTTTTTTTTTTTTGATCCACCATAACTATTCTGGCTTAGGATGAAAAACGTTCTAAAAAATGAGCATCTGGCAGCCAGGTTTGGCACATCAGAAAGGAATTTCATGTTTTTCTGAATCCAATATAAGAGGTACAAAGCCATGTTGCATAAGCTTTAAATTGATTAAGATTCAGAAACATATATATTTTTTAAAATATTTTTTATTATTCTGTTTGTTGTATTTATTACATCAGCTTTACATAGTTGGTAATAACGTACCTTTCCATATCTTTACTATCTTTAACTGGACTACTGTTGCTCTGTACAGGGCTGGGTGATGTGGCACATTTCCATTTATTTGAAAAAAAAAAAAGTTCTGAAACATTTCAGCATCAAATGTAAGCTAAGCTCTGTGCTCAGAGGAAGGCTAAACCTAAAATGGTGTTAACGAGAAGGAAATGTGATGAGCCTGATTGAGCACTGAACTTGAAGTTTGATACTACAGTGATAAAGTAAATAACTGACAGATTCAAATCATATGGTTTGATAAAGATTATTTCAGCATAAAGCAGTTTTTAAATGCCCCTGTACACATGCAAACATGATATATTCAAGAAGCATCTTTACATTATACTATGTTTTAGGCATTTAGGTGCCACTTTGATCGAGGACAATGTAAAAGTGAGCAGGCAGGGCTTAAGGTTTTTAATCAAGGACAATTAGAGGAGCAGACTGGCTCTTCGGGGTGTTGAACCTGCAGCCCTCAAGTCATTTTGAACCTGAGTTCACACACATAGACACACGTGCGCACACACACACACACACACACACTCACACACACAGACAGACACACGTGAACTCACTGGACTTAACGATGTAGACTGGCAACAAGACACGCATTCCTTTAAGAGGCACCACAGAGGTTTCAGCGCTGCTTCCTCAGAGAATTGATTCAAGCTATCTGACTGTGGAATTTAACCTCTGAAAAAATATGCATACACACACATACATACACTCTCTCTCTCACACACAGCATACACTTTGAAACATGTAGAAAAGTTTGCAATTGGTATTACACAAACAAGACATAAGTATGCAGCCCTTTTAGTTGATCTACTTAAAGGCTGCCCAAGACCCCACCCAGCTTTAACAAATACACATAAGTGATGGAGGTCTTTGACTGAAAAGTAGAGCCTTATAAGATAATAGAGCCAATTAGCTGTGTTATTTACAGACCAGGTAAAAGACAGAAACAAAAAGGAGCATTTACGGGACATGTAATATACTGTAAAAGCACACTCACTGCATTGCACTTTAATCTGCCATACAGTGACTTAGCTGTTTGTTGTGGAATGTGCGACCGTTAGCTGAATCAATTACAGAGCCAGAGAGAGAAAAAAAAAAGCATCCACTCAACATTTCTTCATTGACTTCATGTGAGGACAGCCTGGAGATTATATAAGAGTCAGATACAGATGCAGAGATGAATGTCGTACGGTTGGTGGTCATAAGTAGGATTGTATTGGACATCCTATAGAGGTGTGAACATCTTCCCTTTGTACCAAGATGATGATGATGATGATGATGATGATGATGATGATGATGATGATGATGATGATGATGATGACGAAACAATTCTGCATGGTTCCACTACCTCTTCTTTTCAGGCTCTGGTCTCATCTGAAAGATTAATCAGCTGAAAAGACATGCATGGAGAGAGCAAGAGAATTAAAGACACAAAGTGGAAGAATTCAGCATAATATTCAAATGTTCTCTGACATTTAAGTTTATTTCATATCTGACTGGGTGTGAAAAACTGGTTTAGATCCCCTTCAAACCTTTAAATGTTCAACTTTGCAAAGAAACATATAAAGAGATGTACAACACTCAGTAGCTAAATTCATACTGGTATGGTGAAATATTATTTTTAACCTGTAGGATTAAAAAACATCACATTGTGATGGTTACAATGGTTGAACAGAGTTAAGGCTTTTAAATAAGGAGCAGCAAATAAACAAAACAACACAGTCTTCATCAGAGTAAGAAGAGACAGCGGAGATGACAGGTTTAGGTGTGACAGGTTCTGGGCATTTCTGGAGTCTAGCCAAGGCTATATTTCTGCAGAATATGTAAAAGAAAACATCATAGAGCAAACAAGAAAGTTAAATTATCCATTTAATCCATATAGTTACATTTTATTCAATGTATAAATCTTACATTAAAACATTAGTTGCTGCACCTTATTAAAAGGCTCTAACTATGTGCACCAGACCTCATCACTGCAGGTCCCAGCTCAGTTGTCCTGTCTGTTGAGGGCTCGGTGACGGAAAAGAGGACACAGAGGTAAAGTGCAGAAGGAGTGCAGGTAGAAGACAATGAGATTGACATATCTCATGTTCTTATGTGGATGACAAGCAGGATGTTTTACTGTTAATCTATAAGTGTTCAATATATACAAATTTAGAAGATAGTAAATGAAGTAAAGAAGCATATGAGCAAATTGTAATGAACCAATCAATTCAGAAATAATAATTTTTAATAACAGAGTTTTATGTTTGATTTCATTATAATTTATTTCTAAATCCTTTCCTTCTTTCAGTCTGTCTCTTTTTTTTTATAGCTTTTAATATATCATGTATGTAACTATCACATTAGGAGCCCGGATTGAGTATAGAGTTTGAATACTGTGTACCTGAATTCCTTACAATTACAGAATTTATTGGCTCATTTATATATTTCACACAATTTATTGAAGCGAAGTATGTATTTAGTATAATTAATTATTAATATTTAATATCAGACACTTTGGGGTCCCATTAATCAACTGTAAAAGTGCCTGAACGGTTGTAACATATCACTATCCTTAGTGCATGCTGACATTTTCTGAAATAGTGTCAAGTGAAAATCCTCTTCTGCCATCACAGACTGGATTATGCAACAGCAGCATATATTTCAACCAGTTGGTGATGTAAAAAAAAGTTTGCTAATGTCATGGTTATGCTTGAAGTTGCATTAACAAAATGCTTCCACTAGGGGCAGCAAAACAAGCAGAAAACACAAAATCACTTATAAAATTGTTATAGTGAACATACGAGCCAACAGTTGTTGAGCAAAATTAGCGCACATTTGGAGTTGTGAACTCCAGAGAAGATATCTGGGTGTTTAGCTCATAAATGCTCCACTATATTCACAATCTTCCATATGGTGTGGGGCAGGTAGAGTGACTCATCACAGATTCTTTGTTGAAAACAGCTGCCTGCTGCAGCTAAAAGAGACAAACAGGCTCTGTAGAGCTGAGGGGCTCTGCAGAATCTGATAATCTGTGAGTTCATTACTTCTTATTTCACATTATACATAGTCATTTGATCCACTGTTAATACAAAAATATTTATTAGTGCAGGGTTAACTTTTGTTCATGCATAACCTGCTTTGACATCTCCTCTACCAAATCAGCAGAAATCTGCACTGTGAATACTATGACCTATTTCTTAAAATCCCAGGGCCTAACTGAGACAGGACACACTTCGTGCCCTTTGAGACTTGCCTTTCTGACCTCTGTTTAATAGCAAAAACATTTTTACTATAGTTAAGTCTGTTGCAGTACATCCAAACAGACCACTTATCATTTTCTCTGTCAGAGATACCGAGGCAGTTTTCCGAAACTTATAAAGGGAGCCTAAAAATTTAAATTATTGGCTTAACTTAGTTTATGATGGTGGAAAAACTTTTTCAGGCAGGTGAACAACGTTAGCTTCAAGAAAGGTACATTATAAACATATAGTAACTCTTTAAACAAGCTACAAAATCACAAACCTTTGAAGTTGATATTTGGACTTGTTGCTCATTTGCACATCCACCAGTTATGGAGCAACGTAATCATTCATTTGGAGTCATATTTCTGTCCACCTGATGAATGCAAGTCCAATATCCACTCTTTTTTAGTTCTATTTTTGCTCTCTACCAACTCCTGAGGGAAATATCTGGCTCTTTAGCTGCTATACATTCACCAGCCAGTTGCTAACTGTGTCTGCTTGCCATTTGGTGCCGAGCAGATAATGTAAAGTCAGTTTTTTGTCTGAAAAGAGCTGCCTACTACAGCCGAAAACAATGTGATGAGAATAAACCGAAACTAAAAAGCTATGTAAAGCCTTGTTATGCGCCAAATATGCAAAAAACAAAACAGAACAAAACAAAACAGAAAAACGTATGTTAGTATCAAAATGGCTCTCTTTTCGCTAGAATGATAGCAGGAAGTGTGTGTTTGGATTGCAGTTGGCGAAAACTTTGTTTAGATTTCTAAAGAATGTGGGTCAAATGTAATTTATTTATTTCTCCATCAAACCCACAGCTCCTTATTGTTATTCTTTTATGTGTACTTTTGTGCCAACCAATCACATCTGAAGGATTTGATTTAAATCCCTACTCGTTACATATCATCCCACTTGTTTCTCACATCAGTTTACTGAAGTTAAAAATGCTCTACCTAATGTTTCATTATATTTTCTAATATAGATTCTCCACATTTTTGAGAATGAGAGTTTTCTGTCCTCTACACATCAGTTTCTAAATGGCCAAAAGTTTTTGTAGACATATTTCATCAGGTGTACAGGAGTATAAAACAAAATTATACACAAACATGAAAACAGGCAATAGGCATGACTCAAACACTCACCTTCTTTGCGCAAGAAACACTTCCAAAGGCAGAAGCAGAGGGACATGACCAACAGAGCTGCTACTGTAGTGACTGAGATCAGGATGGTGAGAGCTGTCCCAACTGAGAGGGAGAAAAACAGAGACATGTTGAGCAGCTTTATCATCTGCCTCACCTGGGTAAAGTGGTCTTTTTTACAGTAGTATAAAAGTTATAACCTTGTCATGAGAAATGTGTTGCTTTTTGTGTGACTATGTACTGTGAAGCCTGTGCTGGTTGGGACACTGCGTCTCTTGATGGACTATGATTGATTTGATTTGAGATTTAATGTATAGTCTTACTGTCTGGTTTCTGCAGTGTGTGCACTCCTGACCCATGAAACCAATGTTAACTGCCATGACCAGCTCACAAATATGAACCCATTTACGAACTGCTCAGTATCTGCGTTTATATGGACCCAAATATTCCACTAATAATTGTAGTGATAATATATCCAATTGGAAAAATACCTAACTAATATTTGAATAAAGAGACTGGCCCGATCTGGCCCGGTCAGAAACATCAGGTTGAGAGGGGTGGTGTAAACCTTTGATAATCCGTTCAATAGGAATATATTAGCACCTAATAACCATGTAAACCCTTAATCCGTTTCTCTCTAGTTGGAATGAATATATTCTTTCTACTAATGTTTGCCCCATGTGGGAGTAACATAAGATGATGTGATGGTACAGAGAGAGAGAGAGAGAGAGAGAGAGAGAGAGAGAGAGAGAGAGAGAGAGAGAGAGTGAGAGAGAGAGAGAGAGAGAGAGAGAGAGAGTGTGTGTGTGTGTGTGTGTGTGTGTGACAGTATGAAGTTAGCAGCTGTGAACATAGCAGTGCAGTGTGTGTACAGTTTAGGCTATTTGTCAGTGAATAAATCCTAAGTTCCTCAAGACCTAGGCTAAGTTCCCGTGTCCTGCTTGCCATCAGCTGATTAAAGTGAAGGGGTGAAGGGGCCTAGCCCCAAAGTTATTGACAATGGCTTAGTTTAACCTGACCAGTTCACTTAAGGTGGACTGAATTAAGAGGAATTCTGTAATCATGGCTTTCCTTTATAGACAAAAGTCAGACAAAATATCTGCACAATTTAGTGCCAGTAACTCATCACTCTGCTTTCAGTTTGTTTTGTGATCCAACACCTGTAAATGTTTTTTGGATTTTCTCACTCCACACTTGAACAACCTCTGCTTTCTTTATTATTCTTGGCAGTAGTCCGGTCTGCTGATAGACTTCTTTTGCAATAAAACATCTCAAGTAATGATGAAGTAGTATGTTTAGTATGTCAGTAGTAGTAGTATGTTTGGAGTATGCCAGGAAAAATAAAGCCACAAAAAAACCAAAGACATAAAAAATAAAGACATGAAGACATAAATAAAACTTTTAAGGTGGAGTTTTGACATCAACTCACTTTTAGTGTTCATGGATACAGCAATCGGTGACTCAAGCCCTTTGTGATGCACCAAGCATTTGACGGACACGTCTTTCAGCAGCCCTGATTTGACAGTCAGCGTGCTGATGACCAGAGTGGTCCCATCACCCTGTGGGAGCTGTGTGGTCACAGGCGGGCCCATGGTGCGGTTATCCCTCTCCACATTCCATACAATCTCTGCTGGGGGTCGTGACAAAGAGGTGCAGTTGGCTTCGATCACACCTGGAGAGGTGGTCTTGTAGCTCACCTGAGGTTTGGGCAGCACTGGGAGAAATAAACAGATATGATAAGCTAGAGCCATCACAAGACACTGATTCCTTGTACTGTATGTGAAGTGCACAAGCTTGAAAGTTCTGAAAAATGTTAACACAGAATGATTAAACACTAAGTGAAATATGGGGAAGTACACTGCAGGAGAGGTTTCATATGTTCATTATTCATAAAAAATTGGCCAAATTTAAGATTTTTAGTTTAGTTCCTGTTATCTTCTAAGCGTCTTCAGGCAAATTGCTAAGATGATACCCGGGAAGAATGTCCAAGCTTTTGGATCAGCTAAGGTATGTGAATTCCTGCACACTTAAGATCCATAAGTAAATCTCTGGCTGTTTTCAATTCTCTGTTCCTCTGGCTGAGCAAGGAACTGGAACTGGAACTGAGAACATTTTTGTTGGCAAGAACACATTTAGCCACAGATATTTGGCCCTTGTCGTTTCAGTGGTTTCTCTACAGCTCTTTGCCCATCATCAGTCTGGATTATATCAGACTTTGGGGTGGGACAAACCACAACATGAAAATTTTGATAACAATCCAAACCATAATGTCCTGCGAACGAGCATGAAGCTAGTGTAAAATCTGAAGGAATTTGAGCTGTTGTCTATAATTAAATTCCACTGTTTTTCAATAGATTTAAATTTATTTAGTGTTATATCATTCTGTGCTATTGTGATGTAATGTAAAAGGCTTACCTTCACAAATGTAAAGATATTAAAAAGATTTTATATTCATCCTGGTAATCTAATGTCTCTAAAGGCATATATGTTTAAAGTAATTAAACATAAATGCAAACAATGCCTGACAAAATTTTGCAACTATGTAAATTTACTCAAATACTGTGATCAAGTACTTAAATGCAATTTCTAGGTACTTTTACTTTGCTTGAGTATTTCTATTAGTGACAGTGGATAGATGACAGGAAGCAACAGGAGAGAGAAAAATACAAATACAAAAAAAGAGGTGACATAACAAAGGATGTTGTGGTTATACAGCATCCATCATAAGCAGTGGACTATCAGTTTATTTTTATAGATTAAATTAGTTAACAGCATATAAAGTTACATTTAACTCCACCTTGAGCAACTACAATATTAAAATAAAAAATATATTAAAATCGCACATATTTCAGTAAAAGTATGTTTTGTAAAATATTATGCTCAATAATAATGTAAAACTCATAATTGTGAAACAAATTTCGAATGTGGATCTTGTATTTGCGATGGAGTAGTTTTACACGGTTGTATTGCAACTTATACTTCTTCCACCACTGACGTTTTATATGACATAACAGCCTGGAACTAATGTGATCACTTTATCCCGTGCAGAATTGAACTTGCTGCCTCATTTCTAGCATGATGACCAACTTCTGCAGAGCAAATGTATTACAGTACAATTTTCAGGTTACTGATTTTTGATTACAACTCGTTTAACAAAGTACGCCTGTGATGTAAGTTGCATAACATGCTAAACTTTGTATCACTTTCTCAAGAATCATTACAAATATGACCTTTCCAAAAGCTTCAAATTGCATAAATTCTCTTGGACTTTCAAGACTTACTCATGTCCTAAAATCAGAATTCTTTCATGTTGTGTGATCATTTCAGAAAACTTACTTACTTACTTATTTCAGTAAATTGCAAGAATAAATGTGTTAGTGTCCATACATGTATATGAGCCATCACTGTTTATGAGCAGTATGTGTGCGAGTGGGAGTAAAAGAGGGGCATCACATCATCCACACTGAGTTCGGGGTGGAAGACTGAAGGCAGCAACAAACAGCAAGAAAAAAAAACATTAATGCTAATCATGCCTCACTACTAGAAACACCTACTGTACTGTACAGTTCAAATCAAACAAAAGCACATGTGTTTGTTGAGATAACTGTGAGAGAAAGACAGCGGGAGAAAAGTGGGAAAGCCAATGAGCAAAAAGAGAGAGAAAGACAAAGCACAGAGGGAATCACTGTCTGCTGCAAACACTGACACAGTCATGCATCAGGACCTCACTCCCTGCCTCCATCATTCTTTCGAATGGTCCATTCTTCACATGGACACACTCGCCTGTCTTTGTGTGTTAACAAATCAGCCGACAGCTTAGCCTTGCTGTATCATGAAAACATTCACAGCTACATTCAGGAAGAAAAGATCAACATTCCCGTCTAAATCCCAGGCATACCTGTCTTTCCTACAGACACAAAGCTGAGTCTCCTTGCACTCATGCTTTGCTTTTCCCACAAAATGCTGCCCATCTAGTTCTTACATACATTATCTGTGAGATGTATTCACTCACTAAAGCCCTATGGGCATGTGAACAGCTTGTGTTTTTTCAAGAAAAGAAAAAAACTGCCACTGAGTTAAAAGGATAGGTTCATATTTTCTTTTAATGAAGTGTGTCTCAAAATAAAAACCAGGTGCTTGTATGAAGATTGAAATATGTTATCATTCTTCCTGTTCATACTGGCCATCAAAAGATCTCTTCTTGTGCTTTCAGTGTAAGTGATGGGGGATAAAATCCACAATCCTCGTTTTGTGCAAAAATGTATTCAAAGGTTTGTCTGAAGCTTGTATGAGGCCCCTGTTGTCCAAATTAGTCAAATCAAGTGTATATCTTCCAAGGTTACAGCTTTTTAGGGCAAATTTCCATGTTTTTGTTATTATGTTTTCATTGCTGCTCAACAGGGAAACGTAAAGAGGGAATTCTGTGATATAAAGTTTTTAACTTAAAATATCCACTTGCTTTGACAAATTTGGATCTAAAGCCTAAGATAAGCTTGAGATACACTTTTACAAATATTTTTGCACAAAATGAGAACTGTGGATTTTATCCTCCATAACTTACATTGGAAGCATGCCAGTATGAATAGGAGGAAAAGTTACAGCTAATAAAACCTCTTGCAATGTTATTTGGGCGCCTGACTGTTATTTTAAGACAGAGTTGAAAAATTGTGAACCTATCCTTCAACACAAAAGTGACAGTATTGTGAAACAAGGCAGGAAATAAAAGAATATTCATTTACAAAGAATGTCATCATGGCTTCAGGGATGGCAACACTGTGGTCTACAGTGAAATATGTTAATTTGATGGATTTCCATGAAATTTGGTACAGACCGTCATGGTCCCTAGAGTCATAACTTTGTTGACTTTTGTTTCAGTATAATATTTCAAATTCCAAATATTTCAGTATGTTCAGTATATTTTACATAATTTGATCCCTCCAAGGTAGTTCAAGATTTCAACACGAATTTAATTTCTATGTGGGCCATAATTTTTCAAAACATGTAAAATAAAATAATCACCAATTAATGGCTTGTTGGGAAATATATGTTTACCATAGGTAGAGAGGCACACAGTGGAGCTCTTCAGCCCGTCGGGATGTGTAGTGTACATGCAGGTGTAGCAGCCCTCGTCCTGGATAGCTACGGGCTGGATGGTGAGCTGACTGTTGGACAGGGAGGCGCTGAGCCAAACCCTCCCCTGGTACGGTGGTTCTATCATGGGGTCGCTCCGCTTTGCAAAGGAGGCCACCTCTGAGGAGGCGCCCTGCGCAGAAGTGTATCTCCACGTGATCTGCTCCACCTTCTCAGGCAAACCATAGGAGCACGAGAGGGAGGCCCTCTTGCCGCTCACTGCTGTCTTATTGCTGTCAACACTGACGTGTGCTAGGAGTAAAAAGAATCCATCGTCCAGCATAGGAATGATGGATGAGGAGAAAAGAAAAGGTAAATAACAGGGAGACAGAGGGTGAAAAACTGGACAATGCAAATATTCAGAAATATGAGGCACCCAAACAGAAACCAGTCACTGGAATCTGCAGCAGCTGTTTCTGGTTAGTAGAATGAGCCCCCCCTTCTCCCTCTGCTCCACAGCTCTTTATTAAGATGACTGGCTGAGCCTCACCAGGCTCATCAACTTGTGTTCAGAGGTTGGATGGGGGTTAGGGACATCTGCAATCACATATTTTACCAGTAAATCCCCTCAAAAGATAAATATATAGGTTGTAGGGAGGAGTAACTGTCCCTGAGGTCTAAAGGAGAACTTTTGTTCAATTTTAATGGGCGGGTGCAACAGGCAGGCATCCAAAATCAGTTAAACCATGAAACTCCAACAGCAGCAGAAACGATGAAATCTGAATTCAAACACAGTTTAGGATTCAAACACAAAAGTATCATGTGACTTCTGTAAGGAGCTAATTACTTTAGTAAATGTCTCAAAATTCAAAGTGAAAAACTGGTTGATGTGAAGGAAATTGATGCCGTATCAAACAGGGGCTGAGTTGCAAACTAGGCAACAATCTAATCCTCCTCAGCGACATCCTTGTGGGGCATCCTAAGGCCTTTCCAGACTAAATTGGATGTGTAATCACACTGGATCTGACCCCGCTCACAGGGAGGCATCCAGGAGGCCTCCAGAACAAATATCCGAAGCAGCTCGGGGCAGAACCGCTACTATGAGCTGCTGCCATGAGCTTCTGAGCTCCTCAGTTTGTCTCTTGGGGTGTTTTTTTTTCAGTGTGTTACATGATCATAACCCAACCTGAGTGGAGGCTTCTTCCACTCGTTCATGACCCTCATAGCTATGTCACAATAATAGAGTCACTTCCTGTCTATAGGCTGACAACTCATGTTTCATCAAACTCCCTCCTGTCAGGGTTGAATATATATCCAAGGGCCATATCTTTGTTTTTTTTTTTTTGCTCACTGCAAGGAGAACAAAGACAACTGCTTTTCTATAAGCTTTGTCATTGCAATTCTATAGTAGCTCTCTCACAGCACTTGATTTTGTCCTCTGACTACTTACTACTGGCACTTGTAGTACCGATGAGCTGAGGACAGAAACCATCTTTTTTTAAAAAATGTTTCTGTAATCATGTGAAGTCCTAATAATCCCTCTTTAGTCTCCCTAAAGTCCCCTTTTATCCATCCATGTTCAACGAGGGTTATAACAGGAATAAAAACTGTACATTTCCACATGCAGTCCATCTTTCTCTCCCATCACTATATATTGAAACTATGAAACTTAACTGAACCCACCAGAGGGATCACATGGACTGTCCGCATAGGTTTTGTCTAAACTGTATATATACAGTACAGTGTGAAAATGGATCGTTATTCATCAAATCAAAGCAGTTATCATTAATGGCCTTACTCACAGGTGACAGTGAGGCATGTCTGTCCTTGCTTTGAGCCAGTGGGATGCATGTCAAAGATGCAGGTGTAGCAGCCTTCATCTCGGAAGCTCACCCTGCGGATGGTGATGGCCGAGGTGTCCTTAGGGGAGGAGGCGAGCTCCACATGCTGCTGTCCACTTATGCTGTCTCTGTTGCCGGGCTGGTAGCTCAGCAGGGTCTGGTTTTGGACATCCAGCCAACGCACTTGCCTCAGCGATTCACCTCGTTCCCTCGTAACACTGCAGGTCAGAGTGAAAGGCTTCTCCACTGGAGCTACCAGACTCTCTGGTGCTGTTACCCTACCTGAAGCATCCATAAATATATTAATCATATCATGTATGAAAAAATAATAATGATGATAATGGTGATATTAAAGTTTTTCTATATATTTTTTTGTATTGTATGGTATACTTACCCTGTAGTTTTCCTACCATCACTAGGAGAAAACACACCTGCAGACCTTTCCTACAGGAGGCCTGGATCATCATCTTCATTGCTCATTTAACAGGAGGAATAAGGTGTGGCACTAAGATGTGGATAAATGTCATAACTCAGCTGAACATGATTTCAAACTCCCTCATTATTCAAACATCTGATAATCCAAGAGTGACACAGGAAGAATGAATGTTGACCAGCTAACCGATTTTTTTACCCCTGCAATTCAGCCACTGTGGTCACTGTCCAACATCTTTAATTACATTAAAACTCCCAGAAAGCTATTCTTTTGGGTGCAATAAGTAAATTCTATATATACATATCTGCAGATCAGAAAAAGAAGTTATCAGTGCTTCTCAAAGTTATCTGAGCTACACTTCAAAATTCAAACAGACAGTATTTTCTCTGCCACATTAAAGACTAAACTGGCTCTAAGGTGAATCCAAGTCAAATACAGTTAATTGCAATAACATAAAAAACAAACGTACCCATTCTATCACATTACAAACCAGTGAAATACAGAAAAAGCTAATATTTCTATTGATTAAAAGAGACCTTCTGCAGTTATTGAGGATAACTAAATGATATGCCAGATTTTCTATTCCCTGTGTCATACAGTATGAAATATACACATGAAATGAGACACTCACCTCTGCTTGTGTCGTGGTGTAAAAGGTAAAAAGTCAACAGTTGAGGATATTCTACCTCAGCAACATTTCGCCCGTCCGTGTGATCCAGCAGCCTTTGGAAACATCACTACAGCACAAGCGAGAAACTATTTTTGCTCATCCAAGTGTTTTCTGTTCTATGCTCCAACTCACACCAGCCGGCTGCAGCTCCAGACTCCAGCTCAACGGACTGAATTAGACTCACAGCGCCCTCTAGTGTCAGTCAGTGGAGATTACTTAAGCAAAAACTGGTGGAAAATATGGTGTATAGCCTGCATGGGGGAATATATCAGTCAGAGTAAGAAGCTGATTGACAAAACAAAAATGTAGAGCCTTTAAAACACTTTTTGACAGCAGTGACGTTTCATGACATATTCTAAATATTCTTATTTTATATGCCAATTTTTATATTCATGAATGCAAATTGTCTAAAAACCCCTAACTTAAACATGTATATTCCCCCCTTTTTCCTTTTTCAATTGTTTTGTATGAATTTGTATGAACCAAATAAAGCTCGAAGAAAAAAGATAAACGATAGTTTCCTTTTGACATGTAAATGTAATGAAGCAAAAGTTAATACAAAGTACATGACGACGATGATGATAATGATCATCACCGTCATTATAAGTAGGAGTAGTTGTACTTTTTTATTGTACAAAGTTCAATTACAGACTTTTAGGGTATATTTCAATAAAATAAAATGTACATTCATGTTTTTGTTTATGTATGAAACTAAGTTAACTAAGAGTGAGGGTCCTATTCAAGCAGCATAAACAAGTCCAATAAAGAAAAAAGTTTCAGGGCGTTTTTATCTTTCTTGCATTGAAGAGATTTTGCAAATAGCTTGAGTTCTTTCGTCCATTGTTGACATGGGGCTTAACATTTACATATTTACATCCATGAATAAAGTGCTTGTCCAGTAAAATCAAGTTGTTGAACAGAAAATCCAAATTTTTCTCCTTTATGGGTAGCTTCTCCAGCTTTAATCAACATCATATTTAAAGGGTGAAGCAATATGTCCTCAAATTGAAATGATTGGATGGATTGATGACATTCAAAAATGTAAATGTCTACTTGTATTGTTTCTATGGCTTTAGGTAGAATTTGATAGGACAAATATAGTTTTGTTATTTTCCTTGCCTCTTCGTCTCTGTATTCTTGAGAATACATTTTCTTTTCAGCTCATTGGGGGACTATGTGTTGATAAAACATAAATACATACGTGAGAAAATAGTTAACTACTTTCTACTTAATAAAAACAATAAGTATAATAATAATAATAATACATTGCGATAACTTAAATTGGATACCGCCAATATAGTGGCCTCATGACTGAGTGCAGTAGTTATTGTTATTATTAATAGCGGGAGCAATTGAATTGTGTGTTGTTTTGTCTCCCTCTGCAGGTAAACATGATAATTACAACAACCCCTCAAAAATCCTCATAGCGTCAATGAAGTACCGAAGTTCATGATTTGTTATTAATTACCAATGTCTTTTAAACATTTAAGAGTAGCAAGAAATATATGAAGCTACGGAATTACTGTTCAGGGTTGTTGGGTTTTTTTTTGTTAACGTCATAGTCCTGCGGCGGAAGTGTTTTTGTCGGACTCATATTGATGACGTACCTTCGTAGTGCAGTTGAAACTTGACAGCTGAGCAACAAACGCGTCAAAAATGAGCCAATTATCAGTATAACAAAGGTTTTCGTGTTCAAGATTGGTTGTTTTTTTATGTCAGCATGAACTGAACCTGCCCATCACCCTGATACTGCTGCACATTGGCATTTTGGCGCACTAAAGGCTGTTAAACAGACAACATCATGTCGTTTTTGGTGGACTCAGTCATCATGTTCACCTCTCAGGTTTGTTGAGTTGGTACATTTTGACAAATATCAACGTTATTTCTTCCTCTGAACAAGATTATCCAGAACGTGTTGGTAAATAGCGTTATTTTAAATGTTACCTGGCTAGTTGTGTAGTTAATTGTGCTCCGTTATTTAAGTGTTTACTTCTAGTTACATACAAAGGGTTGGAAAAGTCTGAGTGGGCTTAACTGTGCTTAAGTTTTCATCCATCAGTAGTGTAAGATTCAATGTTGCTCACGTTTACATACTATTATACAAACTCTTCAATTCAAATTCAAAACCCCAAATAACACAAACTTAAACGTCCCCTTCAGACATGTTTTAAGATAATAATTTGTATCTGATGTGGTTTTTCCACAAAAAAGTTGAATTATCTTGCTAAAGTCTCTCCCTCATTAAAAATCCAGAATCTATAAATATACTAATATTTTTTCATTCCAAAAGTTTAACTGTTGGACACAAGAGGGATAATGATTAGCTGTAACGTCTGTTCTCAGTGTTTGTGCACTAGAGGCTTCAAGTTTCCACATCACAATTAGAATTTGAATTTTGGACCAGGATTGGCTGTGTCAAAAGACAGGGTTGATTGGCATTGTTGTACATCTACTGCATATCTGTGTAATAATAGCTATACTATACATATACAGTGTATGTACACTTATTTGTCCTGAATCTTTAATTTCATCTCGTGCATTTTTAATTTACTGTATGCAAAACTGACAGTAATGCTGTTCTGTATATTAAAGAATGAGATACAGAGGTGCATCCTTGTTTTTAATGTGATGTTGGTTTATGAAGAATCAAATATTCTCAAAAGACTAGTGACACTGCAGTCCTACCCATTGTTAGTGTGTGTGTTTGCGTTATGAGTGTCAAAGTACTTTTTTGGGAGACACATTTTATTAGAGTAATGAAATGATGACATACAGACATGTATTTAGTTTGTTGGTTGCATTAGTGCATTACGGATGTGAAATTAACTGTAATGCCAACCTGAATGTTGGCAAAGAGAATTGTCTGAAGGGGTTCAAAAAGTGAAATCAGTATTGGGAAATTAATTTTATCATGTGTTTAATAAAACTCATACACACAAAAACTCCTCAAAATCTTGATTCAAACTTGTTTAAGAACTTGTTAGCTTGATGAAACCAAGACAGGAAAAATATATTTATTTGTAATGAACATTTCTTAATTGCAAAATGTGACAATGTAATCTTCTCGTTCTTTCCCTACACCAAATAACTTCCATTTAATCCAACACAGGTGCTGTTCTTCGGATTTGGATGGTTATTCTTTATGCGGCAACTTTTCAAAGACTATGAGGTACAGTGTTATTCTAAGGCATTCACTTTATGTGTTGACTTCTCGTTCAGACAGAGTGATAATTCCAATCAGAAAAACATGACACCTTAATTCACTGATCCATAATTTCCAAGAGATTTCCTGGAAAGAATGATGTAATGTAGTACTAATTAGGGGGAAAATAAAGGCAGTGGTCAAATGGTTGCAGTTAATTGATATGGCACCCTAGAGTCTTTTAATAGGTGCACATTAGTTTAGCAAAATGTGTGTAAATGGGAAAATGTGTTACAGTTAAGCATACATATTAACATATATGGAGAAAGTTTTCAATAATGAACAAATAATTGATATTACTTGACTTTAAATTGACATTTCTCTAAAGGAAATTCATATTTTCCCATAATTAGTACCAAATTATATAGTTATAGCTAGAGGTCCTCTGTGGTAAAGGTCTGTTTTTGTATTCGTCGACAGGTGCGTCAGTACGTCGTTCAGGTGGTTTTCTCGGTCACCTTCGCTTTTTCATGTACCATGTTTGAGCTCATCATCTTCGAGATTCTGGGTGCCTTAAGTAGTAGGTAAGTACATTTTCTGTGCAATATAACTGTGTTTCTTTGCTGCTTATTGCTCATGAAGAATTTTAACCTCAATGTCTTTGCCACAGTTCCAGGTATTTCCACTGGAAGCTGAATTTGTATGTGATCCTGCTGGTTCTCATCTTCGTGGTGCCTTTCTATATTGGTTACTTTGTTGTCAGCAACATACGCCTGTGTAAGTACAGCCAGTTTTGACTATTGAAAGATAAGACAGTGTTACTAAAATAGCTGATGCTGTTTGACAGATGTTATTTTACACAGTATGTCACAAAGCTGTTTGCGATGTGTGTGTGTCTGCAGTGCAGAGACAGAGGCTCCTTTTTGCCTGTATGGTGTGGTTTACCTTCATGTATTTCTTCTGGAAGTTGGGAGACCCATTTCCGATCCTCAGTCCAAAACACGGTGAGTGCGCAACCTTCTCCTCACTTGACACCTTTATACCGATCTGCAGTGAATATTTGAAACAATTGTGCTTTATGGGTGTCTTATTTCTCATAATGTGAGAGTCCTTTATTTGCGAAGAGTGTTGAAAAGCAAGCAAAAAAAACAAATTATGCTTTTTTGATTGATTTTTTTCAGTCTGTTGTTGTCTTTTCTTCAGGCATCCTGTCCATTGAGCAGCTAATCAGTCGTGTTGGTGTGATCGGAGTCACTCTCATGGCTCTGCTGTCTGGCTTTGGTGCTGTCAACTGTCCTTACACGTATATGTCTTATTTTCTCAGGTAAGCTCGACTATGGGTTTTCGCTGTCTGCTAATGCATTACTAATTCCTATCCTCAGATGTGTCTCTGTTTACATGGCAGCACTCAGCCACATGCTGCCATTATCTTCATGCTTCCTAGTTTGTTGTGTTCACAGAAATGTAACAGAAAGTGACATCCTTGCTTTGGAGAGACGGCTGCTCCAAACTATGGACATGATTGTCAGCAAGAAGAAACGGTAAGTTAATTAAAAATAAATATAAACATTTCTAAAACAAATCATTGTGAAATGACAATGTGCTTGTATTTTATGCATAGCATTGCAATGACACGGAGGCAGATGTACCAACGTGGGGAAGACCAGAACAAACAGACAGGATTCTGGGGCATGATCAAGAGTGTTACCTCCACACAAACAGGCAGCGAAAGTATCCTTTACTGTAATGCTTAAACAGATGGCAAAAAGTTGTCATTTGAACAAATGATCTGCAGTATTTGTAGTAGACGTCAGCCTTGACTTCTTCCGTCTAGACCTCTCTCTGATCCAACAGGAAGTTGATGCTCTAGAGGAGCTGAGTCGACAACTCTTTCTTGAGACTGTGGACCTGCAAGCCACTAAGGTAACACACACACACACACACACAGTGTACCATGTTCCACTGAACTAAGGAGGAAACAAAATGGATTGAAAACAAATTTTTGTGACTTTTTAGGATTTTCTGTTGAAAGAAATGAGTGATAGGCAGGTTTTCAACACTGACCTTCTGGCTTGTTAATTGTCCCTGTTGTAACTGCACATCTAGTTTTACCATCTAAATCCAAACGGAATAAAAGCATTCAGACTGATATTTAGCTTTGTATGCAGCGTTCTTTCATTGCTCTTTGTGTGCTTATCTGAACAGTTTATAGCTGAATGTTATCAGTTTGCAGCTTTATTATCTGTTAACCTGCGCACAGGGATGGGTGCTTGTTTGTGTTTAGCCTCTTTTTGTGTAGTCATTCCCTCCCCCCTCACTTGATCAGTGGGCAAAAAGAGGTGGGGGAGTGCTGAGCCAGTCTAAGAGGTAGTTAAGAGCACACATCATAGGATTTGTTACATGCAGACCCATAATTAGCCTTCTTTCAGTCTGACTAAGGTAACCACGACCAGAGTGATGTCTAACTGTTGCAGTAAGATACTTGGGTTTATACTTGGGTTTATAGTTAAAACTAGTTAAAAGTTTCACACCCCAAGCACATTATCATCCCATAGGAGATTTCTTGTCACATGAGTATAAGTTCACTGAGAATTTCCTAAGATAAGTATTTGGATTTTTAGAGCTAGATGTTCAGTTTTCCTCATCAGCCACTCTGTCCTCCATTTGGTGCTGAGTAGAGTTCAGTGCTAGTGCTAAAGAGTTCAGTGTTAGGTCTGTGTGAGTTTGTTATCAAGATTACAAATATGCACATCAACACACATTTATCTATACACACTCCACCCATTTTGATTACCTGTTTAACTATGTACGATAAATTATTATCTGTTCCTTATCTAACACATAAAACGGTTCTTTATCTTTAGGAGCGAATTGAGTACTCAAAAACATTCCAGGGGAAATACTTCAACTTCCTTGGCTACTTCTTTTCCATCTATTGTGTTTGGAAAATCTTCATGGTGAGAACAATCACGGTCATATTCTGGCATTTTGTCTTTTTCTCACACTTATAAATACTGCAGTGCTATGGTGCTCACTCAGTTACATAATCACATTTTGTTCTGTTTAAAGATTAAATGGGACTTTGCCTCTTTTTAAGTCCTATTCTGTCTGTCATAGGCCACTATAAACATTGTGTTTGATCGGGTTGGAAAGACGGATCCAGTGACAAGGGGTATTGAAATTACAGTGAACTACTTGGGCATCCAGTTTGATGTAAGACCTTATTCTCTTTCTACACACATCTGCAAAAATAGAGTCACATATCATACAGCAGCCCATCGTCATCTCTCTGCCTGCTTTTTCTGCAGTGACCCCGGTCATAGTTGCTTTTAATCTTTTTACACATAGACATATATTTGATTGAGTCTTCACAGCTTGTATGAATTTAAATGAATAAATGATTAATATAGATTGAAAGGTGTCATCCTCTTTCCCTACTCTAATTTCCTTCTTCATTACATTGCTTTCCCTTTTCTTTTTGTCTCTTTCTCTCCTTTTCAGGTAAAGTTTTGGTCCCAACACATCTCCTTCATCTTGGTGGGAATAATAATCGTTACGTCCATACGAGGCCTCCTCATCACCCTCACGAAGGTAAAACTATCGCATGAAACATGTTGAAATGGCTACCGATCTTGAGGTAAATAGTTTTATTTAATGTTATGTCTTCTAACTAAAGATTTGATGCTTTATTTTTAGTTCTTCTACGCAATATCGAGCAGCAAGTCATCCAATGTCATCGTGCTTGTCCTCGCTCAGATTATGGTGAGTGTGTTTGCTTTATGTTTTTCTTATTAAACAGAGTACAGTCTACACACAACGGTCAAATCAGATAATTCTTTGTCTATGTTTCACTATATTAGGGGATGTATTTTGTGTCATCGGTACTGCTGATGCGAATGAGTATGCCGCTTGAGTATCGCTCTATTGTGTCAGAGGTACTGGGAGAGCTGCAGTTCAACTTCTACCACCGCTGGTTTGACGTCATCTTCCTGGTCAGCGCCCTGTCCAGCATCCTCTTCCTCTATCTTGCGCACAAGCAGTCACCAGAGAAACACATGGCCCTCTGATCCTCTACGATTTTTCCCACCTGGACATGATTTCTGACTTAGAGTGGGACTTGTAATCTGTAATTAAGGGATATCCAGGTATCTCATTTTTTAAATAATGGATATGATTATCTGCACTGCCTTTTCCTGAATCAGGAATGGCTTATTGTTGGATGCGAGTGATGGGAATCTATTAGAGCACACCAGGCAACAGCTTTGAAAGTGGACTATATTGAATTTAAGTGTTTACAGAAGAAATGTTGATATTAGAAATTTAAATGTACTTTGCAAAATGCAAACACTTTGTTCTCTTTGCTTTAAAATTTTCAGTCTTTTGGCCAAATTGTGCTTTTCTTTTAGTCTGTCTGAACACACTGGAGCTGTACTGTTCACGGCACATCCCTGCTTCACTCCCACTGAGGTACAAATGGACTCTACAATTAAATTAAAAAAATTAAAAAAATTAAATTAAATAAATGATGTATTTTCATTCAATTGGGAACATAAACAAATATCTATGCAGTAAAAACATAATTCAGATGGTATGTGTGCATTTATTTCTGTTCATGGAATGTGTCGTTCATTTACATTTATTACAGAAATTGGGAACAACAAAGTAGAGTTCAATTTAAATAAAATAAATTGTTAATAAAGAGAAAGAAACCCCATAAAAGGCAACATTATTAGTTTTGGCCTTAGTTCTAGGGGCTGTAGTTTTAATTTTAGTAACATTGCTAACCTCATTTATGAGAAAGACATTACTCTGTTCATTGCACAGGCTCATCAACAATCTTTTGTTAGTGTCAAAGGAAGACAAAAGTATTTAGGAACATGTTTTTGTTCTCAGTGCTCCAACAGTGGATGAAACTATTTTTCTGATTGAAAGCTACTAGACATTTGAAAGGTGAATTATAGTTGCTCTACACTCTCCTTTGTCTCTTCTGTGATCTTAGATATGTAAAGCCCATAAAGCCGATTCTTGGAAAAAAATAGAATGATGGATCAACATTGGTTTGAGAATGGCCAGTTCAGGAAACATGTCCTAAAGGTGGCTTCTCAAAGTCTCTCATCGATGGTGTCCTGAGATGAAGATGATGACACAGATGAGTTCTGTGTAGAGAGAAAATAAAATCACAATTATTTTAGCCACAGAACATTTTATGATGTTTTTTTTTAAGTGATAAAGGGGGATTGACATCATGATATATGTCTTGATTCCTTGTGAAGATGCAGAAATTCCATGGCCATCTGTAAACAAGAGTCTGTAGCAATGCTAGCAGTACTGTGAGGCTGTACTTTGGCACGAGGGTGGTTTGAGCTAAATGCTAACGTCAGCATGCAAACAATGACAATGCTAGCATGCTGATAGCATAGTAACATTTGCTAATTGGCACAAATGATAACGAATGATGACACTACATGAAAAGTTAAGCCACCAAAGTTATTATAATTCATCCTGAGGGTGGCATGGATGTCTGTACCAAATTTCATAGCAATCCATCGAATAGTTGTTGAGATATTTCACCCAAAACTACAAATGTCAACTTCATGGTTGTACTAGAGGAAAAGGCAGAGGATCACCAAATTCATTAGAATTCATCCTCTGAAGACCATGAATGTATGTATTAAAAAAACTGGATAGGATTCCACCACTCAACCTTTCTGCCAGTTTTCGCGAGTCATCATTGGCAGTATTGCAGCGAAAAAAAAACCTGCAGCCCAAAAAGCAAGCTTTCATCTGTAAAACTGTTGAAAGGAAACCTTGAACTGCAAATAAGGTCAATTATCACTCTTTGCATTTTAATTTAATAATTTTGAATCCATGAACATTTTATATTTATAAAACTTTACACAAGCCTAGAAAAGCGAACTCATGGGCGGGGCCAGTGGGAAAAACACTACTGCTAGAAAACTCTGTTGGCTCATGTGCCAGTGGGCAATTTTCATTCAAGTGACTAGGCGCCATCTATGAGACGGTATCCAGGTCCTATAATACATCCACACCAAAATTTAATGGCAGTAGTTATTGAGATATTTCAGTCTGGACAGAGGTTTGACGGACTGACATTACCATCCACTATCATGTCCAAAACTGTGGACACTTTAAAAAGCTCTGCTCACCCTTTCTCTTGCTGGTTCAGTAGGAGTTTCTGGTCTTTCCACTTCCTCATGTTTCTCCTCCTTACAGGCCTCTGGAGTGTCTGCAGAGTGGACTTGAACATAGGATGCTTCCCCAAGGAGCCGGCGTGTGATAGCCACTCCTCTAGCTTTAAGTTGGTCGTAGACGCTCTTTTTAGCCACCAGCATCTCCAAAGAGTTACCGGTTCTGCGGATAATAGCCACAGCTTCTTCATGGCTGCTCTCCTCCACATTCACACCGTTCACTTCCACCACAATGTCGTCGTCCTCCAGACCTGCCCTGTCAGCCGCTCCACCCTTCACCACCTTAGACAAAGTGCATCCAAGATCTTTAACAGTTTGATTTAAAATGGTAATGATTATAAAGTGGACGTCTTTGCAAGTCTTACCTCTTTAATGTACTGACCACACACACCCTGGATGCCGTTTAGGTGAAAGCCAAAGCCAGCTGCAGTCTTCTCCATCTTACACAGTTTAGGCTTGAGCTCCTCTTCTCTCTCCTGAACAGATGTGGCTGGTCGGACAGGAGCAGGTAAACTGAGAGCCTCTGTGTAACTAGGCGGAGAGAGGGAGTCCTTCCTCTCCTCCCAGAATAGCATAGGAGACACTCGCCCCTGTGTGGGACACAACATAACATTAGAAATTGTTTGCACTCTACACTGAAGCTGCTCAATTTCATCTGTGGCACCCTGCCTTACCTGCTTATACATTTCATCCGTTTCTTTGTCCACCACTAGGAGGCAGCACTTGTTGCCACTCTGCCTGATTCTCGCCACCACCTGCTCATGGCTGCAGCTGTCCACTTCCTCGCCATCCACAGCCACCAATCTGTCCATATCCTTCAGACCTGCTCTTGCTGCAGGACTGCCTCTGTCTATGTTCTTGATGAGATGTCCTGTATGGTGTCAATGAGAACATTGTCAAAACGCCTCATCTCTGCAGTTTTATGTTAGTGAACATAGCAGTTAATTGATTAAAAACCTTGCCTGTTTTGGTTGGCTCCTCTCGGAGCAGGAAACCATACCCATCAGATCCTTGGATCATGTCGATGATGCGTGGCTCGAGAGGGAGGTAATTGATTGTAGCTAATGATGCTACTATCTTGATGTGCTTATTCTGGTAGTACATGTCAGTTTCCTCGTCAGTCAATAGGAACATGATGCTACTGCCTGCCAGCCTGATCTTGTCCACCACTTGTTCGTGTGTGTAGTCCTCCACGTTTACCCCGTTGATTTCCACCAGACGGTCATTTACTTTGACCCCTGCCCTATCCGCCACATTTCCTGACTGCACATCTATCATGAACAAACCGTGCTCACCTAAAGAGAATGTTACAGAAGATACTGAATAAACATAGCAAAAATGTTTGTGCTGAGATTACAGAGACAGTTCTCGTTGTCAGACTTCTAAAAATAATAGTTATTCATAAATCAGTTACAAGTTATAAGAACAACTTGTCTTTGTGTTGTGAAAAATCCCTTTGGCTGATGTTTAACCTCCTCCAGAATGACAATTGACAGTCAATGGACCATTTGACCTCTGACCTTCTATAAAAACACTGCATAACAACTGAACCAAAATATATGGATTGGTGTTGTGTTTCTCACTTTCTGATTAGCCATGTCTGTAGTTATAAATGTTAATGTTATTAATAATGGGTTTTCACAATGATCCAACAAATCTACTGTTGTAAATGTCAATAAGTTGGTAATAAGCAGCTGTGGTAGCTGCTATTTTACAAGTCCTTTAATTTTATAAAAAATCTCCTGGAATAATTGGAGTATTTGTATGCTGTGGTGTATGTTTTTAAAGGTTTAGGTTTTTTTTTTCAATTTTATTTTTTACATTTTTCCAAGTTGTGACTCCCCTGCTCTGCCTCTTCAGCTCACCTTTGACTGATCGAAGAGAAAACCCGTAGCCTGAGCTGGACTTGACCAAGTAGCAGAGTTTGGGTTTCAATGGGTGTTTGGCCACACCATTGGCAACCAGTGTGTTGTGAGAGTCAGACAGGTTTACTCCCTGTGCTTGCTTGTAGGAAGTTTCATCCAAGATGTGGAAGGTGACAGTTGCTCCGCTGTTTCTCACCAGGTCCACCACCTGTCCCAGGGGAACACATACAGTAGCCGAAGGGTTACAAGAAAGATGCAGGTCACAGAATAATATCAACAGTCTTAAGAGTTATTATTGATTTGATGAATGCACCGCAGTAATTCCACATCCTGCTTACCTCTGAATGTGACAGTCCATCAACAAATGCTCCATTAACTCGTAGGATGCGGTCTCCATCTTTCATGCCAGCCAGTTCAGCTGGACCTCCCATTTCCAGGCAGCGGATCAGGTGACCATCCTCGCCATGCTCCACCCTCAAGTAGAAGCCAAATGTCTGACCCGGCCTCTTGGTTAGAGAAATCACCTTTGGCCTGTACCCAGCCATGTCCTGTCATAGAGGAGAGAGTTAATGATGTGCACATAATCACAAAGTTTTATCTTCTAATGTCCTTCAAGAAATGTGTTGAATCCTTTGGTATTTTTGACTGTAGGGAACACAGTCAAAAATACACCCACCCCTTTTTTTCCCCCTGTCACTACTGTCACCCTCCAGCACAAATATTCCTTTAATGGAAAATAACCCTGAACCTGAATAAGTCATAGAAGTGCTGATAGCTTCAGATAGCAAGTTAATCTTCGATGTCAGTGCTGCAGCGACAGTTAATGGTTAATAGCAAGGCAATGCTGAATGTGGTGACGACTTGACTTTAAATAACAGCCTGAACTTTGAATGCACAGTAAGGAATGTCTCTGTAATCATCTTTAAAACTGTTATTTCCAAATGGAAAGGTCATAAAGGAGGTGTGTGTAAGGACAGGTGTGTGTGCACTGATATGTACGTATGACAAGGGAATAACAGAAAAGGCAGAAAATATTGTAATCCACTCCGACCTTTAAAAATGTAGAAAAATTCAGTTTGTAATGTTATATGTAAGATGTTCATCATGACAAACGTTTCACTGCTGCAACAGTACTTTTTACTGACAAAATTTTAGTCAGTGATGTTTTACCGCAAATTTATTAACATAGACTGGTCAAAATGACCTAGCAAACATCTGAATAAGATCCAAACACTTTTTCATTGATACTGTTTTCCAACAGCTTTGTGTTTTTCTTCTTTTACAAGAGAACAAGTCATGCTATTTTTATCAAATGTTGAATGTTTTCCAACTCGAGGTTAAAAAAACCAACATATTACTCTGTACTTCAGGAAAATTGGGTTTTTCTTTGGGTTTGAACTGCACTCACAAATGTGAATTTGTACACGTGTCCCCAACAGTGGGTATTGCAGAGATTAAGAGGTTAGTAGATCCAGTATAAAATACAATACACTTGAGATAATATAAACACACTTAAAACTATTTAGTAATTTTTCAAAAATAGAATAGGGTCAGTAAAAATTCCCTCCTTTCAGGTTCATCTTGTAACATCTTGTGAACTCTATCTAATCATGTCATATGAAATCATTAAAAATCAAACTCACCAGCTCGTCTCTGCTCAGTGTCCTGGTCCCAAGGAAGAGCTCACCTGTCACTGCTTAGCTGATATATCTTGTATCTTCAACCTGTCCTTCTCCTCCTTGCTCCCTCCCTCCTCCCCCTCTCCCTGTTTCTGAGGGAACTTTGACAGGCCAAAGGTTAGCCTAAAGGCTGAGTTATTTAACTGTGACTCGTGTCAAGAATGCCTCAAGAGACCATGTGCAATCTGTCCTTTGAAGAGAAGTACATACAGTACATACAGTCAGAATTACGTCAGAGGAAATACAAATTGAGCAATTGTGCTCATTTGCATAAATCACATTAGTGCTCAACATTTTGATTATTTGTGTAAACAAAATTTACTTTAAGCTCTCTGTAAAGAGGAAAAAGTATCTTTTGGGTGTTGATGGTGAAAAAAAACTGTCTTAACCATTTTGTTTAGACGTTTTTAAATGCACACACCTTGGGAATATTTGGCACCTGTTTATATTAAGTTGCCTGTTTATAGTTCATTATTTTGGATGCTGTTGTTTCTAATGCTGTTGAATTGTATTGCTTTATACTGTATGTTTCAGTTCATCCCATTAGATCTTTATTACAGTATTTGCAGCAAAGTTTGCAGCTAAGCAATTAATACACATACAACAACCATAACACAACAACAAAAGGAAAAACAACAGTTAAAAACAAAACAAAACTATGGTTTTTACTCTGTGTGGAAGTCTGCTCAAAAATTTTTGCTACTTAATGGACGCATTTTATTTTTTAGAGCATCATCTATAAAGTTTACACAGTTCAGGGTTTGTATATGTGTAGTTTAGTCTACCAGGTTTATGGCTTTTGTTGTCTGTAACTATGTGAGAGTCGCTTGGTTATAAAAGGGTTATTATGATACTGCTGTCCTTGGTATGGGGCAAAGGTGACAAAAACTCAAGCAAGGCCAAGTAAAACAAATCTGCAAACAGTAAAGGTTGATTCATTACTGTGCCCAGAGATGCTGATGTCTACAGCAAGAGATTTTTGTACAGTGGCCATGTTTAATAATTCTGCTTGGAATTCAATTAACATGATTTTGATGTTATCTTTAGTTTCTAACCGCCTCCATGGAGACTGTAATGATCAGTTAGGGGAAACCCATTATATGATCAAGTGATAGTTTGGTACACTCAATCATCAGCAATCATTTGATAATGGTTTTGACATTAAGTAGACAGATTCAAAAGAAAGAAGTCAGATTAAAACCCTCCAAGATGTCAGTCTGCTGGAACTCAATTGGTGCTTTGCCAAACATGATGCTGCCATCTACTGTTGTTTGAAGATGATCACTGGACAGTCTCACACAATGCATCCAGGGTTAGAAAATATATTGTGATAGTGAGGTGTAGTTTATTTACTTTAGATATACTAATGCAACATTTTATTTTGAGTTTGGCAACACATGCGTTTGTGTGTGTGTGTGTGTGTGTGTGTGTGTGTGTGTGTGTGTGTGTGTGTGTGTGTATCTTGAAAGAGTGTTGAAGTGCTCACCTCTTACAAAAGTGAAAGCATGTATATCACAATGTAAAAACATTCGATTACAAGTGGAAGTCCTGTATTTTAAATTGCAGAAGATCAATATAGATAAATAAAAAAGGGCAGTATTGTACTTCAGTATCAAACATAAATTACTCATTCTGAACCTCTGAACCTTTCAGAATGTTAATTATTAATGCACTAACGTGTAAAGTAAGCAGTATTTTGTGTTGTTGGTGCAGTCTAGACTCTAGTAATGTGTCATAATATCGGTTAGGCATTATCCTCATATCTCCAATTTTGGGGATCAGTTGATGACTCACATGCTCCTTCACAGGTTGATATCAATCTGTAACTGCAAACTTTCTAAAACTCTTAAAGCTCTTCATGTGAATAGTACATTGCCATCAAGTTGTTTTTCACACTGCTGCCTTTTACAGCACTTTTCTGCAACCGGCGGTAATGTATATTGACATATGTATATATAAGTAACTGTTTACGGAAAGGCTGACAGTAGTAGTATAGAAATAGTATAGAACTGATGATACAAACAATACAAGAACCCGGTGATTGAACATCAGTCGGTCTGTTTTCACACAGCACCTAGGAGAAAAACATGAGGGTGCAGGATTGTGCTGGGAACTGGGAACAACAATAGCAAATGGAAAAATTTGTGCAGGGTAGGGGACGTCAGTCTCACTGCTTGTACACACTCTCTCACACACATACACTTTCAACCCTGCAGCCATTCACTCACCACCGGTCTGGAGCCATGTTTGAACAATCGATCTCAGGTCCAGGAGCCACAAGCAGAGGGGAGATGAAGTGAGTGGAAGGAGACAGAAATCCTCTTCAGCTCGGCTTAGCACTGATGCATTCACTATCCATTACCTTCAGTCATCAAACATAGCTGAATGTATTTCCGTGATGCTGACTGCCTAGATTGATGCGTTGTTGTTTATTTGGTCTGAAACATAATCTTAGTGGTTTTTACGATAACTGCAGCAGAAATATGCGTATACAGTAGCAGCAGATGATACAGATGTGAGCTCTAAAGTGCCACACCATCAGTGATTATCTCCAACATGCCTTCATCAGCAGTGGAGCATCAGTAATCAACATGTCATGCCATTTTGTGATTACCACTCTCAACAGGGAGCACTAGTCTCTCTCTTCATCTTGATTGGCATCCTCACAAGGCTTGTTTATCTGGGTTAAGTGGCTCTGCACATGACCTGCCCGAGCCAGCTCATTAGACCAGGAGAAAGATTAGAGGTGAACCGCAAGAAGTAATGGCTCATGTTTTTCTCTAGGAGTCATTTGAGCGTTCAGAGGCCAAGCAGACGGTCTCAGCTCTCCATAGCAATAACACGCCTCAAAAAACAGCGACATTTCAACCTCACAAACAGACTCTCTATTGCCTTGTACTGTACAAAACAAGCATGAAACCTGTCCAGGGCAGGTCCATTCCAGGAATATATTACGTCCATGGCACACTTCCAGCTCTATACAAGAAAATGGTGCCACTGTCCAACCGGACAATAATAAGACCAGTAGAAGCAGTCATTATGAAGCAAATTAAGCTTTTGTTAGACAAAATAGAATAATAGAATATGGAGTGGAACAAATGTGGAGTCAGAATGATGTGAAAATGTAGCTCCACTGAAATAATCAAATCAATCAGAACATCAAGCACATCTGGGAACTTAGTGGTATTTTTCCTGCTCATCATTGCAAATATTTATACAGTTATTCTATGCATGATTGCTCTTCCGCAAAACAATGAAGCACACTGACATCCATCAGTGCTGATGTGTCTTCGGACAACACAGGAGCGCAGTGAGGTAGAGGCAATTTCTTTCATTGCATTCATTTATATCATGAAGATGAATTTGGACAGATTTGAATGAGTCACTGAAACTGTAATTATACTGCCAGTGGTAGTTGTAGTCAAAGCTTATCTTTATCCTTAAACCACCTGCCTATATTGTCTTCTTATCTGCCACCTGCAGGTTTAGTTAACTTTAGGCAACTGAAACTACTTGTTAGGGAATGATTGTGGTCATAGTTAAAAGGAAACAAGCTTGTTGGTAGGAAAAGGATGGTAACAATAGTTTCTCCACTCTTGCCGCACGCTGTTGCTCTATAGCTCACACAGACACTCCTACATCATCTATCCATAAATGTTGATGAGTGAGCAAATAATTTAAGTGACCACAGATATCAATTTTACAATCACAGCCAGAGGATGGAAGGTACAGACACAGACACAGAACCAATATGTGGAAAATCCCTTGCAGACATTTTAATATCATAGGCTTTAATCAGTGTCTTCAGGAGGAGAGTTGATAGCCTAAAGATGGTAATTATGATGATGATCATGAGCAAGATATGATGAGGATTTGTATCAAGTCACCTTCACATATTGTAGATTTACAGATTCCCATCAAGTTCATGCCCTATAATTACACAGGAATGAGACATGAATGTAACATTTATTGCTGATCCTTCAACCACCTGCCAAAGACAGGGAGGTGCTCTTACACACCACATGAGGGCAACAGTGCGCATGTTTAACCACCATAGGCGTTAGTTCATCAAGTTATTAAAGCATTGGTGAAGTGGCACCTGATTTCATTTGCAAAAAGCTGTCAAATGTCTTTCACCAATAGGGCCTACTCTTTTCCAAACTCCCTGGTTTTGTTCATTTACGTTTTCAAAATGAATCTTACCTGCTATTGTAGTGATACAGTTTATCTATAACAAAAGATAGTTTATTTGGAATCAAATAACATGGCAGGTAGTGGCGATATTATCACTCCAAAGAGCAAGGCAAGAAATCATTGTTATCCGTAAATAACACTCTTTCTGACTGTTTCCAGCTCACTTAAATCATTATTTTTGAGTTCTCTTAAGAAAATAATATCAATTATTTTAATTATAACTGAATTTTCACTTATCAAATTACCACCACTGAAGTATACATTGTCTATTTTTCACTTTATTTTATCTTCTTCTTCTTATTATTATTAAGTGGTTTTATTTACCATCTTATGTACATTCATACTTTATGTTCAATTTATGTCTTTCTTCATGTGAAGAAGTTTGTGCATGTGATTCCCTTTGTTGTTAAGCACTTTAAGTTGCATTATTATTATTACTAATGTCATTATTATTATTATTATTATTATTATTATTATTATTATTATTATTATTATTTTATGGTGGGACACATAAAAATGTCGGAACAGGCTACTTTTAAAGCAGGTCAGGTAAAAACATACAAAAAAAAAAAAAAAAAAAATCAAAATCAATTAGCCAAAAATCACAAAATCTTGATGCAAATAGGGTTAAGTAGCCTATCCATGTGTTTCATACTACAGGGAGACTCTGCTGAATGATTTATTATTATTATTATTATTATTTTTACGTTTTATCGACTTTCCTATCTAGAGAGACACAATATTATCTGTGCGTTGGGCATACATGAGATAAAACATTTTGCCCAAAATCAGACCAATGGCAGACTGATGTCTCATTGTGCGTCTCTCTCTCTCTCTCTCTCTCTCTCTCTCTCTCTCTCTCTCTATATGACTTCAGTCCTCTCCACTCCGCGCTTATTCTCTTTCTCCATGCGTTCACCGACCCTTGAATAAAGCGTGTGATGCCACAGAAAGACACATCTACAGTAAAGGTGACACAATCAACGACAAAAGAAGCAAACTATTTTTTCATTTTGGAAGTTGGGAAGCGATAAATTGCCTCAGTCGCATGATGGACTATGGATGCATAGTTCTGTTATTTTACCACTTTAGAAGCTCAGAATAAAATTGATAGAAGGTCTGATTTGAACTTTTTCTAACCTCAGTGACAATATAAATCAAAAACATGGATCTAAATGAGACATCTACATCCTCCGAGTGCGCCGGGGCGCAGACTTATGCGCTGCAAAGCGGAGACTTTAACGGGAGCTGGGAGACATCAAACATCACCTGCAGCAACACGTCCACACTCCACATACCTCAGCGTGTGAGACAGAGAGGTGAGCGGCCATTTAATATATTACCAAGAGGTTAATTCAAAGGTGCAACTATGAGCTCATTTTGTATGCTGAAGCAGTCTGCTCTTGAAAGGTGCTATTTAAATAAACCTGACTTAGTTTACCTCCACCTGGTGATCACAAGGAAGCGAAACTCAATTATGCGCTAGTAGGTTAATTGTATCTTTCCTTTAAAATACAAACACCCACTTCCTTTTACTTCAGTTTAATGTTGGTGCCTGTAGATTCATCAAGATATGTGAACTCTAAACTGAAGTAAACTGATTATTTATGGTTTTCGCTCTCTCTCCAACAATTATTGATAAAATAAGAATTTTAATACACTTTTTTGATATTTGATCATATATGATAATATTTTGAAATAAAATATTCTTTTAATATTCCAGTCATTAATCCTATTTAAAGGATTATACAGTGAATAACGTTAATGAGGGCAATAAACTAAGTGGTTGACACCATTGCAGTCTATGTTCATATAGGGCAGATCAGGCTTTAATCTTTCACTGGGACATGGTTATGATATTCAGATGTATCAACCTCTCTTGTCAACATAAAATTATGTTGTTGTTTTCTTTGAAGTCAAACAAGGGATTGATCCATCCATAAAAAACAATAATATCTGGCCCATGCCATGGTCATGCTGCTGTGTTCTGCTGCTTTTATGTTCAATATCTATTTCTATTTAACAAGCATTTCCAAGCACTTTATCCAAACTAAGGGTCTAAGGATGGAGCGGGCCACATGTGGTACACTTTGAAAAAGCCTTTTGAGGCAAATTTGTGATAAATTTGTGATTTCAAGAGATATTCACAAAATTGACTTCATTTTGTGAACAAGAAAGAACATTCAAGTGCGTCATCACTCTATATCCTCTCAGTCGTGTCTCCACATGCTACTTTATCAATCAACACTTGCTATTTCCATCCGCCTTCATCCTTTAACAGTTTTTTGTCAGTGTTTCCGTGTGTTGATGAGGTGTGTGAGGCTGCATGCGTGTAAAAGACTGCAGAGATTGAGCACCTCCATTATAACGGTGAGTGTTGACAGAACCAATTCACCATCAACAGTTGATACATACTGCATTATATTCTGAATGATTTTAGTCATTCTTTACCTGTCAACATCTACACATGCCAGTGATTAGTAATTTCAAGTGTCCTGCAGGCATGAGTATAACCCATTATACTGGGCTAAATTGGTACTCTGGAAATTACAAGCCACTCAGGACAAGTAGAGATCAAGACCGATGTGTCTCATCTCTGTAGAGAATTGCTGCAGCATATTTAAGTTGGGAGCCTAAAGCATTTTTTTCTGTGCTATTAAGTAATATTAATGGCCCAAATGCTGTTTCACTCACAGATCCTTGCTTCTTTCCAATTAGACTTTTTCATGGTGGTACTTCTCTCTATTTAGCATTCCTATTGTATCTTCTTAAAGGAACCACACACCCATCTCCTGAAGAGAAAAATGAGGATGTCTGACCTCAAACAGCTGCTGTCACCATCATTATTTCCTCCTTCACCTCAGAAATTACTTCTCCATCACATTCGCTCATTCCTTCTCATCTCTTCTCCTCTGTCCATCACTTTGACACCCTGTGTTTATGAAGCAGATTGAGTTGTGTTACAGTCAGATTCAGTCGCACTCATTTTTCTCCAAACCAGGGATGTCAAAGCAATAGGACTTCTCACAGCCTACGGGTTGTGGTTCTTACCAAGGGGATTTGACAAATTAATTTTTCCTCTCTGGGTGACAGTGAAATTACCTAGGTAATGGTTAGACCCATCAAAATATATATATTGAATGTGCCATGGGTGGCAGAAAATGCACACAGCTCGTCAAGTTGAAAACAGCAGATGTTTAAAATTTTTGGTTTAAGGGGAACTCCACCAATTTCTATACATTAAAATCAGTCATTAGGAGTCCTGCTCAGTCTGTGAGAACTGTGGCTTAATGTCTTCTGTGGCTCTGCAGGAACGTTGTTGAGTTGGAATAAGTAGCCTATAACTTCAAAGGTTTCACCAAGCTTGGGCTCTGAAACTACAATTAATTAAATAACAGAAAGCCTGGGTTACAAACTGGTGTTGTGGAGTTTGAGAGACTTGGATGTTTACCAGGCAGAAAGGGACAGACACATTATATTGAAAATCTTATCTTGTTTGCTTCCCTCTCTTTATGAGCTAAACTGGAGCCCATTTATTACTAAACATTTCAGTGTTCACTGCTTTGTGAGATTTACACCATGAATACTTTTGTGACACATTAACTGAACAGGAGCAAACACATCTCAAAGCAAAGAAAAACCTGGTCTGTATTCAGTGTTTTCACACTGAATGCAACCGAGGCGTCTTTGATTTGGAACAATAACTTGCAGACTGCAGACAAGTACTTTACTGCACATGACTTGACACCCCTGCTGTAGTGTAGATGTTGGTCAAAGTAGCTTTACAGGATGCCAGTCACACCTTGTCTACTGCAGGTAAGTGAGAATATATTTCTAGAGTCAATGAAAATGTGTATGAGTGCAGTTCATCATACAACAGTAGGAGGTCATTACTGTCAGCAGCAACAAACAGGGGGGTTATTAGTCACTTTCAAACAACAACAAAAAAAAAATTAAAACCCTCCTCTGCTTTTTATTTCCCCACTGTTTGTCTCAGGGCTCCACCTCAGCTATTTGTGGATATTTCACTATCTCCATCGCTCACACCCTCTCATCTCACTCTGCATTTTGAGAGCCGAGGTATTTAATACATGCCTGTGTGCGCCAAGCAACCAGCATGTTCTGTTTTCCAATTGGTGTGACCAGGGCCCCCCGTGGATCGTGTGTTTTAGCATGTCAACAGAAAGCAGTTTCCTTCAGTGCCTCCATCAAATGTTCTGGGGGTGCAGTTGGCTTAGTGGCAAGGCTTAGATGACATTTACCATACTGAATTAGCCACTGGCTGTGACATTTACCAATACATCAGTCTTTCAGGAGCAGAAACTGCTTTTCCCTGATAGGTGCAGTGACACCAGGGCCAACTGGGATGGGAAGTGACTTGCAATACATATGTATGAGACAAAGAGAGGGGGAGAGTAATTCATACTCAATATGATGTCCGATTTACTGAATGAGAAAAACAGATGAAACCCTAAATATTCATGGATGGAATATGAACCTCATTATACCATTTCACTGCATATTAATGATCGCCTCTGCCACTGCAGTTAACTTTTCACTTGATTCACTTGATTCATTTTAACGTAGTTGTTAGCAGTGAATTTCTTCCCCAGCCTCTCACCCCCAAGTGTTTAACTGTGGGTGAAATAATAGTAATAATGCATTAGAACTGATACATTACACAAGACAAGGAAATGTTTTAATGGAGTTTGCATTTGCACATGTGAAGTACACTGTAAAATGTATAATATGCATTACACAACATCCTGTATGTATGTGACATATCGAAATATAGACACATTACTGAGATAGTATATATGCACTCTATTAAGATACAAATGGCATATAAACTGAACAAGTAATGGTTTGTTTTTTTGTTTTGTCTGACCTGTCAAAATTATTTCACATAATAAGCAGAAAACCTTTGGAAGATGCAACAAAGGTATTTTATCCTATAACATGCTCTCGGTGCCTCTAGTCTGTAAACAGAGAGCAGACTGTGTGCACACACACACACACACACACACACAAAGCCAGCTCCTCACACCTCTAGTGCTACAAGCATCCCTTCTGTCATTTGGCTCCTCCAACTGAAAATAGTACTACAAATAACTGGTGGAGCTGACTGCAGACTAAACATGCCAAATGGCCAGTGTTATCTGTAATGACTTTTTTCCCCTCTTGTGTAGTAGAAAGTAAGTAGGTGCTACAGCATTTTCACACTGAAACCAAACAACTTGACAATGTAGACTTGCATTAAGCCTCTAGTTTCATTGCTGTGTGGTTTGGAGGTGTGAGTGGGCAAAAATAACAATGACAATGTAGGCAAAGTCAGCTGTAAGAGACTGAAAATATGGGAATGATTGAAAAAGGAGCTACAATAAGTGCATTGGCCTTGTACTGTTCATATCAGTGACTGATATTGTGAACCTGACTCACAGATTGACAACACTTTTTCTGTATTTCTTTAATCCAATACAAAGATTTATCAGCATCCAAGGGGAATCATTTGCTCCATTGTCAAATGCTGTCAAATTAATATTTTCTTACAGTGATTATGTGGACATACAAAATAACAATCAGCCTCAAAGTGAAATGTGGTATTGATTATGTCCAGTACTTTTCTGTGTCATGTCAAGGACAGCAAATGCATGGTATTATTCAGGACTGCATCTGACTTTATTAGGACTATATGTTTGTAAAAAATAAGCTTTTTACAACAACAAAATAAAGAAGACATAGGTGATAAATCATATTAAATAAACCTTATAGCCTGCTGGTTCAATTTGTTGAAGCAAGTAGTATGTTGGCTGGAAATGTTATTAACAAGTGCTGTCGTTTAGTGAAAAAATCCAAAGCTCTAGTTCACTTACAATAATTTATCATGTCAGGCTTTGTATAATATTTGTATAATCTTCCTGCAGTGACATAGAACATATCTGGTGGGGTTTAGTGACTTTACAAGGAGCTTAACACACTCTAACATTTCCTACACAATACTTCTCTGTCATCGCTTTGCATTTATACCTTGCGACTTGTCTTGCAGTCTTGATTATATCATATGTTAACACACATCCTGTTGCAGCTACCCAACAGTGAGTGCATAATATTTTTCTCATATATATAATATTAATACATCTATCAGTCCATGCATCATTCCCAGAGGCTCTCTAGATAACAATGAAGAGATTTGTCCGTCACAGGTGGCGATAAACTGGTCAAAGCTGAGCAGACTGTCGGTGGATTAATAATTGCACATCAGCACAGACTGGCACAAATGGTAGATTCCATCACAGCCAGCAGTGAACACACATCAACATCACACCACTGCTGCAGCATTATATGTGCTTTAGCACTGTCAAAAATAATGTTTCACAAATTACAAATATAACTGACAGTGGGACATGGGGACTTCAAACCTGGATTAACAAAGTTTTTGGTCACTTGGAAACACAACAGTTGATATAGTGAACTTTTTAGCATAAAGTTGGTGGTTTCCACACATAGCAGATAAGGGCCAATGTTAGCATTCATTTGGACAAGTGCACCTTGTTGTGGATATTTTGAGTGATGATCAGCATCAGAAAGCCTGAGCCTAGCCCTTAACCCAAGCAAAGATATTAATCTAATTGGTTCATCAGTTTCAAATTATAGCTCTGTGGCCTCTAGTTACGTTGTAGCTCAAGTCTTTGTCTTGGTTTGTCTGGCAATGGCTTGCATTCTAGCCTTGGTTCGCCTGTGAGGCTCCTGTTTATCAGAGCAATGCATGTGTTATCTTCTGTTTGAGAAAACAGGAGAGTACAGTTTGACATTTTGTAGTCCTGGTCAGCTGTCTCTTTCCGATTCTGAGCTCTGAAAGCCTGAGCCTAGCCCTTAACCCAACCAGAGATATTAATCGAATTGGTTCATCAGTTTTAAATCATAGCTGTGACCTCTAGTTACATTGTATCTCAAGTCTTTGTCTTGTTTTGTCTGGCAATGGTCTGCATTCTGGCCTTGGATCGCCTGTGAGGCTCCTGTTTATCAGAGCAATGCATGTGTTATCTTCTGTTTGAGAAAACAGGAGAGTACAGTTTGACATTTTGAAGTCCTGGTCAGTTATGGAACATCCATAACACACCTAATGAATGTAAGTCCAATACTGACTCTCCTTTTAGCTCTGTTTTGGTCTCCACCATCTCCTGAAGGGAATATCTGACTTCTCAGCTGTTAAATGCTCCATTATGATCACCTGCTAGTTGCTAATTTTGTCCGTCTGATGTTTGGTGCTGAGCAGGATGTATACTGTATTTATTTGTGTCTAGAAAAGATGCTAATAAGAGTGAACCAAACCAAACTGTCAACCAAAACAATAAGCTAGAAGATGCTAAAATAGTCCGTACTGCTAAGGGGAATCACACAGTTGGTGATAATTCTGAGTTTGGTGCTACAAGCAACCCCTTTCACATTACACATAGTCATTTCATCCATTGTTATTAAAAAAAAAAGTTGATCATAGCAGCTTTATGCATTGTCCTTGTATGTCTATCATTTGCATTTTTTATTGTTTTTTTTCAGTTTGTGTGTGCGTGTGTGTGTGTATGTGTGTTTTGAGAAAATAGTTCAATCTTTTGATTATTTACATCTTCCATTCAAAGTCAAAACACCACTGGCTACTCCCATAACAATTTAGACAGAAATCAAAACATTTGCATCTACATACAGATGTGAATATATTCAAATTTATCAAATACCAATACTCGCTTTACACTAATAATATGTATACTATCGCTGTACATGCTCACCATTCAGATTAATTTGTCTCTTTAAGAAACATTACAAGAACTGCTAGATGATAAACTGCATCCTGTTTAAAGTACAGCCACTATAAAAGCCTGTAGAGAAACTTTGACAAACAAAAAAAAACATTCCAGTTGAACATGGGCCATATGTAAACAATATTAATTTCAGGGTTTTAACAGTCATGTTTTTTCGAGCATCTGTATTAATCAATATGGTAAAGTCGTGGAAGAGAGAACCACAGTATAAGAGTGCTCTACTTTATGAAACAGAAATAATAATCTGAGAGGGGTGATTAAAACGAATACCTCTGCTCTACACATGAGCGGGAGCAGCTATTGGAAATGCTGGCCTGAAGCAACAGATAAATGTTCTGAGAGAGTTATCAGTGTTTCCCGCACAGCCAGCTAACACACAGGAAAGCTAATTGGCTTTGATTAGGCAGAAGCCAGTGTAACATATTTCATTAGAACAAGAGAGAGAGAGAGACATTAATAAAGTAGTGTTGGTTCATTTCTCTCACCAATCATCAGGCTGCACATTTTCATTATTCTCTTGAATGCACAATCACATAATGAAACACTTTTAGTTGCTGCCATTTCTGTGATTATGAAGAAACCCTGGAGTTCAGTCAGCAGAGCAGCACTCACCATATTAGAGGATACTGCTTTATATTTGCATATGAGTATGTGAGACAGATGGTAGAGCTACATGTCATTAGATGGGAACACTGTGTGTGTGTGTGTGTGTGTGTGTGTCTCAAAGACAGACACAAGAATGACTGACTTACTGAGTTTTGCTGACGAAGCATAGCCTGAATCCATCACTAAGACTGCAAGTGATACAAAAACATTTGAAAATTGCTGGGTGGATGTAAGAGCATTAAATCAATTTAGTGACATGATGTCATTTGAACCACATACTGTCTTGGAGCCAGGACCTCTCCAAAAAGGAATGTCTGGTGTTGCTTTTCACTTGTTTTGTGTTATGACCTTCTAAAAACAGCTTATTCCACAGAAGGCCTAACATAATTAAAGAGTCAGGATAGTTCACAATAATTAAACCAGTTTGTTAACACAAAACAACAACTGCTGACAAAAGCTGGTGGGCTGGCTAAAAAGAAGAAAAAGAAGGGAAGACACCCACAAAGGGTCGTAGAATCTGGTCTCTCCTCTCTAACCTAAATCCACATAAAAAATAAACCTAACATAAATAAAGCTACGAAAACAGGACTGCCGGACCCAACAAACAAACCAAAGACTAACAAAGGCAAAGCTAAAGCATAACAGAACAAACACAAGAACAAACAGCTGCTGCCAAAGCTGGAAAGTGGAGAAGAGAGTGTGAGTCACATTCCTGCACTCTTTATAAGTCCTCCCTCAATCAAACCAGATCAGGACCATCTGGAAGAAAGTACAACACAGGGGGGGTATGTAACATTTTGGAAACACAACCTGCTACCTTGGACCAAAGCGAACGCTAGCTTACTGGAAACACCTGGTGGTGTACATTTGGGATAACATTAACTACTTCAGCTAAATTGTGCTAACAGGGCAGGTATTGCAGTGAAAAACAACAATCAACAAAGCAACAGTAGTCCCATTCAGTTCAAGGTTTGCAATCAGAAAGAGCAGAAGACAAGTGAACTGTCAATCAACACCCACATGCCAGACATCAAAGTTTTTATAAGTCTTCAAATCTCAGTAACTACAGTGAACTTTCATTTTGTGTTGATTTTGGCAATTTCAGCTGACATGCTAAAGCAGTAGTGAAGACTACATTTCCCATGAGCACCACTACCTTTTGTTGTCTAGCAACATAGTAACAAGTAACAATTGTGATTGGAGTCATTTAAATGTATTTTTAAAAAATCTAATAAGATAAATAAGCTAACTGCGAACATTTAAATTAATTAATTTAAATCAATTACTCTATCTCCTACTTATTTCAAGCCTCGCCTATTCGGAGCTTATATTCCAGCCCACTTGGAGCTGGCACTGATCTGCAGAGATATCCCTCATACACATTGGGAAAGTCAAATCCTGTCTTTGATGTTCCTCAGTTTCATGCCAGTATTTAGAATTTTACAGCTCGACCGTAACCTTGCACTGCTTTTTGATACACAAGCAGATGAGTGGAGCTCAGATTATGTGCCTCTGCCAGATGTGCACAATTTACATATATTACATAATATTTACATTCCAGGTGGATTACTTTAAATCAATCTGGTTTAGGATCAGTTTCATCGCAAGTGAGAAAGGAAAGAAAACATGACTGTTATGTTTTGTGTTCTTGAAGTTGTTGATTAACTATAAAACATGAATCTATCATGGTGTAATCACCTCCATTTCTTAACAAGTAATGTATTTAGATGGCCTGCACATACTGAAAAGCTGTTTTACTTTGCACTTGAATGAAAATGTCGTCAGGGATGAGTCATACAGCTGTGTGGATGTCTTTGCTGCTGTTTCCGTTTAATAAACCTTTCAACTTTTAATTAAGAGCAGAAGGAGAATAAATGCACAGAGAAAAAAAAAGCAAGAAAGCAAATCACAGAAGACTCTTGAGATGGAAAATGGTGAAAAAGTGCAGTGAGTGAAAAAAAGACAAAGATAACAATCACTGTTTGTGAAGCTGTTTGTGGTATATTTTCAGGGGATTAAGGCTTGAGTGTGTTTGGTTGCACATGCTTCTACAACTGTGTCAATGAAGTTTGAGCTTAGTTTAGGATGCAGTTGTGTCCTGTGGATGGGGTTTGGATGGTGCCTCTAATCTCCAAGACACAGACACAGTAGGTAACCCATTAAAGAGTGTTGTGTCTAAGCAGGGGGTGAGGTGGAGATAACAGAGAAAGCAGATAACATGGACTTTAAAGGATATGATCCAGTGAAGCTGCTAATGGTTGAGGGCACAAACAAGCTTTGGGCTACAGGCTGCAGTAATTTTGTACAATACTTTGCACTGAAGATTCTTTTGATTGTACCTGACTAAATGGTAAAGCAAATAATCTAAAAATGTATATTTTGTTTTGTTTTTCTATTCTGATACATTTTCAGATGTGATTCAGCATACTGTCAGATCTTACAAAGTTTACATTTGCTCTAAAATGCATTTTAAAATGAGCAAGTAGAAATATTAATACGCTCATTCTGTCCCCAGCTGGCAACAATATAGACCTTTTTGACAAAAATGAACAGAAGGTAGAGGCAAGAACATCATTTGTGTAAATCTGTTAATAAATGTGTCTTTTTAATGCCATGCTGATACAGTACTAGGAGCAGCACCTGTGCCACTCTAACAAGATATGTTCCCTTTCCCTATAACTGCAGAAAGCCCTGCTGAATTCACTGCAGTCTCCTTTTCTATTATTTTTTACTTTATTTATTATTTTTGAATTGTACACAGGTGTGACATCTCAGAAAGGTAACCATTTCTTGCAAATAGGAAACAATGATGAATGCTCACCAATAAATACTTTCCCAGGCCATAGGAATATTGCAGTATTTCACAACGCCAAAGTTCAGATAGACAGCAGGAGACACTATGCATTAGTTATCATAATCTATCAGTCATGCAGAAAAAAAGAGAGGATGTGTGTGTTAATATTTGTGATTTCCGTTTCAAACCTCAGTGTTCATTATTTGGCATTGTAGGTTTGTGCAAAACACACACACACACACACACACTCATTGCATTCTTACACACAGTACTGTTTGCTCTGTTTGGATCAATAAAAACAACACGGTCATATTGATTATCATGTAAAACAGAAGGGATGAATTGGTTTACAGGGACAAAGATCTTGACACTCTAACTTATCCTCTGCTGCTGTCTTTTGCTGTACTAGATGATGACCATACAGTGCGGATCCTTCTCTACTCGCTCATCTTCTTCCTGAGTGTATTCGGCAACCTGCTGATCATCGTGGTGCTGACGGTCAATAAGCGCATGCGCACCGTTACCAACACCTTCCTGCTGTCACTTGCTGTCAGTGACCTGATGATGGCCACCTTCTGCATGCCCTTCACCCTCATACCCAGCATCCTCAAGGACTTCATCTTTGGAGCCGCCATGTGCAAGATAGTGTCTTACTTCATGGGTGAGAGAAGGGAGGGCAATGAGGGAAGGTGGGGGGAGTTAGAGGACGTGAAAAACGAGTGTTGACAAGTGATGAGACGGCAGAAAAAATGATCAAATCTAGAAGTGAAAAACAATGGCTAGAATAAAGATTTACATCTCTCAGGTATTAATATCTGAGATGTGTTCAAAATTTCCCCCTCATCCACTCATTTGCTATATAACAGACACTCAGTAGTTTACTCAATAGTGAGCAGTAAATTACATCATCATCCTTTTTTCCTTATATCTGGCTGGTGTAGAGTTGTACGGCTGTAATATTTGCATGTATATGAGTTTTTAAGAGTATAAATTTCACGCTGAAAATTGGCGAAGGGTAAATATGCACTAGGTAGCAAATAGGGAGTGATTTTGGAAACAGCCCTGGACTGGCTTGTTATACCCAGATTAATGAAATTGAGGCTTCTGCATACCTCTGCTAAATTCACATTACTCAGTCAAATACCTAATTTAATGCATCAGTTGCTTATAAAATATATAAAACAACCAATAGTAAGTAGCATGTTGTTTTCATATAGGGAGCACAAGTATTATTTTAAATTGTCTAACTTCAATCTTCATCCATATTTTAAATTTGAAGAACTGAAGTGAAAAATGTTCTGTAGTAAAATGAGTTAAAAGTTAAGATAATAGAGCAAAAAAATCACATTTGTTTTCTTGAAGTGTCTTGCTTCAGATTAATTCCTATACATCTAATAATATTCTTACATTAAAAGATTTTTTAGTAAATTTACTAACACAAATGTCACAGGGGCCATTTCAGTAGATTAATAAAAATATTTATGTTGTAGATAATTCCATGATTCACAGATAATTTTCTCCAACTACAAATCCAACAGGGGAACTGTGCCTAGATGAACCAGTGCTATCTATCTATGGGCTTGTGTTTTTAGGTAAAAACAATCAATATCTGAAGGTGTCCTTTATGCTGTGGTCAACTAAGCTGTCTGAAGAAGACAAATACAACTGTTTCAGTATAATCTTTATATGATGCTATTAAGATATACATGTGCCAATGGCTATTGAAAGCCTTTTTTGATAGACTTACTAGACTTACTAGACCTACTCATCTGATCTAGTAAGTCCACTGATGGGAATTTGAGCCAATATATGAAAAGATACTTTTGGAAATATTGGGGAAAGATCAGGATTATTGCAAAGATATAAAATAATCTATCTGAGCTCAAATTCCTTGAAAACTTTAGAGAATGTTATTGACATCACTCTTTATATATTTCCTTGCACTTGCCATGGTGCTCCTCCGGATTTCATCAGGCTTTAATTGATCAGGCAACATAGTTAATGATCACCTCACCGACCCTTGTTTAAATGGTTTTCATGGAAGTTAAGAGTAGTCACATCCCATTTATTATATTTTTCAGAAAAATACGTCAAACATTTCAGCTAATGCCTTGCTCAGTGTGCAGGTTATAGACAGGGAACTATAAGAATTCATCAATGAAAATCCAGAGACATTTTCTTATAATTAGGGCTGCCATAACTATAAGATCTCATACTAAGATAACTAAGATAATAAGAATGCACTGTCAGTTTATGAATGAAATACTCATTTCATATTTACACCAGTTTCTCTGTTACAGTTTTTCGTAAATTACAATAGCACCTTCAGGTTGCCAATCAGTTTTCAAAATGAACAATCTTTCCCTTTACCTAAAGTCGTGCATCACCTGCTGGCCCACAATAGCCTACTTTAAAACCTCTGACACAACACAATGACATTTCAGTCTGATTATTGGGCTAATCCTATCTTGTGTAGCGACTGACTTGCATCCAACAGAAAATGAAAAGGTCGGCCCATTATTTTACTGCTGAGATGTAACTCCATTCAGATGCAGCTTCCACATCAATTTATTTTACTTGTGAACATGAACTGCAACAGCCACGGAAACAAGTGGCAATCAGGATGTTAACATCTTCTCCGACCTCCTGTCCATCACTTTACAAAAAGTATAGATTTCCATTGAACAGAATTACATCCAGAGACAATTTTCATTATCTTTCCCAGCTGTGGGAGGTTTATTAGTGTGGAACCTTAGTGAGATGTGTTTGTGCCTATTCAATTACGTATTTGTAAAGTGTTCCTGTGTTTCCAGTGAGACTGTTTGCAGTGTGTTGTAATTCTCCTTGTTCACGTGAAGGGAAATCTGTGTTTCTATGTAAGGAGTTTTCTTCCGTGTTGTTATATGTATCTACATCAAAAAGTGAATCATCTTCAGTATCTGTCAACTAAAGACTTAAGTTTATTTCTTTTCTAATTGCTTTTTGTTCCATTTGTGCTATCAATCATTTAAGGCAGAGTCAGTTTACCATGGACAAGAGGTCCTCTTACAGACCCTTTACTTAAAGGAATAGTTTGACATTTGGGAAGTATGCTACTTTGGTTTCTTACCAAGAGTTAGATGAGAGCACTAATACTACTCTCATGTTTGAACAGTAAATATTAAAATGCTACGGCCAGCAGATGTTTAGCTTAGCATAAAAACTGGACACAGCGGTGACAGTCTGGCTCTGTCCAAAGATAACAAAATCTCTTTAGTCTTTAAATCAACTGGCTGCTAGTTACCGCTTCATGTTTACTGAGTGGTATCAATCATCTCATCATGAAAATGAATAAGTGTTGTATCCCAAAATGTCTAACTATTCCTTTCAGTAAAAGTATAGTACTATATACTCCCTTAAAGTATTACTTAAGTAAAACTACAGTTATATCAGCAAGATATACCAAAAGTATCAAAAGTATCCATTAGATATTTATATCATAATATATAATATCTTACTGGATTATTTGTAATTGATGCATTAATATGTATAGCAGCATTTTAATGTTGTAGCTTGTGGGGATGAAGTTAACCTCTATTACTTTACTGTTCTGTTAAATCTACAACAATGCATCATATTTCATCTAGTTGATCATACGTTTTGTAAATTTAATGCAGAGATTAATTAGTAACTATAGCTGTCAGATAAATGTAGTAGAGTAGAAAGTATAAATCTTTACCTGTACTTTAGTAAATGTAGTACTTTCCGACTTTTACCATACACAAGGAAAATAAAGAGAGAGAGAGTTAGAAGAAGAAAAACCTCATAACACTGAGGACAAGTAGAGTAATAGATTACAAAGAAACTCAGATTCTTGAAAGAAACAGATGTAATAGAACATCTTTATCCTGCCTTGCACTTGCAGGCATAAAAATATATAAGTAAATTAAAAAAGAGAATCACTGAAGTCAGCATCAGAGAGTAAGGGTATATATTAAATATGTGTGGAAGTTTGAGACTAATAAAATTAACAAGAAAAGCCATCTGAGAACTGAATAGAAAAGGTGGATTAAGTAAAGTGCACAGCCTTTGAATAAAGAACCACTATCAGGATGCACCAAGGAAAAGCGGACAACCCCTAGAGAGAGACTGTTGGCTGATTGTTCTTTGCTTCAGCAGGTCTAATCTAAAGCTGCTCTCATAGGTACAGACAACATAGTGCATCCCTGGGTCCTGAGTTACACACATACACACACACACTCACACACACACACACACACACACACACACACACACACACACACACACACACACACAGTTTGTATTCTCACTGAAGACGTGAAAGAAAGAGGTAAAGAGTAATTTCCCGTCTTGCGCTGTCAGGAGGGAGATGGCAGATCACGTCAGGGGCCTAGGCCAACATGATTTCCTCTGCCACAAGATTCAGATAACCATCCCCTCCTCTTTGCCTCACTATATTCATTTGAAAGCATGTCTCCTTAGAGCTGCACATTTTGTTCTCAGTTTTGATTGCAGATATTATGTGCACATCAATAAACATGTTTTTGTCACTTCTTATGATGGGCCCAAACTCTGTTCTGGGCACAGATCAGCAATCACTTTTCATTCATCAAATAAAAGATATTTGAGAACAGACAGCTGCATAGATGTTTACTAACTTTTTAAATAATATTTTGTTTTGTTTCTACAGGCATATCAGTGAGTATCTCTACATTTAGCCTGGTTGCCATAGCAATTGAGCGCTACAGTGCAATCTGTAATCCCCTGAAGTCACGGGTGTGGCAGACCCGCTCCCATGCTTATAGGGTGATTGCTGCTACATGGGTGCTGGCCTTCGTCATCATGATCCCCTATCCAGTAATCAGTCAACTGGAGTCTTTTCAGCGCCCAGACAACACTACTGCTCACCAGTGTCGTCCCAAGTGGCCCGTCGCAATGGTAGAGCAGACTTGGTGAGTATGTTTGTGTTTTAACTTGTCTGTCCTTTAGATAAACCGATTCTATAACACAGTCTTACCTCTCATTTCAAGACCACTCATCAGAAGTCCACTCATCCGCTTTTCATTACAATGAAAAAGTGTTTCTTTGTCTTACACCATGTTTACATACAAAAGCATAGTGTGAGCAGCACATTTGGCAAAGCAGCAGCAGCAGGGACTGCTCCGTCTGTGTGTCTACACTGGAGTTGTTCAAGTACAGTGCTGAGCATAGTTCATTGTGTTTTGGAGGAGCTCAGAGCCAAATACACAATAACTGTAGTTGTGTGCGTAAAATGAAAGAAAATAGAGTTGAAGCCTAAAAATATGTTTCTGGTATAGTTCATGTGACACGTAAGCCGTTATGTGGGCTGTGTATACAGCTGAATTGATTAACGTAGAAGAGCACTGTCAGAGGAGTGTGACACAGATGACTGAAAAACGCAGCAGAGACGCGTTCAGTGTAGACACAGTGTTGTTATTACAAGATACTCTAAGCCTTCATTTAAGATTCTTTTTTGAGTAGGTTGCTTTACGGCATGTTTACACAGAAAGCTATGTTTTTTCAGTCATCAATCTCATGCACATCTGACAGAACAGATATGCTTCTATTTAAATCAGTAAAGCTGTCTACTCAGGCCACGTAACAGCTCAGACTTCACTAGTGCTATACCTGTGTAACTGAGACCCAAAGTGTTTTTTTATTGCTTCAAGTCGATTTTCTTTTTCACTTTACCCGCACAACTACAGTGACCCTCACTCAATACTGTGCTTGAACACATCTTATGTAGACACACAGATGAAGTACTAGATGCTGCTGGTCTTCTAGCATGCTACTCATGCTAAGCCTCCTTGTATCGAATGATGTTAAAAGCAGCATCATATTTAATTGTGATATGCTGAAATGTACCAGGTACGCAAGTATAAAACAGCCATGAAGTCAGCAAACTTACTCATTAATTTCAGTTACATAGCATATACATATGTTTTTTTTTTTTACCATTAGCTAACATTAGCCACGATAAGCAGTCATACTAGATCATGTAAGGCTGTTATTGTGTGGACTGTTATGGTGAGATTCTGCCATTTTTGGGCATAGCAGACGATATGTCTTAATTAGCATGCACTACTTAGAATATTGAAATGTATGGGGCTACATGGAAGAAAAAGTCAGTCTGACCTCTTAGAGATAACTTCATTTGTCATCGACATTGTTCATTTTACACTCTGGATTTTTGCTCTCTGCAGACTGATATGTCACGGAAACTGTAGGTTTAACTGGGTATTAAAAAATGTAATTTTGTACTAACAGAGAGTACATCTTCCACAAATCCAAGACTATGTTAATGTTGAAATAGTCACTTGCACAGTTAGAAATATAATTAACTTTACTCACCTGTGCAGGAATACTTTCAATTAACCACAACAAGAGGCTGAACAGCCATCACTTTGACACTATAATGTGACTCCCACCAAGGTCCTATCAAACCATTCACTGCTGAGTACATCTCATTAACGGATCAAAAAGCACAAAATCAGTGGAAGAACAAATAGATATTAGTGAGTACCTCCAAACCACACAGACACACACAGTTTATTCAGTGTTCATACACCAGTGCCTTCTGCGTAGACTTATAACACTGACTTATAACATGGCTTCCAGCTGCAGATAATCCTGTTGAACCATTATTCTCACCAGACTTACCTGTTTGGCACTTCACAACAAAGTTTAGTAGTGTTGTAATGTAACTGGAGATATATAGCAGCTGTTTATCTTTTCTTAACCTGAACATAATCTTCAGAGCATCAATTTCCAGGGTAAACCAGCCAACAACAGCACATAAAATGCAACTTAACATGGAACTTGCCATTGGGACAATGTGTTGTTTTGTATCAAATAAACTTTAGATGAGATGCTATCTAGATGTGTTTATGTCTGAGGGATATGTGTGTTAGTGTACTTTTTTCAAACCATGCTACACTGAAACATCTCATTTACTCCAATGTTTGGGCCTGAAGCCAGTTTTTAACAGTTCTTGCTTTCTGTCCATCCGGTGTCTTCATGTAAACATTAGGGCAGACGAAGAGAACAGGTCAATGTTTCTCACTGGGAGCATGCTTTGGGCTCATTTCAGTCAACCCTGTATTTTTGCACAGGTGAAAATTATGTTTCAAATGACCTTAGGCTTGCTTATGTGTGTATAAATGAGTGCATGCATACTGGACTTATACATACTGGTTACTTCGTATATTATTATATTTGAGTCACAGCTGAGCACCTGTTTTTTATGAAAAATAAATGCAAATGAAGACTTTGAGAAGACTCCATCTAGATGAAAAATATTACATTTGCTGCATGAAATAAATACATTTTGCACTTTCACTTGCTTTTGAGGCACCTGGATATTACATATCTGCTTGCCTGTTTTGGTCAACACATGAAAAATACAAAAGTATTATTTTGTATGAAAATATACAATAATAGAATGATAGACAGTAACACAGAGTGAGTAACATCAGTATAAACAAATACAACAATATAACTGATAATAAAATGTTTTAACTTTGGTTTGCATTGTACGATTTGAGCAAGGACATTTCCGGCTAGCATCTTTGTTTAGATTATATAAATTACAGTTTCAACTTGGGAAACAGGCTAAAAGCTTTCTTTTATTGTGCAGCAGACAGAATATTTTCTCAGATGGTTGAAGAGTCTTTGAGGATACTGGAATAGCTTCAGAACAGCAACAATATTCTGTGTTTTTCCTGTCTTTTCCTGCAAACCAATGCTCACCTCTGTCACTCTAATGTAATGGTAATACATTAGAGGTACAATCTCAGGCCACATGGGAACCTGTATGCATCTTTATCCTTGTGCTACTGTGAACTTCCCAGTGTATGAATGAACCTTTTATTAATACCTCTTTTGTCTGTCTTTTAGGTATATTCTGCTACTGCTTGTGCTGTTCGCTATTCCAGGGGTGGTGATGATTGTGGCCTACGGACTCATCTCCAGGGAGCTTTATAGAGGTATCCAGTTCGAGATGGGTCACAAAAAAGACTCTACTGGTGAGGTTATGTACACTACATAAGGAAAACATATGGAAAAACATATTGAAAAAAGAAATATTAAGAGTAGAGTAAAGCTTTAATTGATGTTGGTTTACAGATAGCAGCCATGGAATAATACAATACAGGAAAGGACAGCATGTAGTGAGTAAAAACTATAATAAATACAAAAAAACAGGTACACAGGTTAACACATATGTCACTTTAACCAAAACAAAAGAAAGTAGTGAGAAGAAGAAGACAGAAACTAGAAGACCATTCTGTGGCATCCACAACTAGTAAAAGGCCAAATTACAATTTGTTGTACAATTTGTAAAATCAGTATCCGGTTCCTATGATACATCCATGCAAAGAGTGGGTCAAACAAAACATCAGACTTTGGGTTGTTTTTTGTGTGTCTCTCTAAATGAATGTCATCACACTACCCATCCAGGCCCTGATGTTAGTCACATTTTGTGAAACAAAATCTGAATGATGAGGAATTTCATTTTAACCACATCAATTTCATTAGCACTGTACAATCACTGTAATGTGAGCAGGTCAAGTGAAACGTAACCTTTTGTGAGCACATGAGAGTGTGTCTGGGATAGCAGCATGGAGTGTGTTTGTTGATGCTCCATTAGAAGATGGAATTGGCTGGCAGCTGTGGGCCTGGACATCACCATCTGTTTGGTCTCAGAGTGTAAGAGGTTCTCTGAAAAACCATAGGGTATAAAAACAAACAGGAAATTTGGAAAAAAGGATTAAAAAAAAAACTCAGAGCAGAGATTTAATAATCACCGTTTGGAAAATGTGTTTAATTCAATAGTCCAGGAGTGGTTTAGCAAATGGCATATACCCTCTCTACAGTACCAGTTCCTGTTTATATTTACTTTCCAAAGCTCTCTTATTTCTGTATCCAGTGTACTTTTAAGAAGCAGAGCACAACTATTATATTTCATCAATAAATTGCAATTTCCCCTGATGGAGGATTTCTGTGGCTGTGGAAGAATTACTAGTCACTCTTCTTTCCATTAAGGTGAACAGCTGCGCTTTAAAGAGCTGTGATTCAATCAAAATGAATCATATGTTTAGGCACATGTTAGAGATGTGGGGTGTGATGCTTTGGTTTAGATTTTTTCTTGATACAGCTGGATATTGGACAGCATATGATTTCCCTGGTCAAATATATTTTTTAATCCAGTGGCACAAATTGTCAAATACATACAATTTCCCAAGACACAAAAAAAGATTCTTGTGGTAGTTCAGCCAGGCACAGAGGTAGTTTCATTGTCACATATACCAAATACCATCCGTTCATATACTGTATGATAATGTACCATCTCGACCAGAGACTTCCAAGAAAAACGACAGGATCAGTCATGTTAAGCAAGTGTACCAAAACGACATGTGTTTATGTTCAAGTGACAAACCCTTTTAGCATCCACAGTAATTTTGATGGCAGCAAGTAAGGAAGTCAGTTGACATTATTATAGAGCAACATGTAAGATTTAACATGGGAAAACGCAATTTGTTTCCTGTTTTCAACCATGTTTCAACCTGTTTTTGAATTTCCCTTTGGGGATTAATAAAGTATCAATCAATCAATCAGTCAAGTAAACATTGTCTTTTTTAAAACCATGACCAAGATTTTCCCTTAAAGCCAGGCTCAGACTACAGGAGTTTTAAAATCCTAACTGATATTGAAATCAGGTTGTATCACATACAAAATGAGAAACTTAACAGACAGTCTTCTCTCTAATCTCAAACATGCACACACTACAAGATTTGAGAATAATAGTGCATCACAGACAGCAGGATATTATACAGGATTATCTTGCCAGAAGGAGCAATGCAACACCTCACATGATATCACGTGATCTCACGTGATTTCATGGGGAAGCAGATGTAAACAGAATGGAGACTGACATGGTGCAACAACTTCAAGCATAACTTGAAGTATGACAAGAAGGATTGTCGCGTGATCTTGTGATATTGTGATCTTGCAAATCCAGCTGCCTCACTTACCTCCCATGTCACATGACATAGCCATAAAGTCACATCCCCCCACAGTAGCTTCCTAGAATAATTTTGAGTATGTAGTTAATCATTTGAACCTAAACCACAATGTTTCCTGACCGTACTTATTTTATCCCAACCATCATTTTTCCCTTGAACCTACCCAATCATTTTTTTTTACCTAAACCTAACCTTAACCATAGCATTCTCACATCATAAAACATATTTCCTTTTCAACCGTCATTTGTTATGGTTTTAGAAGGCACAGACAAATTATGTCATCATGCCAATTACTGCAGATAAGAAAACATTTCTATGTGCCATCAATGGACCAACAACATACTGTATTTTATTGTTTACTTTGGAGGAATAGGCAAACCTGCCTCCTCCTCAGCATTCATTTGTATGCAAATATTTCTTTAAATATATCTTTATGTTCATCAAATGTTATGTATCTCAGGTCCTGCTGGGCTGGAGGGGTTTATGAACTCAAGAAGAGACTGTATCAAGCCTGTTTAAGTTTGTTCCAAAGCATCACCAAACTAAATTTTGCCATTCCAAAATGTATTAAACTGTATTTTCCAATAAAGCATCAGTGTATGCTGACACCCAGTCTCATATAAACAGAACCATGTATGTGTCCATGTCAGTTTTGGAGTATATCCAAAACAACATCTTAACAACATCTGCATACTATAATAAAATGTCACTAAATAGAGCTGTTTCTCATATATTAGGGTCTACAAATACAATGCTTATTGTTTTATTACATGTAATTCACAAGAATATTTCCCTCTTTTACTGTGCTTTCCCATACAGATGTGAAGAATGGCCTGACCTCCACTGTGTCTGGTGGCAGTGATGATGGTGATGGTTGCTATGTGAATGTCCAGCGGCCTCACTCGATGGAGATGTCAACCATGGCTGCCTCTGGCAAGGTGCTCAAGGCAGACCGGCCACGTAGCAACACATCTGAGGCCAAGTTGGAGGCCAAGAAGCGAGTCATTCGCATGCTGGTGGTCATTGTTGTCCTGTTCTTTATCTGCTGGATGCCACTATACTGTGTCAACACCTGGCGGGCTTTCGATAACATCTCTGCCAATCATGCCCTCACAGGGTCGCCCATCGCTTTTATCCTTTTGTTGTGCTACACCTCTGCCTGCGTCAACCCCATTATTTACTGCTTCATGAACACACGTTTCCGCAAAGCCCTGCTTACCACTTTCTCTTGCTGTGCTTCACCTTGCCTTCGCCATCGTCGTCGCGGGCTACGGGACAACGAGGAGGATGTTATGGCAACGGGAGCGTCCATGTCAAAGTTCAGTTACACTACAGTCAGCACTATGGGAACCTGCTGAAGCAGATGGATTCAGGCACAATCCAGAAGAGACAGTTACTACGGCAACACAGCACCCCACATCCTTTGTCTGTAGGCCAATTCTGTGCTCATAAGGATAGTAATGTGGAGTGGAAAAACTGGCCATATAATGTAGCAGTATAGAAGCTTCACCTATGACTGTGAGTAAAATTATGAAAGGATTATTTAATGAACCCCAGTTTTACAGTGTAAATACCTCTATAGCTATATTGAAAAAGCACAACCTCCCCCCCAGAATATACAGTTATCTCTTGTCACAGGACCATGGAAATGTGCTTGCTTAGATGTTAAAGGTGGGGCGTGTGTGTGTTTGTGTAGTTGTAGAGAATGTGAGTAGTGTTGGGCTATATGATATATGAGAGAGGCAGTCTTGATAACTAGTAATAGTAATAATAATAGTAGTCGTTATGTAGCTATAAAAATAAGAAGACTATTTGCTCTGTAATTTTCAAATTGTGTTTTATATTTTGATGCCAGTTGTTAGTGTTTAACTGTATTCATGATGGTTATTCAATTGCATTGTGGACTAAGTGCCTGCTTCCAAAATCTGTCGTATTTGTCTACTGTTGAGTTGCCTCATTCATCACAGGCACCATAATCACAGGAAATTGCAACCTAAGGGGTGTGGAAACTGAGTTTTAAGACTCAGAATGTTTCCTAAACAAGCTGAAAGTCCTCCACAGGAGTCAGTTTTACATGACTCCATGGCTTGCACAAAAACACTTCAGTGATATAAGCAGTTTAGATGGGCTGTGGTCATGCCTTGTGTTGTGTTTGCGAACTGTACCACTAGCTATCTTTGTGTTTTTGGGGGCAATCTTTTTGCTGCAATGTTTGTTTGTAATCTGTTCTTGCAGTTGCACACAGTGATTTCACTCTTTCAATTGTGTCTTTCTTGTATTAGGACCTCTAGTTTGAGGGCAGTTGACTGATGTAGTTGGTTGATAAGTAGTACCCAGCACGTAGTGGATACATCGGAATAAGAACATCTCTGTAGGAAGCCTGGAGGATATGTTTTTAAATCAACATCAATATATTCTATATAACATATTAGAAAAAACAAAAACTCACTTGAGGACAACAGGAAGTCTTGTACATTGCAAGGAATAAGGACAAAACATAGAATAAAGTTTAAGTTTAGAATATAAAACAAAATAAAAAACCTAATTGTAAAAAAACCTCTAATTTTTTTTTTTTTAAAGATGTTATATATTATATTTACAGGTATTACTACATTCAACACTTAAGTGAGACAGTAAGTGACAATGTTCTGGAATAAAAACATGATGCTAAATGATAAGATGATAAGGGGAATTTTTTTTTCAAATCATCAGTACATTACCTCATGAGTCTCATCACCACCTGCTACCAATTTTGTTGTGTGCCTGGTGTGTCAAATTTGTGAACCAAACTTTTGCACTGCTGATACGTATTAAAGTTCACCACTCCACAACTAGAGGCCTTTAGAGCAAAAGTTTACATTGCTACTCTCAAGACCAACTGAACTGTGTCCAAATAAAGATCGAGAACACATTTAGTCTGTTTCAAGAATATTGTATTTAAAGTATTTAGTGACATAAACCAAAAAAATAAAAAATAATACAGCTACTATATTTTAGTCACACTAATTAGGTTGGCTGAATAAGTCTTGAATGAGATATCTGTTAATCTGTTGCATTTTAGTGTGCTTGGTGAAGCAAAAAAAGATTCTAATGTGCTCAGCAAACCATTTGACTCATAATGACATCAAAGATCTGCGTTTACAACTTGAAGTTTAGGCTAAAACAAGGATTCACTATTTGTTGTAAATTATACTGTAGCTTGTGCACACAGTAAATGTTATGAAAATGTTTCTTACCACAAAGATTGTCTATCAACATCCAGGGCCCTATTTTAACTGCACAAGTGCAACAAAAAATAAAAAAGTGTAGTTGGTAGTAGTGTAGTGTATGGACTGTGTGGGCATCTCCCTGCTCACTTACTATTTTGGTTCATGTCTATGCAGCAGCCATAGGCTGTAAAAAAAAAAAAAAAAGAAGAAATGTGTAGCCACCATGATGTCACCCATTTGTTTGTGGACTCCCATTTTGAAGCCTCGAGTTTACCATTTTAACCCTAATGCTAGCTGCTAACTTGTTTAGCATGGTGCATTAAAAGTATAAGGTTAACTGTGATAACACTAATGCTAATTATCACTGACAAAAAACAGGTTTAAACCCATTAAAACAAAATGTACTTAACAGTACAGAATCTGGGGTTACGCCATGTTGACATCACCTAACCGACATTGTTGCTGTAGTAGCGACTCAATCACAGTGGATCCACAATGTAGCCATGCTGTAAAGCAAAACTTGCTTTATCGTCAAATTTAAATGAAATGGAACCATAAGTTACAAAATGAACATCATTCTGTATTGAAGAAGACTTGATACTAGCGATTGGTCACCAAAATACCACACAGATGTGCAAAATGAGTTTTAAGATCAGGAAATTACCAAACAGTTGGAGCGCTGCATTGTTGTGCCTCCATGAAAATATGACCCCCGATGTGCAGTAAACAGTAAGTTTACTGCAGCCTTATAATTTAAGGGAGGTAACAAAGTTGACACATAAATATGTACAAATAAGTTCAGTGACTGTTCAGTGACTCACTGTCCCTGCTGAGCTCACCTGTAGGCTACAGAATGGCAGCAAGGTTTCAGAGGTCTCTGTTTGTCAAGCTCTGTCTAGCGTGCTGGACTCTGGCTCCCTTACTCATCTCATACTAATTGTGTTATGACCTCAACCCTGCCAGGCAGAATGGATGAGCATATTTCACTGAGTGCACCAAAGCACAATGCTGTCAGTCTTACAACTAATAGATGCATGGCCTGACTTTTTGGAAGATTCAAGATCAGCCTGAAGCTTTTAGGCTTTGTTGTGTGCACCAGCTTTAAAATATAAATCATGCCGATTCCTTACCGCAGTAGACTGAATTACAGTATAAAGATGAAGAAGAAGATGAAACCTCTCAATCACAGAAAATATAGCAAGTGACAATCTTGTTGACACACTTAGACTATGACAATAAAATCTTACATTCTGATATGATATGTGAGTCAGAGCAAATTCCTGTTGAACCTCATCGTCATACATATACACAGTAGTCCAGAAGACAACGTGACAGCTTGACTTTTCCGTTGTCTCAGTGTGCAGATTCAGGCTCCTTTATCTTTGGAGCACAGAGGCACATATGTATTAAGTTGCTGACATTCTCTGGGCTTGATAACATTTGGGCTTGGTACCACAATGGGATCAGGCCTTTGAATGTATGGTTCTGATCTAAAATATGCACATACAGTGAGATACAAGGTGTGTTCCTAAATTCAAGATCAGACTGAATCCTATTGTTAAATGTTGGAAAAGCAGACATCCTCCTAGACAGTAAACAGTTGGCAGGGGGTATTTATGTGTCTGCTAGTGGCATTTGTCAGATAGAGAAGAATGCTGTATGGCAATCATCTGTGTTGTTTATGAGTGACACTTGGAAAGTATTTTTCTTTTTTTCTGGAGAGCTGTGAGAGGCTGATTTCCCTGTGGTGTCACATAGGCTGTTTGATGTTATGACACACACACACACACACACACACACACACACACACACACACACACACACACACACACATACACACACACACACACACACACACACACACACACACACACACACACACACATATTATTAAACTAGTTATTACAGATAGATGCCAATAATCTGTTGTTTTCCCCCTGTACCTAATTCATATTGACTGTGCACATCAAGGCTTAATATAAAAAAAACTGATGACAACAACACAGCAGGTAGTGGCGAGAGCTCTAATTAGTATATTCCACTTATGTATAGATAAATGTCAATGTGACCAGAGGGACAAAAGGTAAATGCCGCCTGCAGTCATCTACTTTAAAATGTCACGCTGATGCATTCTTCCATCCAAAATGGTGATAGCAGAAAATGACTTTAATTGGAATTAGATCTAGACAAGGACACAATATGGTTGAATGAATATTTAAATGTCAGTGAAGGAGATATGGCAGGGGACAGGGACAATTTCAATAGATGGATAAGTCTGTCCTGCACAATACTTAGAGGTGGTGTTGCTTAGGAGTTTAAAGCTGTACTAATCAATATAATAAAATGGATCAGATTACTGTGTGTAATATGGACGGGGTCAATCATAGTGACAAACCAACAGAGAATTATTGCCCAAATCTGCAGTTTTTACCTATTTTGGATTATTGTTGTGGTTTTCTGGTCCCTAACTCCACTCTAATCAACATGTTGCACCAATCATGCTGTATGTGTAAATGGGCAATTGTTTGCCAACATGTTACTGAAAACTGTAACTGTGTTTGATGAGGACATTTCTGAAAAAGAGCATGCATACTCTACAAGAAATTGCACTTTAAAAGGTCAGCTCGCCCCAATTACACACACACCCACACAAATCAGTTTCTCATATACTTGTAGAAGAATCTAGCCATACAGCTAGCTAGTTTTATATGAATGAATGAATGAAATTTTTATTACTGTGTCATGCATGCAACTGTATTCCCAGCATGCATGGGCTTACAAGACACCATGAATTCCAACAAGCCAGGACCAGAGTACAATGTATATTTAGCAAAAATAAAATCGTTCACCTTGAGATCTAACGACCATCATTAAATTGTACAGACATTCTAATTTATATTTTGTTTTTAGATACCCACCGCTAACAGTTGTGCAGTGAAAGATACCAGATGAAATATCTTCCCAACAACAATGTACCAGTTTCTTACTGGGACTATTTCTTTGATCCAAAATCAATCACCTCTATTGTATTGGGATAAGGGCAAAATCATCAGTGATATCTCACAACCTTGACAGAATAAAGCGAAAACTATATGCATAGGTAGATAACAAGTGTAAATGACAAAGTGTATTTTTTATTATTTGGACAACCTAAAAAGGCACAAATACTGTGCATACATATGTGTGCTGGACCTGACAATCTTACACAAGCTATAGGGAGATAAATGAGACACTGTAGTTTCAAGTGAGCAAAAATATGCTAATGTAAATGTCTGCTTATATAACTGTTACTATGGTGTGTAAATAACCAATATTTAAGAGATTTTAGAAGTGTCTCTGCCAGTGTCTCAGCGTTATCTTCACTTTCACATGAGTAATCAATCATGTTCAGTCCAGACAATGAGGTGACCTTTATAAACTGACAAGCCCTCACTCATTTTTGTGATAATTATGTTTCTGCTGCTAGTTAAACAACCCTCTCCACTCCATAAAGGCTAAAAAATCTAATAGTGGTTGTCTTGATTGATTTCTGATGATGGCATCTTAAACATTATGAGTACCCATATCTCAGTGATATGTCTATTGGGCCTTTGAGTGCTTTATTGGATTCTTTGCTGAAACTCTCACTGCTTCTTGGTTTGTAGAGCACCATCACGAAGGGAATCTGTTCCTACACACAAAACTATAACCATTTGTTACAATAAATGGTTCAATATTCATTGGCACAAGTGTCACTGACAAATGGCACTGCTGGTGAATGATAATGACAGTGTCCACAGGTATTGTGGAGGAAGTCTCTGGGGCAAAGGCTTAGCAGTTTGGACAGGGTCATGATGGTTCACTGTGAGCAAAGCTGATATTTGAGAAGCAAATTTACCTCACTAGGCAGCACAGCCAGGTGCATTTGTGTCAAATACATTCAGGAGTAGTAAGATGATTAAAAGGAAATAATACATTTGGTTATCTGAATGGCAAATAAAACTCCCTGTTTGAACACCCTGGCAATATGAGATAGCGCAGATTCCCAACTGAATTGTAACTATTGGCATTATGGTGGTTGGTATCACTTTCACCTTGATATTTAGGGGCTGGGATTTAAAGAGGACTTATCATGCACATTTCCTGGTCTATATTTATTTATGGGTTTCATTTGAATATTTTTGCATGATTTACAGTTTTAAAAAACTCCTTATTTAACTCATATTGATCCTTTACTCAGCCCCTCAGTTCAGCCTCTGTCTGAAGCAGGCTGTTTTAGCTCCTGTCTCTTTAAGGCCGCCCTGGCAACCAGCTCACTCTGTTCTGCTTTGTTAGCTTCAGTCACTCATGGGGCTATGTCAACAAACCATATAATAAACTATAGTAGAGGGATTTCACTACTTTTGTTCTTTCGTTATTCAAAATGTCAGCTTCTGAGATACATCTGTACATGTTCGAGCCAGAATCCAATCCGTTTATGGGCATGCGCTATGAACCGTCATCAACCAGTTGGCAAGGTGGAAAAGAAATGTTGTAAACAAAACGTTCAGAGCAGGTTGACACCTGGACTTTTGATGTATTTCTACATACATTAACCTCAAGTCTTGGAACCATGTTTAACATAGATATCTGACATCGTAACAGTATACCAATAACAGAAAACCACAAGCATTATATGTCCCCATTAATTATAATATGATTTTTAAAATAGGACACTGACTTGCTTGATTAATGTGTCTTTGAGGAAAAAAACCCTATCTTCTGTCCTCTGTGCAATGAGTAGGTACACTGGCACCTTCAAGCTCCAATAAATTGCAGTAATCCAGTAATTTGATTCAGAACAACAAGCACAATATGGTAGAATAAGTAACACAGTAAAAGCTCTAACTTGACACAGGACTCCTCTATAAGGCATGGCCAAACAATTACAATAGCTAATAATACAGAATCTGCCTTTACCCTGTTGATATTGTACTTTTGTGGTGCAATTTTTCAATTAAACTAATTACCAAAAGCAATTCCCATATCTGGAGCTAGAGGACAGTTGGTAGCATTGCCTGGTTGGTAAGCAGCCTTACCCTTTTATTTACTTTTATATTTTTGCTAATAATAGAGCTAATTTCTGTCACAACAAAAAAAGAACCAGAAAAAAATGCTTTCTTTTTAAGGCTGATACTAGTATCTTTATTGTTCGGTAAGTTGCAGTGTGAGTTATGTTTTAATATAGTCGTCAGAGTTGTAATATAATAAAGATGTAGATGTAGTTCAGCCATATGATCCATGTGGAGTGTGGAAATAATTTTATAGACCATAATGATGAGGATTAAAGACTCTGTCGTCTGAGAGTCAAGCATCTGGGTCTTGTTTAATTAGTGTTGATGTTTACTGTCTCTGGGGTGGATTTTGGATTAGTGCAGCCATCTTGCTGTGAATGTCAGCGACAATATGTAGAGACACTCAGTAACATGCAAATACCTGCTCATGCGCACCATTGTTGATAGAAATATTACTGAATCGTACTGAAATCAGGTGTTAACAGTATAGAATAAAAACTAAAAATACTCTTGTACTGTATCTTTGCATAGTGATGCTTTGTAAAGGAAAGTTCTGATCTTGTCTTTCAGTGATATGTAATAGTGTGTCATGTTTCTAAGCAGCTTGTTTATATAGGGAAGAACGGCGATGAAGGGTTACAGAAGCATAGGAGGACACATTTAGATATACTCGAATGGTCACAGTTGCCAGGCCACCATTGCCTTAAGTGTGTTTTTGAGTGTACAATATCTGTATTTCTATGTGTGCATGTGTCCCTTGTGTATTTAAATGCCTCTGTGTATATAAATGCGTCACTAGTGTTTGAGGCAAAATGAGAAGCATTTGGCAGTGTTGTTCATCCATGGAAAAGAATATGGGTAATGGCAACTACTCTTGAATACTAACATATTCAAGGTTGGTTTGACAGTCTTCTGTGACTGTTGTCCTTTATGAAACAGTGTGAAAATGATTCTATGTGGTTTTCTTGGCTGCTGTCCACGATCTCAACAAGTATGTTTTTTCTGCTATGACACTGTAAGGCCTTAGGTGTTTACTTGTGGTTTGGAATGTGTAGTTTTCCATTCTGGCTTATGCTCTAGATGGAGGAGGTTCAACAGGTCTACCTCCTTTGTGACACCGCAGATTTATTGCTATTATGATTATTGTTATAACTGCTATTCATTGTTTCTGACTTGGCCGACAGGAGAGATGTGCCATCTCTCAGCAAGAGGATCATCTGGTTAATATTTGTATAAAGTATGGAAATTGAGTGTGCGTAAGAGAAAGAACCATTCCAAAGTTTCTACTATACAGTAGAGATCTGTGCATTTGCTGTCTGTGCTTCATGCTGTATGCTTTGGCTTACTAAATTGGAGATTCTTATGTCTCACAGATGCACATTGTTTGTCTTTTCCTGTCTGACTGACTGTATGTCTTTGTTTTTCTCTCAGACACACACACACACACACACACACACACACACACGCACACACACACACACACACACACACACACACACACACACACACACACACACACACACACACACACTATCCAATTGGTAGTACTTTGCTTTTTGCTTTTTTGTGTAATGTTACTTAATTAAAATAAAGCCTCTGTGTCAACTTATATCAAATCTCGTGTAGTCTTTGGATGCTCTCATGAAATTGAAACTACATTTTTCAGGAAACAGAAGAGCAACAAATTCATGCAGTCATGCCTCAACTGAGTCAATCTCAGATCGTCTTAGCACTCAAGGCAAAGAACGAGGCCATGCTGAAACTTGAGAAGGAGAAGTGCACAGGCATCACCACTGACTTGCTTAGAGTGGTCTTAATGGACACGAAAGGAAACTAAATGTTGGCCTGTACTCTTTAAATAGCCTCTGTATAGCCTCTCAAAGCACCAACAGCAGATAAAATGTAAATAAATCTATATTATGTACTTTAAAATAACCACTTGGCCTTAATGGACAATAAAATACACAGAAAGTGCGACAAGACCATTCCAACACACCTTGTAATGAACGACTTTGCATTAGACCTGATCAGAAATGTGCTGACTTAGCACCGATTGACATTTCTTGACAGCACTTTAATTGTAACAGATAACGTGGACTAGCAGCACCTGGCTAATTCATGAATGGATGAGTATGAAGTCCAGAAATCAATGAGGTCTTTCATCATTCCTACCTGTGAAAAATGACACAAATCCTTTTGGCCCCAAGTGAATATAACAATAGTTTTCACGTGTGCTGCAGTCTTTTTCTTTCTTAAAAACAAAACACTTGAAGGGTTTCAAAAAGTGCAACCTTCTGTTTGTATGGCAGGTTTTACTGGTTCATAGGCAGCAGCTACTCTCACAGTCAGAAAAGAAAGCTTTTTTAAAAAAATTTTCCATCATTCATATTCTACAAGCTCATACAGTGATTTAAACACAGAATATGTCATTTCTGTCACTAGGGGTCTCTCAATCTAAACAATAACAAAAGACAGAGTTTGATTATATTGCGCACATGTGGCGTGAACAACTACCACTGCTGTAATTGCAGTCAGCTTCTTCTGGTTAGAATTCCCTATGTGTTCATTGCTCAGAAGGTTTTTTACCAAGAGCCAAATTATCCACTGAGATCGCCTCCTCTCCTAAACAAATGGACCTGGTGATTAAAACCATTAAAAATGCTAAATAAATCAGTTTCACGTGAAAAATGAGTGTTTCTCTGATGCTGTTTGGCAGACACTGAGCATTGTTGGAAACATTTGGGAAAATGTAAGTACTCAACTTAACAAAATATATAACTTAGGTCTAGTCATTTTTTAGATATTTTATGTGCATTTTATTTTATGTTATGCTACATATTATACCTATATAGCCAATAAATTTCAGAGGGGTGTGACATAACAATAGCCATTACTTCCTGCTGCACATCCTTCAATCACCACCTCAGTGCAGTCTACATATGGAAGGTCAGGGAGGTCTCAAATTGCCTAAACACTCTCTTCTGAGGTGGTTGGGGGTAGAAGATGCATGTCTCTGTGCAATGACAGAGACATGCATCATGATATAGTGTTTAACAGTGTTTTTCAGGGAAAAAAGAAAAAAAAAACACATACAAAGTAAGAATTGTAAAACACAAAATTTACATTGTAAAATACAAAAATACATGTTTTGTAGATAATTATACAAATCTACATACATACATATAAACACACATGTGTGTATGTAGAAAAAATATGTTTTCAGAAGCAATTTGAAGGAGAAATACTGATTTTACACACTGGTTCCTGCCTGAAGACATCAGACTGCGTCCATGTTAATATGTTAGGAAAAGTAATTAAGAGATATACTGTCTAGTATAATTAGTAAAATCTCAAAATCTATTTCGTCACAAACTGGTAGCCACTGTAGAAGCATTAAAAAGAGGAATAATATATTGGGATATTGGGTCTTGGCTTTTATTAGTAGTTGAAGTTGTTGAGTAGGCTGCTCCATATGTAAGAATGGGTTGTTCATTGGAACTAGAGGACAGTCATCATTGCAGGCATATATAGTTAAGCATCCCCAACCACAAAACATGTACATGCACACATACACATTAACACCTATTCTTCTAAATCAGCATTTTCTGGACTTGTATAACCCTGTAATAGCCCTCTCCAGCTGAATCCATCAGCCAAGAACATTACCTTTGGAAAATTTACTTTTTGCTGATTGCTTCAGAAAGCAATGCATCTGTGATAAACAGATGCATTGCTTTGTCATGTCACCAGAAATTGGACATGTTATTCCTGACCTGTTGTACCAACAGTGCACCAAAATGAAATGTCAAAACTAAACAATGACCAGGCCTTGCCTGGCACGGACGTGTTTTAAAACCAGCATGAGTCATGTTTCATGTATAAATGAGTGTCAGCTTTAAGTAGGGTGCAGAAAACCATGTAATGGAGAGATCCATAATGTGGGTCTGTTATGTGCTGGTCTTCTGTAAGTGAGGGCTCACTTCTAAGACCTGGATGCAGCCATATAGAGGCAGATCAGTGCTGATGTTGATGCTTTCCACATAAAAAGCTTTTATCATACATACGAAACAAAGAAGCACACACTTGGCCATATAGTATGATTTTACACTTTGGACAAAATGTTCTTTGCTATATGCTACATTTGCAACCCATAAAGCATAGGTTTAACACATCTGGATGGGTGTTTTAAAGTGAGTGTTAAAGAGTTATTTATATATTTCGCCCGCACTATATATATATATATATATATATAGGCCAACTGGATTAGTCCCCCCGACTGAAGATTTCGCCCGCACTGGCCTATCCAATTGTAGAGAAAATGATTCCCACTTCCTATGTTTTGAGCAACTGCACCACCAGCAGGCAGTGTAGGCAGTACCCGACAATAACAGTGAGTGAGCATGGGAAAAGTCAGGGATTCATGAGCAATCGGTATGTTTGACAGGTTCACCCAGTACATACTGAACTCTAAAAAGAGTCTTTAAAAAGAAGAAGAAGAAGAAGATACCCATTAAATTTGAACATGTTCATAAGTTTCTCAACAGAGGTAGTGAAACATACTGATTGCACAGTGTGTATGGGGTGTTGACTAGGAAAGAAGTTGAAAGAAGAAAGGGTGTTTTTTGGAGCATGTCATAGTACAGAAATAATTAGGCAGGATAATAAATATAAATAATGATACGTTTGTTCAACACTTTTCATTCATAGTGAAACTCAAAGTGCTACAGTATTATTCACATAGAACACACAAAAAGAAAATAATAATAAGAGTTAAGATGAAAAAACCTCTCTGAATAGAAAGGTTTTTTAGGATGTGTGATATTGTGCCTCTAGAGATCCCAAGTTTATTTTTGGGTTGTTTTTTGCCACACCTCAGTGTGTCTTCTGCAACACTACTGTGGATGTAGAAATCCTTTGCTATTAAGGAAGGGGTAGAAAAGGGCACAAGCGTACAAGAGTTTGAGCTATGGTAACAAACCCTGAAAAAATAAGGTATTTGACTTTATTTATTTATTATTCTGGATCAGATCTGCTCTCATCTCACCTCACACTCAATCTGACATGTTATACAGATGATCACAATTCATGAGTTTTTATTAATACTCCTGGGAGATTTGGTTATATAGTCAGAAGCTAATTTCTGCTCATTCTGAGGAATGATGAATATTTGTTACAGTGTAAACTGTCTGTTGAAGGAACATATTAACCTTATATATTAACCTTTATTAACATTTCACTTTAATGAATAGGAATTACCCCCCTAAACAACAAACTGAACAGAATGAAAGAGTTTGTGCTCGAAGAAAAATGTCAGCACTCTTGTGTACGCAACCAAAGGCAATAATACAATTAAGCAGTAGACAAAAGGCTATAGATCCTCTTATTTTTGCTGTGAAGTGACATTTTAGCTCAGGAACCACTTGGCATCTTCTGAACATGGTGTGACAAATTGTTGGCACTTTGTAACCCAGGGCACTTCTGGGTAACTGCTTTGTTGGCTGAGGTTCTAAAATTAAATTCATTTGCATGTAATCTCTTCATCTAGCCTTTAGCTAACAAAATGTTATTCATCAACTTTATATCGACATGGAATTTACCTGAGAGTAAATACAAGGAAGAGATCTGTACTGCTGCTGCAAGTGCATTTGAAGAACATTTCATATTATTGCTGTGCTTTTGCTTTTGTATGTGTTTTGTCTATACAAGGGACCAAGTTAGTTTGAACAACTAGCAGTGTTGATACTGGATAGCATCCATCCCTCTCTTAGATACAAGCAGACAAACAGCCGTTCAGAGATGCTTCAGTCAAGGAATTGACTAGAGATGTTCATAATAAAAAACTGTTTATCCATTAACCGATAATAAAAATGTTGACCAGTAAACAGTATACACACACACACACACACACACACACACACATATATGTGTGTGTGGGTGTGAGCTAAGCTAAGTGTGTTACAGAATAAATGGGAAACAAAGTTTTATTTGTCTCCCCCTTTTTTTTGCTGATCCTAAAAATGATCTGATCTGTGACTCAGATCCGTGATACGTTGCACCCCTAGTGTTAACATGTCAGCATTGTATTTTGTTTCTGGTGCATATAGATCAGAGTGTGTAAGTCATGAATTTCATACATGCATTAATACTTTCTGATGTGAACCTACACTTTTAGATGAATGTTTTTAGTGTTCAGTCTTTCTTGTATTCAGCACTGATCTGTTCCTGTATCACATTATAAGCTATGTGGTACTTTATATATTTCTGTATACTCAGAAAATACACAGGAAACATGTGTAAATCATGTGATATGTTGTCTGCTTCTTTATTTTGAAACAATATGTATATGCTAAATACCTTTAAAGAAGCAACCTTTACACCACTCAGGGGTTTTTGTTTTTGAAAGCAAATTCATTTATTGGCATATATAATTGTCCCTCACCCATGCAATTTCATCAGGTGGGGGCCTGATGTGGTTTGTTGTGAAAATCCATGTTTTTCTTCTTCCTGTCTTCCCCAGTTTTTTGAGTCACCACCCATCATATATATATATATATATATATATATATATATATATATATATATATATATATATATATATATATATATATATATATATATACATAACTCAAAGAGGAGATAACTCAAAGAATCTGTATATATATATATATATATATATATATATATATATATATATATATATATATATATATATACACACACACACATATATATTAGTAATTAAAGAATTAAAGTAATTAAAAATGTTTACTGCATGGTAAAAAAAAAAAAAAAAATAGGCCACAACCATATTTCACTGAGCCTGAATAAAATGAAGCACCCACAAAGTATTTTGTGGGACCATTTCGACTAAAAGGGATGATGTGGTTATTTGTAAGATTGTAAGATATGCTATGCAGTAGTGAAATATAGCAGTAGTACAAGCACAATGCAATACCACTTGTGCAGCAAACATCCTGAAGCACTGGTGATGATGAGGACAACCAACTTTGCCCTCCATGTTAGCAGAGTGAGAAGACGCAATATGCAGCAGACTGAGGAGATAACTCAAAGAATCTGTTCAGTGGTGTAGAAAGACATTTTGCCATCAGCTGTCCAACTAACACAGAGTATGCCAGACAGACAATCTTACAGCTAAACTAATTGATGCAGTGGAGACTTGGAGACTTACTGGGAAAGTGTCTGCATGTGTCCACATAACATTGTGGCTGCTAACTCTCCCAGACGGATGAACTGGGACTCAGTTGCTTGTTTTGCACATGCACTGCAGCTGGTGGTAAATGATGGATTTAACATGTTTGTCCATTGGGTTATCGTTGCAGTTGGGAGGCTTGTCAGGCATTTCAACCATAGCAACCCTGCAAGCAAAACACTGGAGGCCAAACAAGAACAAGTGAAACTTCTGAAACACCAGCTCATCCAGTCATGCAAAACTAGATGGAATTTGGTGTGCGACATCTTCAGAAGACTTCTTGAACAACAGTGGGCAGTTGCAGCTGTTCTGTCCAACCGAACAGTAACAAAGCTGCAAGAAGCCAGAAGCCTCGAGATCCTGGATGAATACTGGCACATAATGGAGGAGAATGTGCCTGTGTTGGAGACTGTAAAATGTGCAACCACTGTCATGTCCACAGAAGAGTAGGTGTCAATTTCCAACATTTACCACATCACTTTCAGCCTCCTAAACACACATCTGATGAAAGCTGAGGATGATGGCCAAAGACTGACAGAGTTCAAGGCGAAGGTTCAGCAGTCCTTGAGTGAACACATGTGGGTAGGCTATTTCATTTATAGGGTTAAAATATGCCTAAGTGTATTTTTAAAATACCATAGGAATTATTCAAATGTCATTGTTACTATTATTATTGGCCCTAGCATATTATTAGCCCTAGTGTGTATTGTTACTATTAGCCTATTACTATCATTGTCATTGACATAATAGCCTGTTCTGTTATGAATTAAGAGGGACATTAATTAGGTTATATTGTTCTCCGCAGGTTGACACTGATGAGTTGGTGGTCAAACCAGCGCTGATTGCCTCTGACCTGGACCCTCGCCATAAACATGGAAATCTGTTCTACTATGCAAGTGGCCACTGAAGGTAATGAAGATGAGCATGGCGCTGGCACTACCCAGAGATATGATGAGGCAGTTGGTGCTACAGGGAGAAATGATGAGATAGCGGTGTCTGCTGCCCAGGCTGGAGTTGTACAACCCCGTCAGGGAAATGCCATGATGTTGCTCCTGGGAGACGACTACAGCACCCTTCAACAAGCTAATGACCCAGAGGCAGAGGTGTACACCTATATGAGAGACAATACCCCCTCATTGGATATTAATCCTCTTGACTGGTGGAAGGCTAATCAAACATGCTTCCTGAGGCTGGCCACTCTAGCGAGGTGCTACCTCTGCATTCCTGGGACATCTTTACCATCTCACCTGTAACAAACTATGTGTGACAGATAGAGCTGTACCTGTGTAGTAGGGGAATAATGCTACTATCTCCAGACAGCAGGAAGACCAAGGATCTGGTCCTTCCTTGACAGTTGCAGGACTAAATCACCCCTACTCCAGAGAATAGCCTCTATGAAATGATCACTAAACAGCTTTGAGTTTGAACCACGCTAATAGAGGGTTTATTCTAGTAGTAGTATTGAGTATTACTCACAATCTGTGTTGAAGAAAGTCCATAGTTACAGTCTGTGTGAGTGCAGAGAGAGAGAGAGGCTCTGCTGTCTACGCTGCCACTGGCTGCAGTTACATGGACAATGTTTCCTCAACCCGATTAAAATCATTCTGAGATTCCAACTTAACGGTTTACATGGACACCAAATAAAGTGATCTGATAAAGATGTGTGTTTACATGCCCCAAAACATTTAATCATGAGAAAAGTGGTTCCGTCCAGTGTGAAGTGTCTAATCTGCCGGAAAAACAACAGAAGAAGAAACAATTATCAAGATGGAACCACATCCTGTCCTGGGAACAATATTTGCATTTCTGCTGTTCTTTATAATTAAACAGCAATCTCAGCAGCACATACTTCTCCTGCAACAATCCTTAATTCTTTTGAGGTCTCCAATAAAAAAGTCGTATCTCCCACAGACTAGTTTTCCTTCATTGCCACCATATTTTTGTCCCACCTGAAAACTCTTTTTCATGTTACTTTTTTGAGATCCTCCCAGAAACTCGTTACGGCACCTAATGTTAACTCCATGTGGGGCAACCACGCACAGACGGAAAATATTTATTCCAATCAGAGAGAAATGATCGGATTAAGCGTTTACATTGTTATTAGGTGCTAATGTTTTCCTATTGAATGTATTATCAAAGGTTTGCACCACTCCTCAACCCGATTGAAAATTCACTCCGATCGGGCCGGATCAGATCGGTCTCTTCCAATTGAGGTGGTTACATGGGGCATTTTTTATTTTGATTGAGCTATTATTCTAATTATTAGTGGAATATTAGGGTCCATGTAAACCCAGCCACTGTCCTTGTCCACGCTGCATACTTCTTGGATGAAATAAAAAAGAACTGGAGCACGAAGAGACTAGCTTTGGCTACTCACTTACTGTTCTATATATCTATTGAGCATACGTCAAACAAAATATCACTTCTTCAACATGCTAACTAAGTAGCTTAGCCATGACTAACAGCAACCAGCAGACCCCATCCTCTTCAGAAAATGGTCTCTCTTCCTCTTCTCACATGTACAAGTTGACTACACTAACCAGCACTTTGGGGTGCAACTAACATGGTTGTGAGCAACAAACTCAACTATACACTCATAAAGATGCTTGAAAATGTCTTGCTCCATTTATCCACAACCAGGGCTCTGTACACAGATACCCAATCAGCAACCTCCAGGGCTGAAAAATGAAGCCAACACGGAAGGACCAAAAACCGCAGTTCCTTGAATAGAGTTATGCATAATGAAGGACATGGCTGCTCTGAGTGACAGGCCTGCCAGCCGCTAGATGGCTTGTTTTAGCCATTCGGCATCGCCTCTTTGCCCATTTTTGATTGGCTGGGAGTTAGGCAGAGTCACCCACTGCCAAGATGGCGACAGCCTGAGCGGCTCACTTTGAGCTTCAAAACTGCTCTTCAAAAATCAACGGGTGATGTCATGGTAACTACGTCCATATTTTTGTAAAGTCTATAGTATGGCCACATATGCACCAGATTAACATCACAGCATGTCAACATGTTGCTATTTCTGAACAAAAACCAGTATACAAGCTGTCTGCTATGCCAAGGACTAAGGTAGGCCTAGCCTGTTGATTTTGTTTTGAGGTCTGAAAAGTGTGACTGCAAGTTTCCATTTTGTTAACCTGTCGGCTGTCTTTGATCATTAATTAGCTGGACTGGCAGCACTGGCGGATTCAGTGTGTGTTTTTGTTTGTTAATCTGTTTATACATTAAAAAGTCTGGCTACTATTTGGTATTTATTTTAATATGTTACAAAATATTTCTCTACACTGGAGCTCTAGACTATTAAACTATATACAGTGCACTCTGTGCTGGAGGATTAAATGTGTGTTTTCATTTTGTTAATCTGTTATCGTTCATTAGCAAGTCTGACTACTATTTACTGTTTATTTAACATTACATTTACATTACATTACATTTATTTAAGTTAAATATTTTTCATGTAGGCCTGCTGGTCTATTTTATTCCGTCTGTTTTACTCCGTTTACAGCAGCACTGCAGGTGTGTGATGATGTGATGATGGTTGAACCCTCATGTCCTGAGTTGTTGTATATGTTGCTATTTGCACATACAAAAATAAATCAGCAACAACATATGTTGTATTGGTATTTTTTAAATAGGTCAAATATACTCGTGCATTCTAAGTAGTACATTTCAATCTCATCAGTTGATGGTTAATGGTCAGTTTGCGAGTGTTGGTTAGAAAAAAAAATTCAAAACTAGCTTCCATAGAACTGACCATTAATAGCACATGGTTATACAGTTAGATTTGGTGGAAAAAGCTGTGCTGTTTGAGGAAGCAACTGGGATTCTGCTGAGAGTGCTAATCCCCCAAAACAAATAATTGCTCGCTGCTTAGTAAGTACAGTATTAGCAGGGAGTGCATTAAAACCCTCAAAACAACAGAACCATTGCGATCTGCCATCCTCAATCTATGCAACAGCATTTTGCAATTTCCCTCGAATGCTAGCAAAGCCCTTCTCATCTGAGACAAAGATTAAACAACATCCTGGCAACCTCAGATAAACATGCAGCAGTATACTGACAGTATCCCGAAATATTCTTAACTAAATTTACTTAACCTAGGAGAAGCAACAAGCACGTTGCAATTCCCCTTGAATGCTAACAAAGTCAATTTCATCTGAGACGTAGCAGTAATATTGATTACCCTCAGATGAACATACAGTATAGCAAGATACTAGCAAGCCAAGCCTCTTCTCCTTTATAAGCTAACCAAATTAGTAATGAGCAAGAGTTCAACTGTGGATTCCATTATGATATGAAATTTAATTATCTCTAGTGATCAGCTAAATAGCATACATGAGCTAATTGAAAACCTCAAAACAACTTCAACTGCCAAGGAAAATATGCCCAAAGCCCATACAGGAGAGTTCAAATATATAATTTGGACTTAGCAACAAGGCTAGACACCACAAGAAATTAGCTTTACTGCTACATAAACCTACACTTGACTTCAGTGAGGAAAGAGACAACCCTAAATATAGTATTGTCACACTTTAATGCTCAGAGCAGGACACACTCACAGTCTACACTGCTGTAGAGGAGTGAGTAGAGGAGTGAGTGAACAGAAGGGCGAATACTTCTTAATCTGTTTGACACAAACCTTTAAGAGTTGTTGTGACTACTTTATGCATGATTATACCCAAACAGACCTGGCAGGATCTATTTCAGAATAAATAGATGTTCTTTGTTTCTCTTTCACACTAGGAACATACTATTCAGATGCACAGACATGATTTCTATGACTATCACTAAGCATTTAACCTTTCACAAGTTCACACAAGCATTTATTTCCCTTACTTCAGCCATCACTTGCAAACATAGAAGTCACAAACGCCAATAATTCATGCCCATGACTAATTGAATCTGAACAACAACAGCACAGAAGTGAAGCTAAACTGAGATCACAGCCAACAACAATGCAGCATACCAGTCAAGCCAGCCTCCACCTCGAAAAACACGGTCACATTAGCCCCATATGTTGTTTTGCAGTACATGTATATAGAAGGCATTAAAGTAAGAACTACAGTGGCCGATAAGGTCAAGCGCACTGCAACTTAAAACACATGTAAATAGACAAAACACAAACAAATTAAGAAAATATCTTCATCAGTTTCACAAAAGCATTTAGAAAACTTAATAATAATGAATAAATTAATACATTTCCAAAGACCAATCTGACTTAAATCACTAAAATGAGAGACTCTCAGTGAGAAACACCATACCCCCCACCATACTCAACAGCACTGTCGGCTGTGGAGTCTTTCAGGTTCCTGGGCTTATTGCTCATGACCTGAAGTGGGAGACTTATATTGACTCTGTTGTGAAGAAGGCCCAGCAGAGACTGTCATCCCTGTGCCCCTCACCCTTATGTCCTACTATTACAGACACCTTTTGGGACACATATCTCTGATCTGTGATGTACACTATCTATTCTTAAAATATCTTAGCTGTGCAACATAAATGTTAGTAGGTCAGAAATGCAACAGTTGTAAATATATTTACAACATCTGTATCAGTGAACATGTTTATGAGTGTACATTCAACCATAACAACAAACTGTTATTTCGGGGTCATTACCCATGTTACCCCAAGGCCCCTTGGCCTCTGGCAGGTTGGTGTAACTGCTGTTCAAATGTTTCTTCCTGATCAACCGTATGCCTTCTCTCTTTGACTGATCCCAGTGGGTGTGAGTGATACTATCTGCATTTTTTTTTTTTAAAAAAAAAGGTGTCTGAGTGAAAGACAGATTGTATTTTGAATTCTCATATAAGTAGCCACAGTCAGCCAAATGGCCCTATACTAAATTTCTGAAATTTAATAATCATATTAGCTTACACCAAGAAATGGAATAATTAACTTTTTAGTAACCTTAACCTTAACCTTTTAAATCTGTGGTCAAATCAACCATCAATTTGTTTTGTGTCTTTATGTACAGTTGTCTACAGTGATTTGATGCAACAATTTGCTTTTTTCTTTTGTTCAGCTTTTCATAATCATAGTAACAACTATAAAAAAAAAATTCCTTGGCCAATGATAATAACCAGGTACACCCCTCAAAATTAACCTGGTTGACAATGGCATACCAGCTGTCAGGGCAATGAAAATAGCCTGTTTGAAAATAATCTCTGTGATGAGGGGATCCAACCACTGTCAACTCTCCAGCACCAATGACAGAAATTCACCTGGTCAACATTGCACCAACAGCCATGTTAGCACCGTGGCTACAGCCACACAGCAGAGGGCAGAGAGGAACAGACATGCATGGCAATTGTCACCTACAGCTGGTAGCCAAGTCCCCACACCAGGAACTCATCAAGCCTTGTCCTCACTGACATAAGGACAGGCTTCTCATAGCCAGAGGGAGGTAAGGTTAGAACTCACCTCAAACCACAGCTCACACCTATACTTTGTTCCTAGACAGAGAAGACTAACCAGCCACCTCAATAAGCCTGACAGCCACCAAGTCAAGAGCTTTTCTTCTCTGCTGCCTGGACCAGCTGCCCCTCTCCCCAGCACTCATATGGGATTCAACATGTCTCAAGCAACCACACACAACCCCCTCCCCCAGCTCCCCACTCTTTCCCCTTACCTTTGTTTCCAATAAAGCACTCCTCTTGGAGACATGTTTGCGTCTTACTACGGTGTCTGTGTCTGTGTTGTGAGCTCAAGCATAAACATTTATCATTGAAGCAGTTGTAGTAACTATTTTGTTATTTACTATTTGTTACTACGCGTTTATTGGTTAAACATTTAAATAGTAAATTGGTTCGATTATTAAAATACACAAATACATTTGGTAATACAAGCACAAACTGCAACAATTTTATTGAGGTTACAGGGATAACTGTACTGTTGAATTACATATACACCTTATAATTAAGCCACCATATAATCCATGTCCTTTCAATTTGCAATACTAAAATGAATATAAATTAGGTTTTTTCCCCCAGTTCCCTGGTCGAGATAATAAAAGGCCTGTTACAATTTGCTGCAAATTGGTTGGAGATGGGAAGACCACATACATTCTGAACCACGACAGAGCAGGTGTGATTTTATTTAGTGAAAGATCACAGCTTTCCCAGCACTGAAAGTTATTTTTCCCACCCTTCAAATGAGGGTGGGAGTTTTTCATGGTACTTCTACTGCTAGTGCAATTAAGAAGGTGCATGTGGTGACCGGTTGGGATCCACCTGGTGGTGTTAGGGACCATTCCACTAGGGGCTTACCACTTTCCAAGGGCCTCCAGAGAGGGTTGTCTGTAACATTGCCCCCTCCATTACTGTGTAGAAGTGTACACATTCTGTGAATAGTTGCCATTGTTTGTGTGTTGTTTGGTTCTGTTCTGTTGTTGTGGAATATGTTCACACCCACACTGTTCAGTTGAGAGTCACAGTTTGCAACCTTTGTCTATCTCTTACAGTACAATATAGAAACTAGTAATAGTTTTTGACTGATGGTTGTTGCCTGGTGTGTTGTGAGTTAGCACTCATAATGGTTGTGTGTGACTGTGGTTAGGTGCACATGTCAGGTGCGTGCCTAATTTATGGGCTGCTGGAGGTGTTGCGTTTATGGTCCCAGTGTGATATTATGCAGTCATTCAATATATGACAAAGCGTTTATATCATAGCAAAATGATTTAAGAGTTTGAGAAGACTATTTGGGTTTTAAATATCAATCATAATGTAATATTATTAAGAATATGTTTTGGATCCAGTCACAATTTGCATCATATGTAAACTGTCGCTGCTTTGTTCCAAATTTAAATAAATTCCATCATAAATCACATCAAAGTGAATACTTGAAGATGAGGATAATGTGCCATGGCAAAATGGAGTGGGTGAACATAAAATGGAAAGGAGTTTTGATTCAGTTCAGCAGGATGGCAGTAGCTGCGGGGTCATTGTCATCATGGTAAGTTTTTTCAATACCTAAAAATGTAATGTTATTCTCAAGTGGGTTAGCTCACAGCTGTCTTCTGTAAATGTCTTGTCTTGCCATGTCTTCATTAAACTCAGTTTTACCTGCAATTCTATTTTGCTATATAATAATCAGATATGAGAACAGTTAGAAAGTTATTTTGGTTAATGTAGTTATGCCTTAGAACAGCTGCACTATGCAACAGTCAAGCACATTTGTGTTTGTTTAAAGGTCAAGGGCAGTGATGAAGACCTTCCCAGCTGTTACAGTCATCAGATTTGGGACATACAAAAAGGTTTTTTAGAGAAAAACACTGGCTTTACAGATACTTGAAGCATCAGGTTTGTGTATGTCTGTGGTGTGGAGGAATACTAACCTAAATGCAGCTTTGTTAGAACTCAAGTCAAGACTCAAATACACAAGGCAGCAGACAGGTATAAGGTAAAACAGTTGTATAGGAAATATTTTGTTGAAGAAAACTTTGCTCAGGTTCCAAACTTTAACAAGTTCAATGCAGTAATTTCAGATTTAAAACAGCTTAATGACGTCTCAAAATTAAAAATACTTCTAGGAGAGGGATGCCCCAACCTGAGGCACAGTGAATGACCTAGATACACACACACACACACAGTGTGTATAAGTGCATAGATATACTGTATACGGTACAGTCTATAATCAATGTCAATTTTAATGTTGTGTTAATGTTCATATTACTGTTATTGTGTACTGTCCAAATACATGGCCGAATTGTACTTTGATGCTTTGTAACATTGCTCATGAAACCTTCATGCTAATAAAGCCCTTTGAATTGAAATTGAACTGAGATCACAGCAGTCATGAAATCTCTTCTGAAGATAAATATTCAGAGCAAGGTTTTATACTATTACATTAAGGCTGACCTAAAACACTGGCTTGTAGACTGGGCTAATCAAGAGGTATGAATGTCAACAACTGTGAATAGAACTCAAATTCTGGACAAGCTAATTAACAACACAATCTGACTGAATCTGCTGGTGGCTCATTTGGCTTATCCCTTTAATACCTATGCCAAAGTAATATCTGTCTGTGTTGGGGGGTTGTCTGGTAAATTTAATTAGCATGTGAGTTCAAGAAAGCTTCAAGAAGGCGATCTTCCTGGATGAGTAGCTCAAATAGTTTACACACAGGGATCTGTGAAAAAGGCAGCACTGATTCCGCAATGAATGAAGAGCCTGTGTCATGCCACAGATTAAACAGTTCTAGGGGTGTGCCCGAATAGAAATATGTTTTTCAGCAAAGCACAGTGTGTTTTACGAATATTTGTTTCATGCAAGTACTTGAAATACAGGTCTCAACCAGGGGAGTCACATCCACCTGCTAGATGAGGCACATTTCCTTATTTGGATAGTCCCGGAGTTGGGGATGTTCCCCAGAGATGAAGCTGAGCTACTGAAACACACGTTTCCCTTCTCCTTTCCACAAAGTTAGGTTGTAAAAAATGGCAATAAATGAAAAGTGCAAAGCAATAATTGAATTAAAAGTTCTTCTCTATATGTTACACAGTGTGCTGTATGTGTGTTATGGATGTATAAATAGGTAGAGGTCTATCTGCAATGAGGTGATTTTTAGCTCAGTTGACAGCGCAGTTGTCTATGATCTGGGAGACTTCAATTCGAGACCCAGTGTGAGGACCTCCTTCATAAGGTAGTTTATTTATGAATGCTTATTGTAACACTTTAATTTTTAAATTAAAAGCATAATAAAAACAGATATAGGATTTAATTTGAGTACAGATACAAATAATTTTGCTGCCTCAACAAATATAGATACAAATACAAATACTGCACATCCCTAATCAGTACACACTCCTCACTACCAACCAAAGACACAAAAAATCAGCAATGAAACTCAAAACCAGAACCAATTTTGGAAATCAGGACAGAACCAGAACAGTACTTAAATCCACACACAATGGTCTCTGCTCCAAAATTGAAGACTTGAGAATGGCATAGCTGAAGCATGTGACAGCGAACAACGCAAGGGTTGATGATGTGGTGGCGACGGTGAATGATGCTTAACTATCACTTGTCTTTCCAGTGACCCTCCCCATGGCAGTAATTAGACCCTCTGGCACCCTCAGGTCACCCTGTGAATGCAGGCTTATGCAAGGAATCAAGTGAAAACTGTGCACCACCACAAGATTTGCCATAATTATCTTCACCTCTCCAATAACCCCAGGAGTGCGTTTCTGAAAATCTACCCTTATGCGTCAACAGACAGTGGATGGTTTCTGCTCATTTACTTAAGTAGTAGTACATTGAGGGATAGGGTTTTTAAACAAATTACAGACAAACTCTACATTTGTTTATCACCGTTAACCAATTTCTGAACTTCTGGCAATAAGCTCCAGGGACCAATGTGTATGCCTTTAACCCAGCCGCTTTCACTGCCTCATAATCCAAGCCATCCTTTCCACATACAGCTGAGTATAATGCCTCCTGGGCTCTCCCAGCGAGGATGCACTTAAGCATAAGTACTCTGTCAATCTGGCCAATTTTTTGCATCTGCAACACGCTCAAAAGAGTGAAAAATATCAGGATCATGCTCATTAAACTTCGGCACCAAATGCAGATTGGACTGCTCTAACTCCTATCTCATTTTCTCTGTGTTTTGCCACATTTTCTCAAGCTTCCCCGTCTGCCAAAGTTTCTCTAACTCAAGCTGCTCTTCCTGTCAAAATTTTTCTAACTGAAGCTGCTTTTCCCTACTTAGCACGTGCAATTAACACCACACACCTGCCGCTAACCGCAGAACCAAACCAACCTTTTAATAAACTAACCAATTGGACAGGCCCCCATTTGCCATGACCTGGCTCAAGTGACCACAACAAAAGGGAGACACACCATGATTTTTAAGTTTTAATAAAAGATATTTATTTAAGCAAACTAAACCAAATTAAGGAGATAACTGAATATTTATAATATGAGGCGTGGAAGACAGTGGGATCAGTGTTGTATATAATGCATGAATAGTTAGTGTATGTGTCATGAAAGGTGTATGAAAGCAGGGTAAAGAACTAAAGCAGCATTGCCAAAACAAATGGTGCCTGTGAGAGAGCAGAACTGCTGCAGCAGCAGAGTAGCAAAGAGTGCAAAGGCAGCAAGTCAGCCAGAGAGAGGCAAGCTGCTAGCTGCAGCCAGGCTTCATCACTTGGGAAAACCAGCGCCAAGTGTTCCCAGTCACCTGTAGAGCAAAGCAGACACACCCCAGATAGCAGTCACTTCTGAAGGTAGGGACATTTAGGGACTCAGACAGCAGACATGAAACCCCAGCAAAAACGTTTGAGGTGAGTGACACTCCATCCACAGCTGTCTTCCCTGGTGTCTCACAAGCTCTCCACTCTGTTCCTCTGGAAACTGTAATAAAAGAAAATGTTTTCTTAAGTTTAAAACATATGTTTTAAATAAATGAAGTAGATTCAGTGTGAATCTGTTAACTTAAACTTTTACTACATATACCTCCATGCTTCTGAGTGCTGGTACGTCTTGCCTGTGACAGGTGAACAAAGTAAATGAAGCCTGTGTGGTGGTGCAAGTGAGTAGACCTGAAAAACATTGAGGCAAAATTCCCTGAAAAAGTGCTAACATAATGCCTGTCTACTCTTGTAGAGCCACATATTTAATGTAAGTTGTGCACCAGCAAATGTTTAATAAGGGAACTATAATATGACTGCTAAAGACTAAAGACTATTTTCACCATTACACATATTTGTTAGTTCTGCTGTAATTTACATGTACTTTCAGCACATTGGCTTTGAAATGAAATCATGACCATGAGGTTAATCTTTCCTCTTTACCTTGATGGTGTTTACATCCACAGATGAACAGTGTAGGAATTGTAGCTTTAGTTGTTACCTATAACTGAAGTCCTCCAATTCTAGCACAACAAAGATCATTTGGCCATTTAAAACACACTTTATCATGATATCTAACATTTGGTGTCATTGACATTTCAGTCATTGACTGTTTGAAGTCTTTGATGCCAGAGCACACTTATATCTCCCCTGGTGATTTTATATTGGACCTGAACTATAAACTTTTGCATTTGGTCTGATTTTTGGCAAGTGACACACCTGCTCAGCTGGACTGAGGTCAGGTGATGACAATGCCACATTCCACCGTTGTGTCATAAAAAACTCCCGGGCTGCATTTGCTGTATATTTAAGATCATCCACTTCCTGCATTGTCCTACAGTTGGCAGACTAACTAAAAAAGGGGGCTACAGTTGCTTCACTGTCTCACATGCTTCAACATGCTTCAAAACGTACAATTTTTACTTTGAAGGTGAACTGTCTCTGTTTCCAGCTCCAGACTTCCTGTCTCAATTTTCTTTGTATAGGTTGGATAATGGAACAAGCAGACATTTTAGAGCACTGAATTGTATTGCATTTCTTAAGACGAGACTAATGAAATCCCCCGAAAAAGGGGTTTTTCAGTATACAATGTGAACAGCTGCAAATGAATTATACTTCATGCATGGACCAATGACAGGGGTCATTACATGTGTCCACAAAGGCTGTGATTACACATAGGTAAACCTCTCTGGCAAATTCCAAGAACAGACAGGTATATATACTAAGTGAGCAGAAGACAAGCTGTTTTAAGGTGTTCAGGGGTGGGCAAACAGGCTTTTAATTAAACTGGGATGAAGGCTGCATATCATATTAGTTCAATTGCCTTTAAACTGTGAGATACTAGCATTATTAATAGCTTTTGTGATGTGTTGTAAAAGCAGAATTGGAAGATGAAAAGCAGTAGAAACTGCAAACTGCGAATCTGACTATGTCATTTTATAGATCCAATGTGACAAATGCAAACGATGATTCATGAACAGTGCCTGGACATGGACACTGAGGACCTGGAACAAGCCAGAACAGACAGCTAAAACTGCTGCTTGTGACTTTAAATCCCTTTTCATCCTTGTCATCACTCTTCAGCAATAAATAATTGAACGTCCCAGTCTGGCTTGGTCGTCTGCATTTCTCTGTTACCTCACATTCGCACTCATCTGCATGACAGTAAACAAATAGGAAAACATTTGTGTATTGTGAATTTAAAAAAAAAAAAAAGATAAAAAGATGTATAGATGCAAAAACAAAACAAAACTGTGAGTGATTTAAATTATGTACTACATTTTTTGAAAACAAAATTTACAGTGTGTCAGAATGTCGCTTTTATTTTTAAATGAATCCTTAGACGCTCTTACCATAATACCTGGTATATACACATACTGCAAAACAAAAGTTTGACCATGTTTTTCAAAGTGGTGGCTGGCTTGACTGCTGTAATGCAGCCTCATAGCTTACTGGCATTACCAAGCAAACACAGCCTGCACTGAGCCAAAACAAGCAAGTCACTAGCAATGAATAAAAGCACAAACAGAACAACAACAGATGGGTCTACTTAGCTCACGCACAAAAAAGAGGTGAAATCTGATGAACGGGCCCCTGACACTGTGGTTGCTGCACAATATGAAACAAAGGAAAAAAACACAAGAAAACTCTACTTCTGTCTTGCATCTGTCTGGCATCTCCATGGCATTCAACAACCAGCTCACCACCGAGGCCTGGAACACAAGCAGCGGGCAAATTGTGATTATTTACTTTATTAGTAGGTCATTCAAACTTGGGTCATTTGCGTCAACAATGTTGGCATGGTGCGATAAGCAGAGTAAACAATGATAACGTCAGTGCAGCATTGTACACCTGATTGTATCCTGATCGGATGTTACTGGTCACACAGTTGTGAATGAGCCAATGGTTGTGAAGCTGAAGACAACTTTGAGTCTGACAAACTGACAGGTATACAAAAGATGGGCAGGTGGTCATGCTGATGGACACAGAGTAGCATGCTAACAGGCAGTTATATAGAAGAAAGACATACAAAGCAGCATGACTCACATCACTTTGAAACAGCGGCTTCCAGCTTACAGAGAAAAGGACGACAAGACCCCCCCAGAACAAATAAAGACAGATACAAAGCATTTGGTGGAGTGTTTCTTTCAGTACACTTGTTTGTGGATGGAATAATGAATTTCATTAAGTCAAATTCTGTATCCTAGTACCTGACTCTGTGTTCAAAAATGGGAAATGACATCTTTTGTTTGTGTCACTGTAGTGGGATTCAAACTTCTTACCAGTCATAGAAAACTGATTTGGCAGCAGGTTCAAAAATAGCACAGTCGTATTATGTCTTGCACATACTGCATATAAAATAAATTAAGGATTGAATGTATTAATCTATCGTCGACTTTCACACAGCAGACACTGTGTAATACTATGGACATATTAAACAACTACTGTACTCATCAAGGTGAGTTCAAAATCTGAAGCCACTTAAGTGATGTGAACATGCAGCATTGGCTGGTGTAGTCTGTAAGTGGTTTCTCGACATTTCACGAAGGCTATTGAAATAAACATCTTTTCTGGAGCTTGATCTTTATCCACAGTGGCATTCAAGCAAGGAAATCAATTTGATATTTTTCTTTAGAGAGCTTTATTTAAGAAGATTTTGGAAACATGTTGTCATTTAAATTAAGGTTAGTGTGATTATTGCAAGTAGCAGTGTTATTTATTTCTAGGTACCTGCTAAATGCAAATGTGTTACTTCCTGTCAGGGACCAAGCAGTAAAACTCAAGTACAGGTGTGTAAAGCAAAAACTAGTCATTTATTTAGAGCCTAATTTCAACTTAACAAAAGTGATTTTTCAAAATACAAAAAAAGGAAAAAGAAACGGTAATGTCAAAACTAGGGCCCTTTAACTTAAATTGATGTCAACTATACAAACAGCCTATACTGAACTCAGTGTAACTGACATACAAATACACAAAGGGAAGGTTTACACAGACAGGAATAAACAATATAACAACTTGATATCACAAATTAACCTTAATGCATACAAAGATTTAAATCAAGAAACTATTTACAATGAATTTCACTGTCAAATCAAAAAAGTCCCAAAATAATTGCCTGCCTCAGTTCAAAAAACAAGTTTCTGCATTAATGAGCATGTCATCCACAGCATGAGTAACCTCATGAATGCCCCCTAATGTCAAAAAATCTCAGGTATGCATTTCACCATCTTGGAGCTACTTCACAATAACAAATTGCAGCCCAAGGCAGAAAATAACTTCACTCAAGAATAATAAGATGCTCTACTTTGAACAAATGTAGTGAAGGAACCATAATACAGTATAAAAATTCACAATGAAAGACAAATCTGACCTAATTTGGAAGTGACTCTGATGCCATTATTTCATTATTGTCTTCTGTGAGTATTTTTTAATCATTTTTGTTTCATCCATGTTCAGTTTGAGTCAAAGGGGCTAATATGTCAACCATATTCAGAAATTCTGGTGGAGAACAGAAAAGAGGACAGATGGGGAGAGGGAGCTGACGATGCAAAACCCATGATAGAGACAGCAGAGCTGTAAAAAGGAAAAAGGGGCATATAGGGGTGATTGGTCAGTGACTCTTCCATCTCCTCTTACCTAATTGCCATATTAAAAGACAGGATAGAAAAGTGGACAGAGCGCTTTGGAGAGCCATGGAAATGGAGACAAGAGTGAGTTTTAATGCAGAGTACAGCAATTCCACAGACCTGATATTTTTACCACATGGTTAAAAGCCCACCTCAGAGAAAACGGAGCTCTCTTATTTTCCAAACCTCTTACTTTAAAATCCATTAGGCAGCCCTTGCATCCCTTTCCTAGAAAATAGCCTAGATATACTGCCAAATTATAAATTATAAACTGTTTATACGAGAATTAAACAAATGCCATAAATAAAATACAGAATGTTTTAACTGTAGCAATGAATTGCTTTCAGTTGGGCTAATTTCTGCTTCTTCTCCTTACCTAAACTGGATCAATAGAACAAACTAGGATTGATTAGTGATTGAGTGACTTAAGAAAATCAGCCACTTAACAGGAATTCTTCCATCCATCCATTTTCTTTACCACTTATCCTCTAGAGGATCACAGGGAGCTGGTGCCAATCTCAACTGACATTGGGCAAGAGGCGTGGTACACCCTGGATAGGTCGCTATGCAGTCATAGGGCTGACATATACAGGCAATCATTCACACTCACATTCACACCTATAGGCTGTTTTAGAGTTCCCAATTAACCTAACTTGCATGTTTTTCGTCTGTGGGAGGATATCTTAAATCACTGCTGACATGACCTTAAAGTAGTACCCCGGCAAGCTGTTCCCAATGGTATTAATCAAGTACTGCAACAAAGTCTTATGCACAAGAGGGTTTAGACAGGCTTGGCACATTCATGCACTTAACTGTATTCACTTGTCATTCAGTGCATGCTAAATAAATGCTGAGCTATTTGATGGTGGGAATTACACATCCTAAATTTATATCAATCTAAAAGTATTTGCTTATCCAGGAAGACTAGACACATTGATTGTGCTTGAGCTGCTCTGTCAGGTGATAGATTCTGACATCTAGGTCTCATGGGAGCCAGATTTCCGGATTTCCAGATAAGATAGTGACATCTCCCAAATGGAAATGGTGCGAGTCTCACTCTGAAGCATGTGCTAACTTTGGAAATACTGAGGCAGTGGCAGCTATCTAATCTGGGGGGCAGGTTATAAGGAGGTTCAGGGATTGCAGGACCTTATGCAAATGCAAATGAGACAGACAGGTGACCTTCAGGTTGTTTCATCATGCTAACGGGATATCCCCACAAGGGAAGGGTGAAGTGAATCAATCATGGCTGCCAGAGACTGGATGGAAAATTTAATTATTGGGGAAATCAATGAAGGTCACCAGATCCAATTAGGGGTGGGAATCTTTTGGAATCTCATCATTTGATTTGATTCTGATTCTTTGATTCAGAATTGATTCTTGATTTTTCAGTCTATTGCTTGGGGGGTGCTCCACTGTGTTATTAACGTAATGTCTCTAGCAGTGGAGAGCAGCCTCTTAACTGCACAATTAGCTCTGGGGAAAACCATTGTTGTCCAAGCTGCTTAGAAGGTGCAGGAGTTATTTTCTTCACATCAGAGTTGGTTTAACTTGTTTAATGCTGCAGTGTGTGTTGGTCAGCCGGTCTCATTTGTTACTGCTGGGGTTTGCTGCTCCACTAACATTAGTCTCCGAGTGATGGCGTAGAAAGTTTGCAATATATTTCACATTCGTCTTGCAAAGGTAATTAGTTAGTCATTGAATCAAAAAATGTTTTGTGAAGATGAATTATAAGATAACTCTAGTGTGGGCACGCTGTAGACTGTCTAGGTGCTGCAATGCCCTTGCAGGTGAGTCTCAGCTTTTTCATTCTGTCAACAATACATTACAGTGGAAACCACTTACAGTGATCACAACTGATTTTTTTTCCTTTTCTTTATTTCATACCATGGGCTTCAGCCGCAAGCCATGGTAGTTGGCACTTGTTTTGTATCAGTTTGGTCTCTGCGTTCAGTGGACAGACTGGTCCAATACCCGCTAGCTTGGTGTAGGAGCTGCTGGAGCAGGGGGGAGGTGAGACTACCAAAGGAGGAAAAATGTGATACCCAGTAATTCCAAAGTTTTCTTATTCACGTGTTGTTTGTTTTTAGCTGTCTTGCTAGTGCCACGAGTACGACTACATTCAGTAAATATCTAGTTTTGTTTAGAGTTGCAGGGTGTGTGAACCGTGCAACTGAGGTTGTGCTGGATGGTCAGTAAAACCCTCCAAACTTTTGGCTGCCTGCTTTTTAAAGCAATGTCTTCTTTTCTATTTCTACTTGTGTTAAATACAAAACATACAAGATGTGAGTCTGTAGGACTTTGAGTTATTTATTTATTTATTTAGTTATTTATTTTGAAAAGTAAAGTAACAAGTACTATAGCATATCACTTTTGCTGCCAAGTAATCAGAAAAATAACTTAATTTTTAATAATTGCAATCAATAAGCCAGTTTTCAAGTAATTGGCCCAACACTGACTTGTTACTATACTGAACATCACAAGGCATTGTAAATTTTGTCTATAAATAGGTGCCTTGTGCCTGCACACTTCGACATACATTTATACACAAAAATAATCTAGAACAACTTGAAAAACTTGCTCACATAACATGAAGCTGAAAGCTCCCAAATGTGTTATTTCATTTCCTTCATTTCCTTTCATGTCCATGTTAGACCAGATAGGACAGAGCCAAATTCCCTATTAAATAAGTCAAGCTTTAGGTTAAAGGATGAAAGATGATAAATGAAACTTTGACTCTTCATCTATCATATTCAATTATATGAAGCAAATACAAGCCAGTCAAACTGACATTGAATTAATTACTGTCCAGAGATTGAAACAGGCAAACACATAAGCACACCAAAAACTGTTACATTTGTGTGCTAACATGCAGTCACAGTCCCACACCGAAATTATAATTTTAGTAAGTGATTCATCTCATCAAAGTAACTAAAGATAATTACAGATGTCACCTGTAGCTCATTCCCTAATGATGACTGATGTAGTCTGAGGGAAAGGAGAGGTAGAGGGAGAAATGAGCGAAGAGCAATCTTGCTGCATGTGTTCAGTGTCCTCTCTGGTTGCCTGTGGGATGCTGGTAAATGGCAACAACAGAGCTGAATTCTAACATGTTAATCAAACAGTGAGACTGTTTCCACCAAAGGGAAATTAGAAGTTAATTTCACACTGAGTAAAACATGCATAGACACCATGACCCTAATACATAAGCAATCACAGTGGAGTGCATGCATACAAACACAGACCCCCTTGACACCTTGCATAAAAATGTGTTTTTGGTGGTTGGGATTGCAGTCGGATAGTGCTTAACCACCTGAAAGTACAAGTGTAAATGCATCAAAGATGCATTGAGCACATTGTCATTCAATCAGCCAAACCACCTCTAGAGATGGTCATGGACACATTGTTACCACATTAAACACAAGTGTAAATGTAATTGCGTTGTCAATCCACATACAACAATATGTGGCTGTAAATACATAATGGCATGTGGCTGTTCCAAACCAGTAAGGTGGCAGTCATTAGCTAGTTAGCAAGCTAAGTTACTAGCAAGAAAGCAACAAGAGAGCTATGGATATTCAAGACACTTGTGGATCAAATCAAGATGAGACCAAGTGTCAGCTTCCTCCCTTGCTTTGAAAAGCACACAAAAGTCCATACAATAGTGAAGCTTCACAAATGGATAATATCTTTTTTATTTGTTTTTTCTCTTTTTGGACCTGTGCAAATGAGAGTAGGATGTGACATTCAGTTGTTTGAGATGGACAGAGTGATCAGATTTTAATCTGATCTCAATGTGGACACTGGAGACACTATTAATACAGGTGTAAATGTAATCAGGTTAAATCATATCTAGACACAATCTGGATATGAGATGTATTTAATGCAAGGTGTAAAGGGACTAACAAAGACAAAACATTTGGTCCAAACTCTGTTTCACCATAAAAAGATCCAAATATTTTTGCAAATCCAAATATGATACAGTATGTATCAGTACAGTCCAAAAGTTTTGGTTACAAAGCACAAACGAGTCCCTCATAATGATTAAATGATCTAGCAATAGCCTGATGAATTAACTTAGCTGTAACTGTAGTTACAGCAAAGACCCACCATGAATGTCACTAGCATTAAAAGGAGCCAGAGTGTCTTGTTTCATAATTAATATGTGCTCTCTGCTTCAGGCATGAAAGATCTCATCAACCTTCAATTAACCTCTAAGCTCTTCATCTCATCTGCCCCTTTCCTCTCGTGGTTAGAGGTGCGGATGACCGGAGGCTGTTTTTACAGTCGCAACAGGGGTTGATAACTGCAGGATGACTGCTGGCTTTCCCTCAATGACTAAAGGTATCAGTGTTGGAATAGAGCATTGTTGGAAAAGCAGTTAGTGAGGCAGGCATCTTTGTTTTTAATCTTACCCCTGTACCTCCCCTCTTTACCTTTGGAGTCAGCATTTTCCATTTCTTACCCATTTGACCCCACTTCCTGCTTGTGTTTAATTTGATGTCACTGCTGCAAGTTTTCAGTTTCTTCCATCTCTGTTTTACTCTTTCTTCTGTCTTGGTCACTTGCAGTGTGCTTGTGAGTTGATTGATGAAAACACATACAAGAAAATTAGGACTAACTGAATTTTATAAAATTTAATTTTCCTTTCTATTTGTGAAAAAAATGGGCTTCAAACCTACAACCACTAAAGGATTACACATTACATCTTCTTCAAGGAACTGGTGGTGTTTAAATAATACTGGTTATCAGATAATGAATAATATTAGACACAACCATGATGAAAAAGATTAAAATGGAAAGAGAAAGATTAGCTTGAAACTGATTGCACAGGTAACACTTGGTGGAAGTACAGTAAAGCAGAGAACTTATGATAAATGACACTTGATTGATTCAGGAAAAGAAAATTAATGAAATTATTTATCCTTTTCTTTTAAACATGTAGAGTGGTCAATAGTAACTCAATTTTGATAACAACCTTGTTAGTAGGGAATGTTCCCACAACATTGGCTAACATTACCTTCAAGTTCTAAACACATTTTAAAGAAAACATTTTAATCTAATTTTTGAAATATGCTTTAAAGATGTTTGTCAAGGAATGTTTGGACATTTTTCTAAAAATGTTATCAATAAATATTTTGTGGATGTTTTCAGAGAACGTTATCCCAGAACATTCTGAGAACCAAAAGAAAACTTCCCGCTGAAAATGTTTTAAGCAGCATTTGGGCATAATGTTCTAACAATGTTATCAATAAACATTTTGAGGATGTTCTTACAGTATGTTATCCTAGAGCATTCTGGGAACCAAATGAAAACCTCCCACTGAAAGCATTATTAGAACATCACATGTAACATTCTCAGAATGTTTTCAGAGCAAAATTTTCTAGTTCGGAAATCGCTGAAATTCATACACTGATTATTTCAACATCTAATTCTAATTTTTCTTAACTGAAATGCTTTTCTACACATTTAATTTTCAACAAAATTACTTTTTAGCAAGACACTAGTGGCAGGGCTTTATGGTATAGGCCATATATTTGTTCCCATGACTGCTGACATTCAACTATATGGTAAATCATTGCATGTTGTAGCAGTCCCTCGAGACTCTCAGATTCCAGGCTCTATCTTTGATACCTTTGCACAATCAAAGAATGTAGACCAGGTCTCATCATGGATGATGACATCAAAACAGAGCCACTCATCTGGCCCAAAGCCATATGTAGTTCAAGTGAAATCTCATAGTGCCTAAATGTTAAATTTAATCTGGACATTAGCAGGGAGACAAGTCACAGATGATATACAGAGCAAAAATAAGTCCCTTGGTAGTTTTATACGGGCTCAAAGTGAACAAACACTTCTGCAGGAGAGGTAGGAAGCTGTATTCTCAGTTTCAGTTTTCAAAGATGGTTATTGGGGTGTGCTAGGTGATCTAGACACCTGCACCTGCTACAGAGATTTATTGTAACACAGCCCCCGCCTTGCGCCTTCTACCTGCTGCTCAACACAACAATAGCCTGGCCTTGAGGCCTCTTGGCCTTTCAAATTGAAAACAGTGACGGTAACCTTGCCCAGTTTGATGAGGACTGGATAAGTGATAAAGTTTCCACTTCTTTGTGGAAAGGTGCCTGACACAGACGGCACCTGGCATTGACGGGTAGGCATCCACCCACAGCAGCTTAGCTGACGGGAATCCCCTGTTGACGTACTGATCTAACAGGGCTTAACTGGTAGCTCAATACAGCAAGTAGAAGAAATAGGAACTTGTCCAAGAGGCTTCACCCACTGTGCCCTTTGCATTATACACTCACAATCACATTCATCCTACTCAGTGTTGATACATGTGTCTGTTTGTGTGTGTGTGTGTGTGTGTGCGCGCCAATACACAAATACACACAGAAAGTGTTCATTTTGAGTGTTGATGTGATGTTAACAAAACTGCAAAAAGAGAAAGCATGAACATGAAGTGCATCTATTTACCATACACAAAAGAATTAGTAACAGAGAGAGACAGTTAATTATCTCATTAAGCAAAAAAAACACACTTTGATTTCTGATGTGCTTTGATGCCAATAAATCAAAGCAGTTTTAATTATTTAATATAACTTTAAAATTCAAGAAAAGACTATCAAGTTTAAAAAGCAATGAGGATGAAACAATTCACATGGAGGTTAAGTTTTATTTAAAGTTAATTATATATTCTAAAGTTATGCTTTCTAGATAAATATTCAGGGTTTTGTATATATGAAATAAAAAGAAAAAAAAATTAACGTCTGGCTCAATAGCCAATTACTTGAGTAATGAACTGCATTTGAGACCAGTGTGAAAAAAGCCCTTCCTGCTGTGGATGAAAACAGCGAGGAGAGAGTCAAACTCTGCTGCCGGCACTGATATTTAGAAGGTCTAGTATGGAGTGTAATGCACTTTGAGCAGTCGGGGTCAAAACAAATACGCTTTATTTTTACTCACCAAGCTGCTTAAAAGTATTTCATAACATTAGTTCATAGTTTTTTCACCACTGACCAAACATTTGTTTTAATTCAGTCATCATCATCCTTTCCAATTCCACTGGTTCTGGAGGCTGAAGGATCATACAGTACATTTATCTATCAAAATTATTATCTTGCTTTTTTCCTCTTATGTGTAATTAATTGGGGCTGTCTGTTTTTATAAAGAATTACAAAAAACCCATTATGGTTATTGTCGTTATTGTCAAAAATATCAGAGCTGATAGTAGTTTCCTACTTAACCTTTCAGCAAGAACAGCAACCTTCTTTCTCACTAAGCCAGCATTCATTCACATTTTAGCTCTGGTTTAGTGCCTTACTGTAACTTAATGGATATTGAAATTTCTGTATCAGCTGCTTCACTTCACCTTGTCACAATTTTGCCAGGTCAAGTAGTTTGCAATTGAAATTTGAAACTGTGAAAACAGCCTCTCACAGTTTTATGTGACCATAAAACTGTGGCCAACCATTTGGACCAGCAAACCACAGCGTTTTTCCAATGGGATTGGCAAAACTAGCAACATTTTAATAATACAAGGGTTATTAGTTATTATATTAATTATTGGATTAATTATTTATGTAAAAAAAATATGAATGAAGCTTTAAATAACCACCTTCAACTAATTGTACCCATAATTCACATATGCATATTTAAGTCTGACTCATTCCTTGAAATGCCTTCAGTCTCAGTTTTCAGAGGGTTTACATGGAAACTGCATGTAATCCTGCGCAGGTCTCATGCTATTTTTAACCAGCACTTCTTTGCATATCACTGAGGCCATAATGAGTCACTTGAGCTAGTCCATGTAAAATCTCAGCCTGAGGTATTGTTCATCATATTTCCACCATTTAGTTTAGGTCCTGTAGTTTTATGCTGTAACTCTCTCTCAGTTTGCTACTTCAAGTATCTTAATTGCCTCCATGAGCTGTGTGTCACAGCAGCATAGCAACTGCAGACTGTGTTGGTAAGCTTCCCAAATTTTAGTATCATATTTGCCATGTTTTTAGAACAACAGCATGCACAGCAGTATCTCCATATAGTCCAGTCAATCTAACTCACAAAAGGGCCCAACCCAGGATAAACTCCAATAGTAATTGTCATAAGAATTTCTTCTTAATGACCTTTAAATGATGGAGACCGGATCCGAAGAATCAGAGTTTAAGTTGAATTTATTTTCTTGTACAAGAAGAAAGGTTTTACAATGCAACACACAAGTGGGGTTACAGAGAAAAGGCTCCTCGTGGAGTTAGGTTTTATACCTTACTATTGGGCGTTTACAGCTTTCTTCCTTCCAGACACATTCCACAGATAACACCACACCTTATCTCAGCCTCCAATTTATGGTCAGCTTAAAATGCTTCAATCAGGATGACATCCTCCTGCCCTGTCTCATGACCCCTTCTGGACCCTCTAACATATGTTTACCGACCTCTCACCGTTAACCTTAGCTAGTGTTACTCTCTATACAAATCATAGAACAAAACAGAAACTTTCATCATAACATATTAAAAGAAAAGGTATTCACACTCAGTATAACGCTAAATTTTATAACAGTAATATTTCATAGTTTTTCTTGGTCCTAATACCCTCCTATATCATATATTAAAAATATACCTTAGCAGGTTTAGTGGAACATACTTTTGGTGAAAAGTAATGTTTCACCATTTTAAAATGATGTGGTTTGGGAAAAATGGTATTAATATTGGAAGCCTTTGTATACCTATCCAAAATACTTTAGTCTATTTTCTTATGTTTTGGGGGTCATAAAACATGTTTTCAGAGGATATGCTAATGTTTTATCCCTGTATATGGGGTATTACTAGCCCCAAACCTAATTTTTTGCCAAATCTTCCACTCAAAGTCTGTGCTACATTGCTCCTTTTGCTCCTTCATTTTCGCTGCTTAGGTCACTCTTTATGTTAGCTAGCAGTTAGCTAATGTTTGCTAGCTAGCCACAGTAACATCAACCAGTGTTGTGTGCAGCTGTTTGAATATGAGCTGTTGGAAAGAATTTCAGGGGTCAAATATAAATCAAATTGTAAGAATTAATACTAATCAAATGCTGGAATTACTATTCAAATGTGTATTTTTAAAATCTTTTTATAAATGCTTTGGCTACATTAAAATGAATAAAATCTGCACTTTGGAGCAATGTTTCCTGCTGCTGAAAACAGATGCTCTGATGGCATTGATGTGGCCGGAATACACAGAAAGGTCTTTGCCAGCTTTGCCAGTGTTTCATTTTCCACCATGATAGTGGATTCTCCATCTTGGTAGGGAATGTTCTCCGAAATACATCAAGATCTGTATAGTTAGTTACAGTATAGATCTGAATATTTGTGACAATGAAACAATGGATGCTCCATTTTCACTTGCAGTGGGCTGCCTAACTTGCTTTTTGGCAGCAAGTGCCATGGTTTCTGCTGTGCTTTGGACCTTGAATACCTGGTCAGCAGGCAAGAATTTCAGTTTTTGAAACCTGGGATTGAGAGCAGCAGCAAGCAGGGTGATGTTTGGAGATTCAAGTGTAAACTCCGTCAGTCCTTGCCATCTTGCTCTGATCTGTTCTATCACATGAGCATGGAATGACCTCAGTGCTCAAGATCTGGACTTTGTATGTTGTTCTTAAGTTTGTGCACTAGCTGCGGAAGTGCAGAAAGTGTAACATATTGCTGTTCACATAGAAACACTGTAGCTGCTTCAAAGGGCTCAAGGGCCTGGCTCAGCTCCTCAATCAGGTTCCACTGTTCAGACTTGAGATCAAAGTAGGGTTTCCCTCTCTGAGTCACTGCTGGGTCAGAGCATGAGCCTGAGCAGAGCATGGTAGTCATTGGCCATCTTTCTTCTAACAGCCTGGACAACATCTGATAGGTGCTGTTCCAGCGTGCACATACCTCTTGCACCAGCATGTTTGTCTCAGTGCCCATTTGCTTCTGCTTCTTCAACTTGGTGCATGCCAATTCACTACTCTTGAAATGTTCAACAAGGCATTTTACAGCTGCCAGACACTTAGAGATTGCTTGGTGGATCTTCAGAGAGCTTTGTACAACCAAGCTGAGGGTTTGCCGTGCACATCACACTGCCCATCCATGCCTTTCTTGCAAAATCTTCGCTTCTGCTATGACATTAGCACTTTTGTTGTGAACAACAGCATTGATTTTCTTTGGTGGAATGTTGAATTTGGCAGTTACATCCTCAATCCATTATGCAATATTTGCAGCCGTGTGTCTCACTTTAAGGGGCATTGTTGTCAGGCAATGGGACACCATTTTCAAATCTTCCCCAGTGATACGTCACCCCAGAAAAGCCTCAGCATCAGTTCTGAGTAAGATGCTATCAGTCTCCTGCAGGGCTTTCTTCAACTTGCCTTTGATGCCTTCATTCTTTTTCTCCATCTTTTTCATGAAGAAGGGTCTTGAGTGAAGCTTGTACTTAGGATTGAAAGTGGAAATCATCGCTTTAAAGCCATCATCCTCCACCATGGACAGTGGGCGCATGTCTATGACAAAATGGTGTCAGAAAACTCAACTGCTTGCTTAGTGGAACTGATGCAGCTGTCCGCACATATCTGTCCATATGAAGTTGTGATATAATGGGTGATGTCTGTATCATTGCCTGGGAAACTCCAGGTCACATAGCTCCTACTAAGGAATAGAGTAGTGAGTATGGACGGCATGGATAAAGAGAACTGGATACGGCTTCCACATCTGTAGAGAAAGCGACTTTCACTGGCTGAGTCGGCTACTTCCGGTTTAGCCAGAGAATAGAGATATGTGCTAATCAACCCCCCCAGGCAGGCCAAGCCACTCAACCAAGGAGAAACACTGCAATCTGTGCTGATATGCATAATAGCTTTTATGGAAAAACATATTACTAAGGTAAATTTGGATGTGCAGAAAATTAAGTGATAATAAACGGTTTATGACCTAATTTGTTTGACTTTGTTTGGATTCAAAAAAAGGTAATTGTGGCCTAAGGGTACCCCCAAAATGCACATATACATTCAGAACAGGTCATATCTGATGGTTGAAGGCCCCAAATTTCGACCCCTGAATTTATGTTGATCCGCTAAGTATATAATGGTATACTTTAATATGATATTTGAATGTCCCTAAGGATCACATAAAACCATGAATGATTGCTATTGAAATTTTCCCTGGGTCAAACCACAGATTTACTGAACTAATACTCACATCTCTCCTTCTGTGCCCCCTCCTTCAGCTCTCTGGCACCCCTCTGGGGAGGCATATCTCACAGTTTGGGAGCCTTTGTTTTATGTTGGCAGACTTTATGTAACCATCAGTCATCTCAGGGGCCTGTCTCACAAAAAAGCATTATGGTTATCAGAATAACTTTGCAGGGTAAAAATCATAAACTCCCTCTAATCTGGAAAGAGCTGTGCGAGGTTTCACTTTGTGCTGTTGTCCAAGTAGCTAATTTTGCTTTGTGAGAGAAACTGCAGGTGTCACATTGAGGACATCCAATCAGAATTTATACCCCTGTTGTGGCTCTTCCTTTTTGACAGCAAACGCATTACCTAGTATGGTATAATAACCTGACTCAGATAGGAGGCCAAATAAAAGACAGCTCAGAAGCCTCCTGGCAATCTGGGCCTATACTGAGAGTCCCTCTGCACCGCTGTGCTGATGAAAGCACCGAATTAATCCCTGCTCTGCCATTCTGGTCTTTCATCCTGAAAGCCTCCAAAATCCTCTTTTACAATCAGCCTGTTCACCAGAGCAGACTGAAGGTTAAGCAACACTAGGTTTGTAAAGTACCCAGCAGGAACCCAAATATTTGTTTGGTGCAGAGTGTTTGTTAGCAGTCAGCCATATTTAAGGATCCAACTTATTTTGGCCAATGCATCAGCATGGCTCTTGGGAAAGGCCACTTCCACTGCCACTTGGTCAGAATTGAAATATCTCAACAACTACAGACACTCAATGGCCACAGAGGATGAAACCTACAGGCTTTAGTAATTCCTCTACCACACATTAAGTATAATGTATATTGGCTTTGGCACATCTTCTGAGACTCCTCTATTCATCTCTTAATTCTCCCATTCAGAGCGAAAAAGTATTCTTTTGTCCTGATAATATCAGAGATATGAGGACTTGTTGGAGGATTTTGAATCTGACTAACACCAGTGGAGTGCATGACGTGTGCAGTGATGTCATCTTCAAACAGGGTAAACTTTTTAAATTTTTGAGACATTTCTTCATCATTGCTCACTGCTATCTTCTCCTGTCTGTGTGCTTGCTGTCACAACACTGCCAGATGCAGCTGTCACATCAAGAGATGCAGTGATTGGCTATATTGCACTACAGTACGTCATGCACACACACAAACACACACATACACACACACAAGATGCTGCAAACAGCTCAGTCTGAGTCAAGTAGAAGCAATTCTGACATCTATATAAAGTGTGAAAAGGAGTTCACTGTGAGTGTTACATGCTGAATACATGCATGGATGATAACCCTGGATAGGTTTAAAACACAGTATATAAGATTATAACAGCATAATAGAGTTAAATAAAGATTTACTGTAGATGTACTGTAGATATTTCACAAGCAGAATTAGAGAAAATCTATAACATTAAAAGAGAAATATCTGCTATACTAAAGTATAACTAAATCAATGAGCAAAATGGTTCACTCCATATGTGCCTTTGCTGTGGAATACAAAGGACACAGCCAGACGTACTGTAGATGAATGTATAGTTGGCTATTTAACCAGCAGCCATTGCTATTGGTGAACATTGTAGCAGACATGCAAATAGAGAAGAAACTACTTTCCATTATATTTTAATTTTTACTATTTATATATATGGACCTGAAAACCAAGAGAAAAGAAAGAAGGTAGACAAGAGAAGCACTTGAGAGCGATACCCTCTAAATGCAGAAAAATTGATCCGACTTGGTCGTATTCATGTGGTCCATGTCAGACACTAGAGGTCTAGGTTTCCAAGCACCAGCTAACTGGTATGATTGGAGGGAAATTGCGCAAAGGAAGGCATTTATATTTATGTTTAGTAACTGTAGAAAACCTTTCATATGAGTATTAGAGGGCAATTGGTAAGTAGGGGAGTCGGGTAACTAGCTTTGGCTATGTGGTCAAGTTGGCCCATTTATCACTCGCCAAATGCTGTTAATTAACAAATATATGTCATTATGCATCATAAGAGCCAAACGTGTATAGAATAGAATAGATTTAATCTATTCAAATTTGTTTATTCAGGATGAGGATAAGCCTAGTAGAGCAGCAGAGGAATAGAGCAGCAGTATGAAGAAGATTCAACTACACATACCACCAGTAGTTTAGGTGACCAAAGTCTAATGGTCACAAAATGGAAAAGTTTTTCTTTTACCATCCTCATCAGACGTAAACATACAGACAAACATAAACCTTCTACAGTATACGAATCAAAAGCCAAGGACCACATAGTGCTCAGTTGCCAGTTATTTTGTGACACTCCTGGTCGAAATCCAGCACTGCTTTTATGTCCCAGTCTGTCTCTGCTTACACATCTGTTGTATTTACTCTACATCGCTGAAAGCTAATGCACTGTACATTCACAGACTGCATTAGATTTCAGTGGTGTGCTTTGAACTATATTTCATGAATCCTTCCTCACATTATAGATTCTTGCCTTGCTGACTGTGTTGCCGACGACTGGCCTGCATGTACAGTGTTTTTACAGCACCAGTGTACAGAGCTGGTTTCAAGTAAGATGTGACAAAATAGCAGTACATGAACAATGAGAAATCCTGCCTTAGGAGTTATGCTCAAGTTACTGATACAAGGATATTTTAAAATCACTCATACTAAGTAGCACCAAATGTGGACTCACTGATGGAAATCATCCAAATATATAAAGAGTTTTGGCAGAGACTAATCTTGAAGACAATATACCTGGTGGAATCAGGTAATATTACTCTTCTAATTGC